>CM041778.1:269711637-270311637 GCA_023374045.1 Limonium bicolor | reverse complement strand
CATCGCACAGGAGGATTTATTGCCATCACCTCCGCCAACTTTTCTGTCGCTAGGTCTTGTGACGCGCCTGGATAATGCAGATGGATGATATGAAGATGACGCAAATGAAAGTGATGCAAATGTAGATGATGAAAATGATGCAAATGATATGGATGATATGAAAATGATGTTCGGATGCTTCTGGGGACCGAAACCCGTTCCAATGCTCCTTGTTGGTATACTATGGGGACTTATTGCCTCTGCCCACCAACTGGGGTGCTGGGATAACTTCTAGATTACCAAGGGGACTTATTGCCACTGCCCACTAGTTGTTTCTCCCAAGAAGTTGACATGAAGATGGGGACTTATTGCCTCTGCCCCGCCAACTTAGATCACGCTCTGTCTCGTACCTGTCTCGCACTGAAGATGATACTAGGTCTCGTACTGGTCTCGCACTAGATGATGACGCTCGGTCTTGCACTGATGAAGGTGATGGGTCTCGCACTGACGAATATGATGGTCTCGCACTGATGAAGATGTATGGTCTCGCACTGAAGTCTCATACTAAATGGATGAAGAAAAAGCCGGATTTCGCATTGATTCTGGGTCTCGCGCTGAATGAAGATGCCGGGTCTCGTACTATAGTCTTGAAAATGATGGGTCTCGAACTAAGAATGAATCGGAAAGATAATGGTCTCGTGCAAATGATGAAAACTGATTACTGGAGTGCCAAACACGGCAATGATGATAAGATGTATGCAATCAAAATATATGAAGGATACTCGTTCAAAACAGGAAACTGTTGGAAAAGGTGCCAAACTTGGCGGTGTTGAGGTGTTATGCAAAAGTTGTAAAATGCAACTAAAGTGTTTGTTGGAAGCTTGCCAAAACAAGGAACTGTTGAAAAATGTGCCAAACATGGTAATGCTTGAGAAAACTCTACTGAAAAAGGAAAGTGAAATGATCATTTCCTGACTAAAAATTTCATATCCACAATTTGTTTTTTAAGAAAATGAACATGCCGCTGGTGGAAGTGTGTGGTGTTTGTTGTGGTGTTAAAGGCTTTTCCGGTGTTCAGGATTTGTGATAGACCTGGGATCAGGCTATGATTTTGGATGGTGGTCTGGGTTATGACGGGCCTGATGTTTTTGTGGAGGTAAGGCCAATGACAGGCTTGAGGTGGAATGGTGGTGGTGATGTTTGAGCTCTGGGTTCGAATTGGTGTTGTCATAGCAATTGTTGGAACCAACAATTGCCCCCAGTACTTTTCCCTTAAGACAATCTGAGCTAGAGTTCATGGCAATCGATCGGAACGATCGATTGCCCCCAGTATTTTCTTTTATTAAACGTGCGAACGAGTCTCGTCCTTACAGGGTCAAGGCTTATGTTTTTATGTGGTGCTTCCTAACCTACACTCGGCGTGTTTTGATGCTTGCACCTGTTCCTTACCTACGGTCACAACTTCTAGACCATTGAATTCGGTATTTGACGGATTTACGCATTTGATCTGTTACTTTCACGTGATTGGACACACAACTATCAAGTCGGAAGTCTTTAAAGCTTATAACGTGGCCATGGGGTGTGATGAAGGACAACGGGACCATGGAGGGATATTTGAGGTATGTGGAGCTTAAGTGGGTGACCAAAGCTGCAACTTGCGTCTTCTCTCGGATTCATCTTCCTTGTCTTGAAGTCGTCTAGCTGCTTTGTGCTGACGTTGTTTTCGAGCTTCTGGACTTGGACTTTTGTCCTTCACACCATTTCTCTTCTCTTTGTCATTTGAATTTCTCCGAGGCACTTCGGGATTGCCTTTTGTTTTATCCTTTCTTGACTTTGCCTTCGGGGTTCTTGTGTTTCCCGGCTTTGGGCTTCGAGAGCTATTTTGATGTGAGCTCTTTTGATCCTGTGTCACTCTGGGACCATTTGCGGATCGCTTCGTCATGCTGATAGTAGCATTGCTTCTTTGGACTGATGAGAATGTTATCTGAGAGTCGGGCTCCTCGCTTCCTTTGGTCACCGGGTCGGACATTCATCATTGGCTGGATTATTTTGTGGAGCTCATAATATTGAAAAAGGGATATACGAAAGGCTCAACGGGGGTGCCTAGGTTTAATGATAGGGTTTACAAGCTTTTGGCTATGTGGTGTTGTGCCTAGGTGCTTCGTCATCCTTGATAGTTGTGTATCTGTTCTTTGTTACTTTTCGCAGATCTAAGAGTAAATTTACAAATTATCTCCTTCGGTCGGAGTTATGCCGTTTACCTCACCTTTGAACGTGGTCTCACCGGAGTCGTGTAAAAATGACACGCTCGTTCACTCATGGTTTTTCACTCAAGACACTCTCGTGAGATTTTCACTTGGAAACTCGTTCGCACATTTAAACAAAAGATAAAAGACGACGAACTTAAACTTAGATTGCCCCTAGTATTGATTTTGGGGTATTGTGACAACAATTCGTAAATGTGGACCTTGAACTTCTTTGTGGTTGGTGAGTTTTGTGGTGTTTGGTTTAGGCATGTTCAAATTTTCAGAAACAAAATGCAAGTCTTTGTATCCCATTGCCAGTCAGAAAATGATTACTTCGTGATCCTTGAAAGACGTGAGTGCTCTTTTCAGTTTTTTGAATTAATGAATAATGCTTTGTACAAAAATTAAGAAAATGGAACTATGTTTTATTCAACAAAAGAATAATGTTGGAAATTACAAACTCAAGAAAACTACCGAAAATGATCAAGGGACTAACTACTACAAAAGTTGAAAGACAACTAATCAAGAAAAGAAATGCATTTAATGAGAAAAACACTAAAAAAACAAACATTTCTGATGATGCTTGGGCACGCGTGCTCTGCGCTCTCCACCATGTTCTCAGAATTGGAGCCCTTGGTCAATTAGATCCTGGATTCTGTGTTGTAGGGCCCTGCAGTGGTCAGTGTCGTGACCGGGCAGCTGATGGAAGTAACAAAATTGAGTAAGATCCTTCCCCAAATGCGTAGTCCCTGGCCTCAGGGCGAGCGGTTGCATCAGATATCTTCCTCGAAGCTCTTCAAGTGCTTGTCTTGGTGTTTGACCGATATCTGTAAACTCTCTTTGTCGAGAATTCCGTCGGGGCGGTTCTACTGTCCCAACGCTCCAACCAGGTCCTCTTGACTGTCGATCACTGTCTTCCTCATGTTGTCTGGTCCTCTTGCGGGTGCAGCTTTGGATGCAAGTTGCTGCTCCTGGTTGCCTAATCACTTTCCTGAGTTTTGTAGCAATTTCTTTGACATTCTCCTTCGATCCTCGGACCCTAACGGAGCCAACTTCAATGCAGCCAAAAAGGGTGTTGAGAAGCCTGTCCACCAACTCATCCCGAGCTTGACGTTCGGACTCGAGGGAAAGAGTCCTTGCTTTCAACTCTTCGATAACAGCAACGTAGTTAGATTCCACGGCGTCCATGGCAGCACTATGCCTCTGCTCCATAGCTTCAACGGTGGCCATGTGCTTTTGTTCCAAAATTGCGAGCTGGGCTTCCATGTCAATTGGACCGCACTTAGGACTTGAGTCTACCTGTGTCCAAGGTGTCCATTATTAGCTAACCAAAGGAAGTGGGCTGAAACATGACGCTTCACAAGATAGATCGAAGCGGACTTATGCTGAAAGCGAGTGGGCCAGGATACCCAGAGAATGTCTGGGCTGGAGTATCTTTCAGACTATGAACTGGAACTTGGACTAAAACCTAAACAGATGGCTTTGATTGGGCCTGAGAGATGACACCTAGATCTAGGGTTTGGGGCTAGGGCCGAATAAGAAGTCTACCTAGTCTAGAATGAGCCCTTGGCCGGAATGTTTTTGGGCCTGGAGTAAAGCACATGGGCTGGAATGGTCCCTAAATCACAAATGGGCCCAACTTTCTTTGGGCCAGAGAAGATGGTTGCTAAGCAGAAAAAGAGTTTACTTTCATAACTTGTGGTTTTTTCAAGTTCAGGTGGATTTCTTTTTTATGGGCCTAGAACTGATTGCATAATTCAAATTGGGCCAGAAGAGAAATAACCTAAGTCTAAGCTTTTGGGCCGAAGCCCGAATGACTCACATATTAAACCAAACAGGACCTCTAGGCCGCAAACAAGCAGAGCCGCCAATTCGGGTTGGGCTAGGTTAATGTAGGAGAAGTTCCTATCAATCTCTAGACTGGGTAATGGGCCGATCATACGAGCAAACAAGCCCACACAAATTCAACATGTCCTCACTAGACGTTTAAATCAAACCGGGTATGGATCGATCCGGAGAGGTGCTTGGGGCCTGGGCCCAGGTCACCTCAAAGGAATAGGGCTTGCACGCTATTCTCCTTGGGCTTCCCCACTCTTTTCACATCACCAGAAGGTGTGCGTCTACGGTCGGGTCTTTGACTGACCAAACAATGGGCTAGGTAAGGATACTGCCAGGAAATGCTTGGGGCTAAAGCCCAGGTATTAAGGGGTGTGGTTAGACGGCACCCTCCTCTTTTCCCCCACTTATTCACATCACCTAAAAGGTGTGAGTCCCTGACAGGGGACCCTCAAACAGGTCCGGGGTAAAATCGGTTTGCATGGACCCTCGCTCTCACATGATACAAAGGTGCAGAAATTAAAGTGCGCAAAAAAGTAAACAAACAAAGTAATAAAGCCATAAATAAACATTTTCGAGTTAAGCCCTCTTTCTTAAATTAAACAAGTTAAAATTAAGAGATTGTCCCCAGCAGAGTCGCCAGTCTGTGAGCCTCGATTTTAAACCCTATCCTATGTGGATTAAGTTGATTGGGATCTAGTCGGGTTTTAGGTCCACTTATAACCTAAGATTAATAACTATGTCATAAAAACAATAATTATTAAAACCTAAGCTAGCTCACTGGAACCTATTATGAGTCGCCACCTAATTTTAACCTAGATCAAATTAGGAAAGGAGAGTTCGGGTTCGGGGGCTTGATATTCGACTTATTTAGGGTTCAATTACTTTCATTACCCTTCCTAGGTCGTTTTCCTCTACTTGGTTTATTTACGGCTTATTACGAGTCGTTTTAACCTAAGTGCGCGAGCTTCTGTTTTTTTGTGTTTTTTAGCATTTTTTGACAGAAAATTAAAGTGAACTTAAAAGCTACCTAAACTAAGGTTTTAGAGGCAGAATTAGGTCGAATTTTGCTTACGTCCGTAGCCACGGACCCCATGTCCGAGACCACGGACCCCAGTTAACCTAATTATACAGAAGAGTCGTAATTTAAAGGAAAACAAAAATTTGCAAAGTCCGGGGCCACGGACAGGCTGTCCGTGGGCCCGGACATTATTAGAAAACCTAAATTTTGAATTTTTTTAAATCCCGCCGCCGTCCGTGGGCGTCCGGGCTTACGGACAGGGAGTCCGGGACCCCGGACATGACGTCCGTGGGTGCGGACCGCCCTCGGACGACGGCGTTGAGGCTGTTCCCGAAGGTGTTTTTGGCTCAAATTTTATGGGTGTGTAGCCTGAAAGATGTACAAGACGTTAGTGATTGAAAGAATTCAATTTGAAGTCAAAATTAATACGAAACTTAGTTAACAAGTTATTAGACAGAAACACAAACAAACCTTAATTCAGAAGCAATAAAATGTCAATTCGATTAGAAATTTCACACATAAGTGTATTCTGATCAGAGGGGTTAAGGAAGTCAAATTCCAACCTGTTTTGACTTCGGGATTTGATTGTTCCTTCACGTCGAGGATCTTCGAGAGCTTCGTTGATGGCCAATCCGGTTCGACTTTGACCCAAGCTTCTGGCTCCTTCTTCCTTGTATTGTTAGCCACGGTTTGCTTCTGTATTTTTTGTGTTTTGGTGCTAGGAATCTCAATGGGAGAAGAAGGAATGTGTTTTTTGGTGATTTCGGGATGATTTCGGTATAGATTCGAGGCTCGGGTTGCAGAAACGTTGGAAGTAGGTTGACGGCTGAGTTCTCTGACTTTGGGGATGATCTCCTCTGCCCTAGTTCGTTTTTTGGGGTCCTTTTATAGAAAGAGCATGGTCAAATTGATAGAGCAAGATCTTTATCTAAAACGCTGATTTCGTGCTCTAAGGGAATCTGATTTTGTAAAATATGTTTCAGGCCGAGATAAATTATGAAATTTTAACTGAAGATAAAGGATGATTTTTAGGAATTTTGAGAGTTGGAATCGGGTAATTTTGATAAATAACCGATTAGATAAAATCTTGAAATCTGGAATCTCCCATAATTCATAACTTATTATTGGAAAGTCGAAATAACAAAATTCCAACGGCATTAGTCTCTAATAAACATCCTCTATCTTGTGTTAAAATTTCATGACGTTTTGTTTTAATTTCGGTATTTTCCATAGGAGAGAGAAAATTGCAAAAATGATTGAATTTCTCTTTTAAATTTTGGGCTAAGGTACCAAATAAAATAATTTCAGGTTTATGACTGTATGTAGTCATGCTAACCATGTGACAATTTTATTTTAATTTTGGAAACCTTTTATTATTTCTATTTTGAGGTTATTTCATGTTTAATTAAAGAAATTAGCTTATAATATGAATTAAAAGCTAAATTTCCAGAATAAATATTATCAGAGAATCATGAAATACCTTTCATAATGACTATGATGTTTGGAAGTGTTTGGAGATAATGAACAAGTCATATAAAAATAGAAAATCCCGATAATGTCCTTGGAAAATCCCGCCTTGGTGCTTTTTGACCCCTTTTGCCCTTTGTAACACGTATGGGGTTTGAAATTTTTGGGTATAACAGACCCCCTTTCCTTAGCATGCATGACCGGAGTCAGTCCCGTGTTCCTCACTCCCCCCTTAAGTTCCAGTTAGTGAAAATCTTACAAACCATGTGCTAGTTAAACCGTAACGGGTATTAACCAACAATATCCAACGTATAATTCCTCTCCTTAACTCAATAGGTACTAAGCTTAATTAGTAGCAAACCTCAAGTCTCGTGGGTTAGTGTAAAGGAAAACATATTCACAACGAGAACAACAAAAAAACCGGTTGCATGCTTTATTTTGTCTTAGTCATAGCAAATAAACAGATAGCACACAAGCCGAGGGACACCTCGTTAGCAAGCAGGTCACAAGAAAGACTGTACCGTTCACCGTCGGTTTGTCCCAGTTGTCTAATTCTCCTCTGGTCCCAAACTTTCAAGTCCTAAAATATTCATCCAACTTAGGTTACTAATTACTTACATATTTCTTAACCTTAACATTTTAAGCTTAAACTTAACTTAATCCTTTGGATCCTTATCCTCCTAATCATCATTACCCTCTTATTGGTATACCTAATACCAATTAACATCTTTAGAATTAAAGTTTTTTTATAAGTTTTGGGCCGACCGAACTTGCCGACCGACCTTACCCAAGGTCGGTCCATTCCAGAACATATTACCTTTTGAAAATTTTACCCCGACCGACCTTGCAAGTCCGGTCCCCAAGGTCGGTCTATTCCCGACAGTTTCCCCCTTTGAAAATTTAGGCCCGACCGACCTTGTCAAGGTCGGTCCCAAGTTCGGTCGATTCCAGAGACCAATCCCCGTACAAAATTTTAGATATGACCGACCTTGCAAGTCCGGTCCCCAAGGTCGGTCCATTCCAGAAAGTTTCCGGGTAGTGTAAACTGGGCTCGACCGACCTTACAGGTCCAGTCCCCAAGGTCGGTCAGCTTCAGACCCTTGTTTCTAATTGCCCATTGACTCCAATCTTCACCTTATATATCCTAGTATGTTCTATCCTCATTTGGGCACTTCAAACACACCTTTAGCCATCCCCTAAACCCTTTCAAATCACTCACCCAAAATCCCCTTTACCATTACACATAATCTTGTAAAAATACTAACACTTGTAATGTTTTTCACTAGGTTTTCTAAGTGATGTTTCATACTTATAATAACCACTATGCCAAAAAGTTTTTATCACCACTATAACATCATTTCCCAAGCATCTTTCACCATCTAAAATTCCTTTATGCAACTACTTGAAGTTCCTTCACAAGTTTATGCCTCCTTCTCCAACACATTATTTTCTCCCTTTTTAACCACGGTTTGCATAGGTACTAAACACAATCCTAAAACACTCATTTGATTCCTATTCCTCCATGATAATGCCCAAGTCATTCTAATTCTCAAGAACCCCTTAACTCACTACTCACTTTTTCATCAAAACAACTCCTAAATTTTCCTAGCACTTCCTTAGTCATAAAATCTCCTTAGAACATCTTAAACACCAAGTTTCTTCACCAAATTTTGACATAGGTTCCCTAGTATATTGTTACACCCAAGCACTTAGATTTTCACCACCATACAACCATAAACACTCAAATTCTCATTACACCATCTTAACACACAATTCACACCAAACTACACTACATCACAATATAGTGCATAAACTTAAATTGCTTGGCACTTAGGCCCTTAAATGCATAAACCTTAAACACTGAATTTCCACAATATATATTGCCTTTGACTTGTAAATACACACAACAAGGCTCCCATTGCAATATAAATGTTCTTATAGTTCACCTTGACATTGTTTATCTATCTCCTTTCTCATTTGCTCTTTAATCACAAGTTATCAAATATAGTCATTGTTTCTCCTAGGTTATATATAGCCCTTTTCTAATGTAAACACTAAGCTAAGCTTATCCTATATCTAAATCCCATTCCCTTAAACAATAAAACACCTTAAGATAAGCAATTTACCTTGTTCTTTTACAAGCTTCTCAAACTTCCTTACTTAGGCTTCTCCTTGCACAATCTCGGTCACCAACCAAATTCTCCTTGCCAATGTTCTAATCAACATTCAATTATTCTAATGAGTGCTAGACAATGCACTAACCTTAAGGAGCAAACCCTAGGTCAAAAATGTGTTTTAAGGTATTAAGATGAGTATTTTACCTTGAAGTCTTATGGTAGGCTTGGATATGAATCAACAAGGACCTCCTCTATCCCTTGGAGAATAGAAAACAAGCTAGAACAAGGCATAAAAAGGGAGCCCCATGAGTAGAAATTTCGGTAATAAAGAAGAAATGGTGGGAACCTAGTTTTTCTTACATATTCTTTACCTTAAGAGAATGGAGAAGCTAATGAACCCCTCAAGCTTGTGTTTCCTCCTCTAATGGCGTGTTTGGTTTGGCACCAAATTGAAGCTCTTGAAGATTTGAAAAGATAGGAAGAAAGAGCTTGAGCTAACTAAAGAGAATTATGTATTTTGTTTTGGTTTTGGAGCTAAGATGAGTGTTTGTGAAGCACATAGAGAAGGAGCTAGCATGGGGCTGCTCTTACATGAATGGAGAAGGAAAGAAGATGGTGAAATCGGTGGAGAGAGAAGAGAATGAAGAAAGGAGGAGAGAGGGAAGCTAAAAGAGATATTTGTTTCTTTAAAAAGCAAATAGTAACCTTGTACTTTTCCCTTTTCTTTTCTAATGTGACTATCTCAAGTGGTGACTCATTCCCTTTGGAAAAACCGCCCCCTATTATAATTAAGGCTAGTCTTGGTCTTGTTTGACCTATTAATTAAACTTAATTGACTAAAGACTAAACTAGGCACTATTTGGTTACTATTCACAATTAGTGCACATATTTGTGAAATTTTTTATTTCCCATTGATTTAGACTTCCTAATGTGATACTAAATATAACAAGTTGATTAAGGAGTAATCATGGGCATTTAGCCACTTAAAACCCCTTTCTAAGACAATTTTTCAAAAATGTGCTTTAAGAGTCCTTAAAGCATAATTTATGTTTTAACTTGTTTTTGAGCTTGGTTTTCTTTGGTAATTGGTTTAACATGACCATTAGGATATTACTAAGGTCTAATAATGGTATTTGGGTGCTAACCCAAGTTACTCCAAGCTTAGAGCACATTTTTGCTTAAATTGCTCTTACAGTGTTTCCTTGTGTTTTCTTTGATTAAAATTGTTTCTTAATATTTCTAAGGAATTATTTAGACCTCTTATATCTTAGTTTATCATCTAAACACCATATCTAGGTTTGGGGTATTTCATGTCGTCCTATCAAATACCCAATGTATTGATACTCTAACCCAGTCCTCACTAGCTCACCAACTCTCTAGCACTCACACACTCCTTAGTCTGATACACACTTGTCTAGATTATCTCTATCTTTTTCTCTCGTACAGGGCTTGTCTTTACAAGGAACATTAACACACCTATTTATACAAGTTAGTTGAGATGCCAACTAACAACCTAGGAGTAGTAGACTCTAAGAGTAAAATACTCATTCTTCTGCAAATATAATATCCACACCCTACTGTAGACTTTTGTCCAACTTGATCTGGAGCCACTAGCACACACGTTGCCTTGTGAATGGGCAAGTTGGCGGCGCGTCTCCCAAGTTGGTCGGTCACCGCTTGCACACTTCAACTTGTCTGAACTTGTCTGGCTCATTAATGCTCATAAATGTTCTCTTCTGAAGTATTACGGCTATATAATGATGTTCATCAATAGCCTTTGTTTATCTTGTTATCTTGCACATTAATGAGATACACCTTTTGTCATGTGTTTGTCATGAGCAAGTTGTTTGTGCGGTTGTGACAATCCGAGTGAGTTTGTAGATGTTGCTAACTCTGTTTTGTCCTTGTTTAATGTCTGATGTAAGAGATATGTGATGGTGTGGTTCTTGACTGCTTGTGTCTTGCTAGAAGTTCTCCGGAACTCTCGCCGACAAGTGCCCGACTGGTAGAGCACATGTCGTGGATTAAGCGCGCTTGCAACCTTGCGTGCTAAGCCACTCATGACTTAAGTATGCTTGTAACCTTGCGTGCTAAGCCACTTATTCACATGTCTATCTGAAATCATGAATCTTGACAAACGCATTAGATAGACAACACAAGGTTTGCTATCATCAAAACTAAAGGATCTTGTCTTAACAATTTCCCCCTTTTTGATGATGACAACCTATATACTCATATGTACTTGGAAATCAAAAATTGAGAGATTCCTCCAAAGAAGGATTCCCCCTGAGTTTAGTAAGGATTTTAAGAATGAAATTTTTTTAACGAATGATAGCATAAGTGACAGCTTTTATGTTAATGTTATGTTATACCATAGATAAGGTTTCATTCAGATGATACATAATACAAGGACGATAGACATAGTCTCACAAGTACTCTCACAAGTACACACAAGTACATATACTTGTCTTTCCCCCTTTGCCATACAGCAAAATAGGGAGCAACTACACAATGTAAGATGTTGTAAAGGCCATGACATTCCATAGATTACAAACTACAAAATATGATCAAGATAATCTAGATGGAGTGACGTAGTTGGGTATCCCATTCATAATCCTCTGAGCAAGTAGGCTCTTCCTCCGAAAAACAGGCTTTGATCCAAGAAGGTTTGGCTTTGGTTGTGTTGATCAAAGGTGATTCAGTTGTGGTAGAAAGGTCAGACCCATCAGAATCTATGGAGAACTCCATGCAATGTGGAGAACATGATTGTGATAGAGTGATACTTGAGGTGATAGACCAAGCTGTAAGGGAGTCGGAGTCTGGTTGAACATAGCTTTGGGTGACGTATTTCTTTGGGTGTTTAGTGGTCATAAACTTGCGAATGGTGGAGCGAATGGTTTGCTCATTCGAGTTGGATGAGCTTTGTGGGTATTGAGCCATTGCATGAGATGATTGTGAGTGGTAAAATGGGTAAGCAAGTTTTATAGACACTTTGGACATGCTCAACGACTGATCGGTGAGTGGCATTAATGAGGTGCTACGTCTTGTGGCTATGTTTGTAGGCTTTTTAGGTGTCAAGGTCAGAGTTTGGATTAGTGTAATGGATGGGACTAAATATCTCAGATCATTTTGTAATTTTTAATCAAGGAAGAAGCAGCCACGACAATAAATTATTTCGTACCCATCATAAGCATTCAAGTCACAAAAATCAGTTGCATTTTCATTGATACTGTGAAATAGATAGTCAAAGGCAAAAAACAGTAATGGAGAAACAAAATCTAGCATAACTCTAATTTTTCTCATAGCTCGCTCATGACTTTAAGAGACTAAGAACTCACAAGAAATGTGGGAGTCTATAAAGTCTATTGCTCCTTGAACCATCCTATGAACACTTGGTCAGAGGAGACGGCTTGCGCAGCTGTGAGAGTGACTCTCACTCTCTGAAGAACATCTCTAGTTGAAGTATCCAGACTGGTCTCCAACCTGTCGTGGACCAGTGAAAGACTTCTTTTTCATTTTATTCCTGATGCTCTCACGGTTGAGCGAGACTCTGACTTCGAGTCTTCACTCTTGGTTGGCTTCTGAGCTACCACTAGCTTGTCTCCCTTTGTCTTGATCCCCATTTTGGACAACATCTTCGAGCAAATGCTATCTTAAGCAGTGCGCGCGCACTCGTGGAACCTGTCGGTGTCCACTCCGTTTTGTTGTAGCACCCTGGTCACTACTCCCCCATGCATCAGACCTTGATTAACGAAACGACTTGCCTCAATAGTAAGAAGAATCATTGCAGGAAGATCTATTTTCTCCTTTGTCTTCACTGCATAAAGCAATCTCACGTCTCTTGCATTTACAATGTGAGTGTGTTGGTTCCGTGGGGTGATATTATGGGTAAGCAGATTGAAGAGCACCCTATCGGGGATAGACATGTCTATGGCATTGAAGTTTTTCATTGTAGCTCCAGCGTTGAGAAGCTAGACCATTTTCCCCCTTGAGGTCCTAAGTTATTCCAGGAGGTCTCCTTTGGAACTACAATTCCTTTAGGTTCCAATCCAAGTTTTTGCATATCCATGACTTAGTGATGTTGACGGTAATACCTTGGACTATAGAGATAGATAGTCGTCATCATTGTCGCTCTGGAGTGGTCCAAGATACGTCATGTGTTCTTTGAGCAGCTCTGTATATACGGGGAGTGGCTCCTGAAAGAAGTCCACCCATCCTTGGAATTCTAGGAGCTCTTGAATCTTTTCAAGACCCATTTGCTCCATCCATTGAAATACCCCAAACCTTGATGTGTTGTTTAGACATTAAACTATGGTATTTAAAGGCTAAAAAGTGCCTTAGAAACGTCAGTGTACAATTTAAACCATAGAAAAACACAATAAGCACTAAGACACAGCTTGAGCAAAACATGCTCTAAGCTTGGTGTGAACTTGGTTAGGACCCAAAGAGCCTACCAAGACTTAATAATATTCAATTATGATTTAATATGGCTAATTAAGTCCTTAGGAAACCTTGGTATACAATTAAACCAAACAAACACAAATAAATACCTTAAAGTCAATATGAGCAAAAATGTGCTCTAAGCTTGGGATAAATTTGTATAAGACCAAAAGGTCATACCTATACCTTATAAATATGTTAATGAACATATTAAATCAATTACCAAAGAAAACCAAGCTTGAAAACAAGTTAAAACACAAAATGTGCTTTAAGGAGTCTTAAAGCCATTTTTGAAAAATTGTCTTGTAAATGAGTTTTGAATGGATAAATGTCCATCATTACTCTTTAATTAACATGTGTACTACTTAGTATCACATTAGGAAGTCTAAATCAATTGGAAAACAAAAATTTCACAAATATGTGCCTTAGTTTGTGAATAGTAACCAAAATGTGCAAATTTATAACATAAGTCAATATAAGTAAGTTTATTGGTCAACAAAGACTATTATACCCCTAGGTAGAGATGGGGGCCGGTTTTTATCATGGTGAGTCACCAACATGTAAAAGAAATCAATTAAAGAAAGAAAGGAAAAGTAAGTAAATGAAGAAAGTTACTTTATAACATAAATATCTTCCAAAAGCAAAACTTATCTTCATTTCTCCCTTCCTCCTTCATTTCCCACGTCTTCAAGCTCCCTTCCTCCCTCCATTTACGATTTGCTATAGTTCCACACAAGAACTCCATCTTTGAATGCTTGTAACTCCTAGCTCCATGGTCCAAATTCAATTTCAAGACCACCATTCTTCTAGTTGGAGCAAGCTCTACACTCCTATCTTTTCAAATCTTCAAAAGCCTCATTTCGGTGCCAAGGAGATTCACCATTGATGGAGCTTGACCTCATCTTTTCACACCTTGTTGTTCTCCTTTGCTTCAAGGTAAGAAAACTCAAAGAAAATCCATGTTTCCTCCATGTTTTTATGTTGACCGAAAATCACCACTAATGGTGTATTTACCTTGCCTTGTTCTAGCTACATTCAAATCATTCAGGGCTTGGTGGAGTCCTCTCTTAATACTTATTCAAGTTCTCTTCCAATTCCAAGGTAAAACAATTACCTTAATGTGTTAAGACAATATATGTGCCTAGGGTTACAATGAGATGAAGCATAATGCTTGAATACTCATTCTATTATTTGTACATTGTTTAGAAGTTGACAAACAACCAAACATCCTTACCGGTTTTACAAGGAAACAAGAAAGAAGTTTGTGAGGAAAAAGAGGTAAACAAACTATCTCAATGTAGTTTAAATGCCTTAGGAAAATGAGCTTGATTTGCTTAATAAAATACCTAAGGAGCCAATGGCAAATGACCTAGAGAAATGCTCTCAAGGAGTTTATTAAGGGCATATGTATTATTGGGTGTATTTGCAGGTCAAAGGCAATTTATATGTGGAAATTCAGTGTTTATGGTTTATGCAATTTAAGGGCCTAAGAGCCATGTTATTTAAGGGCCTAAGTGCCAAGCAATTTAAGTTTATGCACTATATTGTGGTGTAGTGTAGTTTAAGGATTTAGATGTGTGTAAAGAACATTCCTTATGAAGATGAGTGTCTTGGATGGTTAAAGAAGGAAAAACAATATGTTTGTGTGTAAGGAATGTGTATTAAGTGATTAAGTGTTTTTTTGGTTGAGAAAGGGGTGAAAACCTAAGTGTTTAGGTGTGAGAATATACAAGAGAAGCTATGGCAAAATTTGGAAAATGTATAAGAAGTTCTAAGTGTTTTAAATGAGCTTTGGTGAACTAGGAAATGTGAGGAATGGATGAATGTTTACTAGGGAAGAAAACATGTATTAAGTGTGTTGTATAGTGTTACAAGGACTTGGTATTGTCTTGGAAGTTCTAGGAATTCAATGAGTGTTTTTGGGATGTAATAAAGTTTTGGAGAAGTTTGTTTTAGGTTTAGGTAATGTTGATGTACAAGGAATGAATGATGTTTAGGTAGGATTGAGAAAGAAATTTTAAGAAGGTGTGAACAAGGAAATTTAGTTAGTAAGAAAAGATGCTTGGGAGATGATGTTAAGGTGTAGAGGAAACATCTTGGTATAGTGGTCATTATAGGTGAAATACCACTTAGAAAACCAAAAGAGAAATGTTACAAGTGTTAAGAGATTTATAAAAAAATGAGTGACAAGTTGGACAGTGTTTTAAGGTGAATCAAAGTGATATTTTGGTATTAGAATATGCCTAAGTTCATGTGTGAAGTTTGGGTAATCAATGGATGAAGAAAGTAGATGAAACAAGACTTGAAAATGTCAATTTGGGAATTCTGTTACAGTGGTCCGGGACCCAGGTATTGGATGATGTCCCGGACCCTACACAAAAAGGGCCGAGAGTTTTACGAATGTTTTGGTCCGGGACTTGGGGTCAGTACAAGGTCCCGGACCACCCTATTAAATCACCCGAGAGATTCCTTAAGTGTTGGTCCGGACTTAGGGTAGGGACCAAGTCCCGGACCACTCTAAAAATGTTGTTTAAGGTATGAAAATGGTATGTAATGATGGGGATTGATAAGTAATGATGTTATAAAGCTGTTAAGGACATGTTAGGTGAGTTATAATGACAATTAAGTGGGTGAAAAGTTGTAGTAAAATGTAAGAGTAAAACAAGTTAAAAGTGTTAAGTTACTTAACAAGTTAACGGCGTTAACCATAGTCGTTCAACGTTACGCAAACATGTTACCCCCAAATGTTAATGAAAGTAACTTTAATGTTACCAGTTGTTCGTGAATTGTTCGAGGAACATAAGTGGACATGATAGAGTGGACTCCGGTGACAGGTATGGTTTTCTTGCAACCTGTGTCCTACCGGATTACACCGGCTTGTATGCCAATGTGTTTTTTCTGTATGTTTGCCACGTTGTAAGATAAAACATGTAATGAGTTTACAGTAATTCATTTATGTGGCGTGTTCAACTCCGATACCATTTAACCTCGGAAGTGTTAAACCTTAGTTAACTGAGTCTAGGAGCACATGAGAGTTCGGTATTCGGATTAAATGACCCGAACCATGGGACGTTCTAACCACGGCTATGCGTGTGTTAATTGTGTGATATTTGTGTGTGTATGTAAGGACCTCCCTCGTATGTGTAACCCAGTTGTAATACTGTATGATGTGTGGATGTGATAGACTCCATACTGGGGTTCTAACTAATATCTAAAAGTAAGTATGTACTAACAGGGGTGTGGAATCCGTTAGGCCGGTCGCGCGTTGTTTGGGAGTGGGTATCCTTTTTAGCCTTACCCTTCTCTCTATTATGGTTGTTTCCCTCACGGGTTATGATCTCCCATTAGCTTACTCCAAAGCTTAACTATTCTGACTTATGATCGGTTTAGGGGGAGCATGTGTTTGTGTGGTGTGTTCGGGTCACTAAACCCGAACCATCTTAACTTAAGTTACTCGTCCGACTATTAGGACGGTAATGAGTGTTGTATAACGAGTTTATCATGAGGGTGACATCATTCTCTAGGCTCACCAGTGAATTAACTATGTTTGTGTCGGTTCCTAAGAGAACCGTTCCCGTTATGTTATGTGTTGTTGTTGTACTGCAATTCCCATTGCGATGTTTTTATGTGCACGTTGAAACGTGAAAAGTGTTGTTATGTGGTGTATGTTATATGTTGTAAAATGTGGAGTATGTGGATCATGGATATGAATCCCAGTTTGTGATAAGAGGCGTTTAAGGATAACCCGAATAACGGGTAAGTGTCGTTTATCAAGGAAGTAGCTCCACTAGAGGAGAAACACTCTAGGGGTAATGAACACAATGAGTGACTTATCAAGTAAGGATGTGTTATCTGTTTGTTGAACCCATTGAGGTGGAATGTTATGTGTTGTGTGTTTATAGTTTACATGCATGATTCAAATATAATCAACTGCATGCTAAGACGACAATTAGTTGTGCGTGGCTCGGTAGCATGCGGGCTGCGGGATTACCATACCAGCAAAGTGCTGAGCCCCTTGGGGCCACCCTTTCTCTTCTTTTCCTATTTCAGGTACAAGGAGCTGGAAGCCGTTCGAGAGTAGGACGGGGTAGTCGTTATACATGGGTAATCATTTAAGTTGTATATATACAGTAGGTGTAGTAAGACCGAAATTGTTATCGGCATTAGTTTGTGAATACTCGGTACAGTTGGAAGGTATGTGTATGTTTTGTTTTTTAATGGAAAAGGGACAGCAATGTGTAGTCGCTCGGGAATCTAGTCCATCAGACTGATACGTTGTATATGTAATAGCCTTGTTAGCCACGTGGGTGGTTAACGGCATGTAACACCAACGAGTTAAGTAATGTGATGAAGATTGTTTTCCGCTGCAGTTTGTTATTAAGTGCGTAAGTGTTGGATGGGGTGTTACAAAAAGTGGTATCAGAGCGAAGTATCGCTCTGATGACTGAATTATCGAGCTTAGGAAGTACCGAGTTAGGATTTTAGTACTTTGGGTTAAGGGTTGAGTGATAGCGTGAGAGATACGCTAGTTAGGAGTAACCAGTGTGTACTAGAAACCTACAGTGTCCAACCCACCCTCCACAATCATCCCTGTTTTATAACTTGGAACAACGCCAGAGAGATGAAGTCCTCTCATACTCGGGAATACCCGATCTGCTGTTATTAAGTACCACTGTGGGTACGGAGAACCAGTCGTACGGTAGATCCCAAAAAGTGGAATCCCGGAGACGGTTCCCATCTGAACAATGTTAACCCGCATTAAATTAGCGAAGAATGAAGAATTTTGTGTATAAGAGAATAGAATTTCCGGCAACCTGGGTCGACATGCCGAGCAGTCGAGGATAACCAGCTTGCAACGCACCACCGTGCAACAGCAAGAAGTGGATTAATGAACCCCGAGACGAGTGTCTACGGAACCACAGTTGCCAAATGATACACCAACGGTATACCAACCGACAAAGAACTACAACGTAGTGCCCAACAAGAGACAAGTCTCAGTAACCACGACAATACGTGGAACGGGCTACGAAGAGGAAACAATACAAAGAAAGGGAGTCTCCCAGAATGGGAAACACCCTAGTTAATGATTATCATGTGAAGACAGTGAGAAGTCACCCAGAGGGTGTTATTATCAAGACAGTAAGATCAGTGAGGGCCAACAAGGCCACTGATGACAGTGCGGGTAAAAATGATACCGCAACCGGTATGTGTTGAACCGATAGCCAGTTAGCATGGCGCACTTGCCATGGCAAGTGCTGCTATAACAGGGCTGTTCGGGAAGTTTTAACAACTACAAGTACTTGGTAAAGTACCACGAGTTAAGTGTGATCATTATAACTGTGGAAGGGCTTAACAGCCTAACCTCTGTAATTGGAAGTAAAACCAGTCAGCAAGAAGCTAGACTTGGTTAAGCAAGAAGATGTTGTGAAGTCATGAAAACTTTCTTTCAAACTTAGACTTATTCAAACTCTTTTCTTTTCAAAAACCAAATTTTCTTTCAAACCAACACTTCTTTCTACCTCTTTTAAGAACCAAACCAGAGGACCTACACCGGCCTCGGTCCCCACGGTAAGTAAGTTATACCCAGTTTACTTTTGAATAACCGGAAGGCCGAACAACAAAACACCCAAGGGTAACACCCGAGGGATGGATTGAGTTTCGTGGTAATACAAGTGGATAAACTTTCCCTCGATTAAGTTCGGGAAGCACGGAATGAATATTGTCACGGACAATATAAGGGAGTTGACAACAGAATACTTCACCTAGCGTGTGACGGACACTACGAGTGTACCAACTGAAATGTGGGACGACCGCACTCCGATAGGAGCTTGTGGGCCTGACAGACCTACTTATGGGTTAGTTGGGTAAGTAGTAATGTATCAGTAGGGTACCCACACATATGTATACAAGTAGAGTCCGGAACACGGGAAGTAGTCGACTCCGTACTACGGTCAGCAGTATAAGTCAAACAAGAGCTAAGGACTACCATGAATGGTTGAAGTTAAGGAACTCAGTTAAGATAACTAGACTAAAGGAATTAGTGAATTCATTTTTAAGGAAATGTTTAAGAGTCAGGAGGTGCGAAGTGCACTAACTGTAATGAAAAGACATCGTATACGTCTTAAGGATCCTCAGGGATAAACACGATAGCTGGAATGGTGACCCAGCCTGTGCATGGCAAGCAGATGCCTAATGTGGACACATTAGTGTGCAAGAACGGGATGAAACTCCCAGAATGAGTACCTACACTACCAGGAAGTGTAGATCTTCACAGAAGAAGATAATAAGCCAGTTAAGAACGCAAACGGCGTGGCTAACTGAATATACCAATAAGTGTGAACCAGATGTAATGGCATAACTTTGTAACACCCAGGAGCAATCCTTGAAGGGTGTTCGCATCAACAAGTGTTGCACGAAATGACATGACAGAAGCACAAGGGTTGAAACTAACACCCAGTTTAGACATAGTTTGTCAGGAGACGGACTGACAACCTAAGGGGCATCCCATGAAAGGAAACGGAATGCAACGACCTTGTCATGGAGCTCAATATAATTCCAACCATGTAATGTGTATAGAGAAGTACATGTGTGTGGACAGCCTACAATGAGCGCAGCTCAAGGCAAATAAGGCTTATAAGCCATAAGCAATATGTTATATAATTTAGATTGATTGCAGAAGCCTATTTTGTATAAGTGAATAGAGCGGAGAACGAACCACTGCATTAAGAGTGGGGATACCTCTCGATATTGTGAGACCGCAGGAGCGGTAGTTATGTAAATCAAGTCCAAGAAATATGTTAAGGATGGACGATATTATTATCGAAAGAGAGCAGTTAGCTTAGTAGTATGTGTGTATAAAGTGAAACACCGAGCTGGATAATGCCGGATTGTGACTCGAATGATCAATGCTCAAGGAGCATACAGTAGTCATCCAAATGAATGACGAACCATAATGCGAATAATGTAAGTATATGTGTGGAAGTTAATATGACAGTAAATACCATATGAGTTGGTGTTATACAAGGAGCACGTGCGCAGTAAGCGACCGTTGTATAACTATTGTTAACGATAATGTAGCAACTAAGCACAGTTACGAGTTAAACCCAATAAAGATACAACAGTAAGTGATACCAAACAACTGGCAGTAACCCAGTAGCCAGTATTACGAGATCAGAATCTCAATGAAACACAGTGTGAATTCCGTTGCGAATCGCATGAGAGATTTGTTGCCAAGAGTTTACGCCTCTGCACTCTGTATGACTGAGTGTTTTGGTATTGCATTTGCGCAGTAATGATCGAGTGGGATAGCTAGCAAATGGAAACATGTTAATTGTGGAGGAATAATGTTATAAGGGCCGATGCATAGGAGATGCAAGGCCGCACCAATGAAAGAATACATGTACAAAACAAATGTGAAGACATGATTAACGGTAAGTGTCTACAGCAGCACTAAATACCAAATATCGGTATGGAATATACCCCAAATGTTGGGTGATAACTGAGAGAGCACTACACACTAGGTAGTAGCTCAACCTCAACTGACAGTAAGTTGGAAGGAAACAAGTCAATCATTGTGAAATACGTAACAGTATATACGGTCAATTATTATGGAAGTGGATAGAAAGTTTATAACTCACCGAATTCGCTCACGGTAAGAGATACCACGCGTCGGTTTGAGAACCCATTATTACCAAGATAAAGGTGATATATGGGAGGTGTACAATACAGTGAGAATAATGAATGGGGCAAACTAAGCCCTACAGTTATTAGAGTTTCGCAGCAGAAACTAGTGAGCCAGTAATTCAAGTGTTGATGTGCATGGTAAACATGAGTGAATGGCTAATTAAAGCAGTTAAGAGTTTTAGCAAACTCCAATGAGAATTCTTGGTTTAGGAACTAACCGCTAAGATGGTTAAGATCCTCTAATCAGAATCCATTGTATAATAGACCCGTGAAAGTTAAAATACTTCACGACGGCAGAACATTTTAAGCCAATGTTTAGTGATTGATTACGTGGGCGTAATCCTTTTAAGGGGGGTAGAGCGCAAAACCACTTAGTGTGTATTACCGTACAAGTGTACGTGACTTATGTTGTTATGTTGTGCATAGCACAAATAATTTGTTTTGATGATTGGTGCGTGTGTTACGTAAACATACGCATTCATTCATGGTTTAATTGTGGTAATTGCGCATAGAAGATGCGAATACCATTGTGATAAGTGTGTTTATTTGTTAACAGTTGTGTGTGATAGTACAAGTGTGGGGAGTAGAGAAACTCCCGGGGGAACAAAAACCCCGACAGTGTACAAATGTGAAACTGTGTGTTGTATTTTGATAAAAATATGTGTATATATATATTATATAGTGATTCATGAAAGGGCATGATACCGACATAGAACCTAGTGAGAATAAGATTCCCTAGGCAACAGGATTAAAGTGAATGGAAATAATTGATAGACGAAGTTCTATCCCTTGGAGATGTTATGATTATGATTAGAATGATTAAAAGATAGGAAATTGGAAATGAGTGATTTACTTGATGCTTGAAATTGAAGTGGGAGGTGAAACTTGATTATCATGAGATCAAGGGAAGCCGAACACAAATTGGGGTGGAAGGATAGTTCAACACTGATGCTGATCACATCAGGGTTGGATGATTCTTGAAGCTCCCCTAAGCGGTCACAAATAACCACACTAAGAAAAGAAGCAAAGAGCATAAGTTGGACTTGGAGTTGTGTGTGTTTTCAAAAAGGATTTTGAATTGGTATTTATAAAACGTCGATAGATACTTTACATAATTAAAGTTCTCTTACTTAACCTCACAAGGAAAATTTCAAATTCAAGTGATTGTTTTGATCTCCCAAAGGCACGGGGACGGAAGGTGTCCATCGCGACCGGGTTCTGCGGGATCACAGTGTATATAAAAGGATATTTTTGATTGTTATACATGCTATGACATGTTGTGTGGTATTGTAATAAATATTATTTTGACCTTGAGTTCCAAAAGTGTATGTTATCAAGACCTATGTGTCTAAACGTTGTTATGTTACCTAAGACCAGAGAGTCTAAGGTTGTTTGTGTGTGTAAATGTTGTTAAGATACCCGGACCATTGAGTCCGAGGTTATCATGTGAATATGTTATGTTATGTATGGATGTGAATGTGTTACCCGGACCATTAAGTCCGAGGGTGTGATGTAAAATATGTTGGTTATGGAAGTTTATTTCCAGTGATTCCTGTGTTCTAAACTAATGATGTGTGGGAAGTGTGAACTTCGAGGACGAAGTTCTTTTAAGGGGGGTAGATTGAAATACCCCAACCTTGATATGTGGTTTAAATATTAAACTATGGTATGTAAAGGCTAAAAAGTGCCTTAGAACATCAGTGAGCAATTTAAACCATAGTAAAATGCAATAAAGCACTAAGATACAGTTTGAGCAAAAACATGCTCTAAGCTAGGAGTGAACTTGGTTAGGACCCAAAGAGCCTACCAAGACTTAATAATATTCAATTATGATTTAATAAGGCTAATTAAGTCCTTAGGAAACCTTGGTAGACAATTAAACCAAACAAAACACAAATAAATGCCTTAAAGTCAATAAGAGCAAAAATGTGCTCTAAGCTTGGGATAAATTTGTATAAGACCTAATGGTCATACCTATACCTTATAAATATGTAATGAACATATTAAATCAATTACCAAAGAAAACCAAGCTTGAAAACAAGTTAAAACACAAAATGTGCTTTAAGGAGTCTTAAAGCACATTTTTGAAAAATTGTCTTGTAAATGAGTTTTGAATGGCTAAATGTCCATCATTACTCTTTAATTAACATGTGTACTATATAGTATCACATTTGGAAGTCTATATCAATGGGAAATCAAAAATTTCACAAATATGTGCCTTAGTTTTATGAATAGTAACCAAAATGTGCAAATTTATAACATAGTCAATATAAGTAAGTTTATTGGTCAACAAAGACTATTATACCCCTAGGTAGAGATGGGGGCCGGTTTTTATCATGGTGAGTCACCAACATGTAAAAGAAATCAATTAAAGAAGGAAGGAAAAGTAAGTAAATGAAGAAAGTTACTTTATAACATAAATATCTTCCAAAAGCAAAACTTATCTTCATTTCTCCCTTCCTCCTTCATTTCCCACGTCTTCAAGCTCCCCTTCCATTTACAATTTACTATAGTTCCACCACACAAGAACTCCATCTTTGATGCTTGTAACTCCTAGCTCCATGGTCCAATTCAATTTCAAGACCACCATTCTTCTAGTTGGAGCAAGCTCTACACTCCTATCTTTTCAAATCTTCAAAAGCCTCATTTTGGTGCCAAGGAGATTCACCATTGATGGAGCTTGACCTCATCTTTTCACACCTTGTTGTTCTCCTTTGCTTCAAGGTAACGAAACTCAAAGAAAATCCATGTTTCCTCCTTAGGTTTTATGTTGACCGAAAATCACCACTAATGGTGTATTTACCTTGCCTTGTTCTAGCTACATTCAAATCATTCAAGGGCTTGGTGGAGTCCTCTCTTGATACTTATTCAAGTTCTCTTCCAATTCCAAGGTAAAACAATTACCTTAATGTGTTAAGACAATATATGTGCCTAGGGTTTACAATGAGATGAAGCATAATGCTTGAATACTCATTCTATTATTTGTACATTATTTAGAAGTTGACAAACAACCAAACATCCTTACCGGTTTTACAAGGAAACAAGAAAGAAGTTTGTGAGGAAAAGAGGTAAACAAACTATCTCAATGTAGTTTAAATGCCTTAGGAAAATGAGCTTGATTTGCTTAATAAAATACCTAAAGAGCCAATGGCAAATGACCTAGACAAATGCTCTCAAGGAGTTTATTAAGGGCATATGTATTCTTGGGTGTATTTGCAGGTCAAAGGCAATTTATATGTGGAAATTCAGTGTTTATGGTTTATGCAATTAAGGGCCTAAGAGCCATGTTATTAGGGCCTAAGAGCCATGTTATTTAAGGGCCTAAGTGCCAAGCAATTTAAGTTTATGCACTATATTGTGATGTAGTGTAGTTAAGGATTTAGATGTGTGTAAAGAAATTCCTTATGAAGATGAGTGTCTTGGATGGTTAAAGAAGGAAAACAATATGTTTTGTGTGTAAGGAATGTGTATTAAGTGATTAAGTGTTTTTTGGTTGAGAAAGGGGTGAAAACCTAAGTGTTGTGTGTGAGAATACTCTTGATGGATTTTAGGTGTTCTTGAATGTCTAATGGTGAAAGCTATGTGCTTTGGTATAGCAATGTGCTAGAAGAACCCATGTCAAAATTTAGATGATGTATAAGAAGTTCTAAGTGTTTAAAAGAGTTTTGGTGAGTTTGGAAGTGTTAAGAATGATTAAATGTTTTACTAGGGAAGACGCATGTATTAAGGTGTTTAGAGTGCTACAAGGATTTAGACATTGTCTTGGAAGTTCTAGAAATCAAATGAGTGTTTTGGGACACACCAAAGTCATTTCGGAGTTTTCTAGGACTTAGGCAAACTTTGGAAAACAAGGAGAAGGAATAACTTGTAAAAGGACTACAAGGATGACATAAGGAATTTAGTAGTAAGAAAAGATGCTTAAGAGTGGATGTTCAAATGGAGAAGAAATATTATGGTATAATGGTTACAATAGGCATGAAACACCACTTAGAAACCTAAGGAGAAAATACTATAAGTGTTAGAGGTTTGGGTGGAAATTGGTTAAGTATTTAAAGGCTTAGAAAATGAGTGTTTTGCCTTGTCCGAACATCCGTCCGGACATGGACGTTCGGACAGGCCCTGTTGCGTAAAAATTCTCAGAGTCTCGAACTGTGTCCGAACTTCAGAAGTCCGGACACAGGTTCGGACAAATGAGATTTTACTTTGAAATTTCCCTCGACCCATGTCCGAACTTCCGAAGTCCGGACACATGTTCGGACATGCGCCTGTTTCTAGTTTTAAGTCACGGCTTGCGTCCGAACTTGGGAAGTCCGGACACAAGTTCAGACATGCCACTGTTTTGGCCAAAATGTTGTTTAAGGTTAGGAAAAGTTGTCTAAAAATGGTGATTATTAGTAATGATGTTATAAGATTGTTAAGGATATGTTAAGTGAGTTATATGACAGTTTAGTGGGGGAAAAGTTGTATTAAAATGTAAAAGTAAAACAAGTTAAAATGTGAAGTTATTTAACTAGTTAACGGGGATAAGTTATGAGCATTAGACTTTAAACAATCATGTTACCCCGATGTTAATAAAAGTACATGTAATGTTATCAGTTGTTCGAGAATTGCTCGAGGAACATAAGTGGACATGAAAGAGTGGACTCCGGTGACAGGTATGGTTTTCTTACAACCTGTGTCCTACCGGATTACACCGACTTGTATGCCAATGTGTTTTTCTGTATGTTTTGCCACGTTGTAAGATTAAACATGTAATGAGTTTACAGTAATTCATTTATGTGGCGCGTACAACTCCGATACCATTTAACCTCGAAAGTGTTAAACCTTAGCTAACTGAGTCTAGGATCACATGAGAGTTCGGTATTCGGATTAAACGACCCGAACCATGGGACGTTCTGACCACGGCTATGCGTGTGTTAATTGTGTGATATGTGTGTGTGTGAATGTAGGGACCTCCCTTGTATGTTTAACCCAGTTGTAATAATGTATGGTGTGTAGATGTGATAGACTCCATAGTGGGGTTCTAACTAATATCTAAAAGTAAGTATGGACTAACAGTGGTGAGGAATCCGGTTAGGCCGGTCGTGCGTTGTTTGGGAGTGGGTATCCTTCTTAGCCTTATCCTTCTCTCTGTTATGGTTGTTTCCCTCACGGGTTATGATCTCCCATTAGCTTACTCCAAAGCTTAGCTATTCTGACTTATGATCGGTTTAGGGGGAGCATGTGTTTGTGTGGTGTGTTCGGGCCACCAAACCCGAACCATCTTAACTTAAGTTACTCGTCCGACTATTAGGATGGTAATGAGTGTTGTATAACGAGCTTACCATGGGTGTGACATCATTCTCTAGGCTCACCAGTGAATTAACTAAGTTTGGGTCGGTTCCTAAGAGAACCGCTCACGTTATGTTATGTGTTGTTGATATAATGCAATTTCTATTGCGATGTTATTATGTGCACGTTGAAACGTGAAAAGTGTTGTTATGTGTTGTTATGTGTTGTTATGTAGTGTATGTTATATGTTGTAAAATGTGGAGTATGTGGATCATGGATATGAATCCCAGTTTGTGATAAGAGGCGTTTAAGGATAACCCGATTAATGGGTAGTTGTCGTCTATTAAGGAAGTAGCTCCATTAGAGGAGAAACACTCTAGGGGTAATGAATACCATGAGTGACTTATCAAGTGTGTATATGTTGTCTGTTTGTTGAGCCCATTGAGGCGGAATGACTCGTGTTGTGTGCTTTAAGTTACATGCATGATTTAAATATAATCAACCGCATGCTAAGACGACAATTAGTTGTGCGTGGCCCGGTAGCATGTGGGCTGCGGGATTACCATACCAGCAAAGGTGCTGAGCCCCTTGGGGGCCACCCTTTCTCTTCTTTTCCTTTCTCAGGTACAAAGAGCTGGAAGCCGTTCGAGAGTAGGACGGGGTAGTCGTTGTACATGGGTAATCATTTAAGTTGTATATATACAGTAGGTGTAGTAAGTCCGAAACTGTTATCAGCATCAGTTTATAAATACTCGGTACAGTTGGAAGGTGTATGTTGTTTCTATTGTTAATGGAAGGGTCAGTAATGTGTAGTCGCTCGGGGATCTAGTCCATCAGACCGGTACAATGTATATGTAATAGCCTTGTTAGCCACGTGGGTGGTTAACGGCATGTAACATCAACGAGTTAAGTAATGTGATGAAGTATATTTTCCGCTGCAGATTGTTATTAAATGTGTTGTTGTTGGATGGGGTGTTACACTAAGGTAAATACTTGGAAGGTTTCTAAGGGACTAATATAAGTCGAACACCCAAAAATTTACCCAAGGAAATACACCGATAAAATGGGATAAACTAGGAAAATGTCACTACAGTCGTCACGTGTAACCATAAACTGACAAGTTGTTTTAATTAACTCTAGGACTGTAACGAATGCCAACCAGGGTCCTGTGTGTGAGACAACCCTTTTGCTTCTGAACCAGGTATGGATATGTGTGGTCCGTATGTTGCCGTGTTACACGGCTTGTGTGATGTGTGCCTTGTTTGACAATGACCATAAGACTAAAGCATGAAATTGGATTGCTTGTTGTGACTTGCTTATATGCTTGATATATCATTGTTGCATATTACTTGCGCGCACACAGTAGTTTAGTCCCTTTTCTCGCTTATGGAACTTTGAGATGCATCATGACGAACTACGTGAACAAAACAAAATAAACGGTACAAAGAGAAAACTCTTCTCTAACTATAGAGGGCTTCTAACGACACCCACTATGGTGTCAAGCTACTAATGACCATGAACATTAGATACCAACTGGTATTACATGAGAATAACCCGGGAAGACAACATCTCGGGCCGCGCGGTATGGAAATATTCGGGAGTTGGCATCTGCATCAGATCCTTCGACCGTCTATGGTGGAACATATTTTGGGGGTCCCTGGGTGACCCCGCCTTCTCAGCACATCCTGAGGTCTAGAGGTGACCTCGCTTTCTCGACCCTTGGCGTCAGGAATGGGGGATTGGCAATTGGTGGAGCATATCCTGGAGTCTAGAGGCGACTCCCCTTTCTCGGCACATGACATCGGGAATGGGGGATTAGCTACGGAGGAGACGTCCTCCAACGTGCGGTGATAAGAGAACTCACAAATAATCCTTAAAGAGATAAGGAACAATGGGCACCTACATGATGAGGTCACGGGAACCAAACTATATCCCTAGACCGGGTGCAAGGAAAGAAAATGAAGATACACATTATGGACACAAGGAAGGAAAATGAAAATACATATTATGGAAACAAGGAAAGAGAATGAAAATACACATTATGGAAACAAGGAAAAGAAGTGAAAACACACAACGCTCGAATGGTCCCACTGTTAGGATCATCATCGCGTATATTCTCTAGCACGCTCTATTTGTATATGTGTTTGACGTGCTTGTGGCTATCTCTGTGCTCAGCATATTGTGAGTGTTATATTGATATCACATGTTGTGTGTTACCGCTTTATTATAGCATGTAAATTGGACTTAATAATTATTCGACCAAGTAGTCGTGTAGCCCGGCAACATACGGGCTACACATATTCATACTCAGCATAGTTTTGCTGAGTCTTTTATTTTTACAGGTGGACATCTGGAACGATACGGAGCGTAGGTGCGATGACTACCATGGGGGTAGTCTAACTGGGCAAGACCTTTAAGTAGGGTGTCAGATGTATGGGTTTTTACCATGTAGAATTAAACCTGGGATGTACTTATTCAGATTGTATGTCTAATGTAATAACTACGTTGTAGACACTCGGTACAAGGGTTTGTATTTGGAATGGTATTTGAAGTTGTATATGAGTTTTGGATGAGGGTTGTTTCCAGTCATGCAGACCGTAACTTGGTGTTGGTAGAGTGGTCATGTCAATCATGTGGGTGGTTGGCGTCTGTAGCACCCGGATGGAGTCTATACCGCTGCAAAGT
The DNA here is from genome assembly GCA_023374045.1 of Limonium bicolor. Classification (NCBI taxonomy): domain Eukaryota; kingdom Viridiplantae; phylum Streptophyta; class Magnoliopsida; order Caryophyllales; family Plumbaginaceae; genus Limonium; species Limonium bicolor. The sequence goes on along the minus strand of CM041778.1, from coordinate 270,282,892 downwards.
TAACTTATGATATCGTAGGCGCTTCATTAAATCTTTGGATGTTTTATTCGGGGGTGTTACAAATTCAAAGAATAATGCATACCTAACATTACCATGATCTTATGCTTACCACTATGAGAATTAATTAACTAATTCATACCCATGATTACCGAAAACACTAGCAAAAGGGAGTCAATATTGGAGCAATCAACCTCTAATCTATGACATAAATAATTACCTAGAGACAAGGAGAAAGCAAAGACATAAACAATTCCCATGGGACATAACAATAATTCCTACATGATCTTAGCTTAGCACTTCGGTGGAATTGATCTCCACTTAGCATAATAAGTGCCGATTTCATTAAGTTAATGAGGGGGATTAGTGCTAACATTAATAAATTAATTAACTAAAGCAAACATTAAGAAAATTGACAAAACAATTATTCTCATTTCCTACATATCAATCGGCTAGCATGGCAATTCATTTCATGCCTCACTTGGCCGGTTGGTAAGTCTTCTTCTTCCTTCTCTCATTTCCTTTCTTTGAACTTCCTAAGTCAATTAATGGAGTTCTAACTTATATCTCAATTTTTGTGTTAAATTCCTAGCTTTATTCATCAATCATTCTAGGCATCAATTAATCTTCAAGGAAGCCTAATTAAATCTACAACAATTCAAGGAGGAACCAAGATCAAGTTAAGGTAAGAAAAATGCCAAGCAAAACCTAGTCCCTTATTTCTTCTATGTGTCCGAAAATTCCTAGACTTCTAAGCCATTCCCTTCATTCATTTCATGAAGCAAAGTTGGTTCTACAAGCACCCTTGGTAGTGCCGAAAATTACAAGGTAAAAATCCAAGGTAATACCTTAAAATTAACTTCTAAATCTTACTTAAGATCTATGTCAACATCTAACTCCTAAATGTTATTTTAAACCCTTGTTCAAAGTTCGAAAATTAGAAGCTTCTTCCACCGTTAAGACACTTGGGAACAAGGAATTTCTAGGAGGAGAAATCAACCTTGGAAAGAGTAAGATTTCTAAGCTAGACTTTAATGTCTTAAGCTTTGTTTTAAGCTCTTAAAAATTGTGGAAAAATTATGTAAACACCCCTAAATTAATAAGGCTGAGAATATTGAGGTTAATTTTCAAAAAATAACAATTATAATATATAAACTAAAGTTAATACCTTAAGGTATGTTTTTATGTCACAAAATCCATATATGATAAGTTCATTTTATGGCCGAAAGTTCTAGGAGGAAATTGTCTTAATTTAAGCTAATAATATGTTTAAGACATTACAATAATTTTTGGATGAGTTTTATGACTCATATGTATTTATGTATAATTATTATAAGTTATAAATCAAGTTTTAGAAACTATAGGGTAATATATTATTATTGTCGAATACTTATGGAGCAATATGGGTTTTATTGAGCTATATAAGTATATAAACTTATATTAAGAGTTTTTGGTAAGTTAAAAATAATTACTAGTGTTTAAATGATTAGTTTAATGAGTTATGTGGTAAAAATGTAATTTTTAGACAGTTATAGGAATATATGGTGATAGCCGAGAATAATATGTGTCATGGGCATAATAATGACATAATATAGATAGGAGTTAATATCATGAATTTTGGGAGAATTAAATAAGTGTTTAGAAGTTAAAATAATAATTTATAAAGTTTTGGGGCTATTTTTTAAATTCTAGAAAATTTGGTGTAAAGCCGAATAATATATAAATTTTTGGGTACAATAATGTGTTAAGTATGAAATTAAGCTTTGGTCAAAGTGTTGACCAAAAACTTTGGGTTAAAATAATTTATGATATAAAATATTAAGTTTACAAAAGTTTTGGGGTGAAATTGTAATTTATAAAAGTTTATATGCAAATCTAGAATTTAAATTGGGGCGGAAACATAATTAATGGAAATATATGTGCCATTCAAAATTTAAGGAAATTAGATATTAAAACTATAATTTATAAGTCAATATATAACTATTATAAAGTTTTGGGGGTTAAAATGTAATTATAGTAAAATTTGGAGCAAGGCCGAAACTTAGTGGGGCCAAACTATATTTTTCGAAATTTGTTGTAACACCCCTAATCCTAAACCTGTAATGACGTCGCAATTCGTAGCATAATAGATAATAATTCGCAGCGGAAAATAAAACTATCTACCTTTGTGTTACACGCCGTCACTCACCCTTGTGAGCAACAAGGCAACCTTACTCTTTCCAACAATACAACTCCTCACGCTGTGATGAACAGATACTGAGCACTTCTAATTATTACAAACCAAATCCAACTAAATGAGCAACTAACTGAATACATCAACCTCCTTATTACAATTCAAAATAAAACCAAAGGTGTCTGTTGAAAATACAACTGCTACCCCCGTGTCCCGCACTCCGGCTTGAGTCTTCTTCAATAACCTGGAATGTTTGGCCCATTGAGGGCTCAGCAATCGAAATGCTGGTATGCTAAATGTAGTCTTAAATCACCAAGATTCCTTAAGTCGTTTTAGCCATCTTGATATTAGATTCATTTCATAAAATACCGGTTTACAATGACAACAGTAATAACTGTAACACTTAACGATCACATAGCAATTCACCTGTAACACCAGTGTACAACAGCTAGAGCTGTCAAAATTTGACCCAACCCGAAAACCCGTCCGTTTTATCCGAACCCAAAACCCGATTGAAACCCGAAAATATTAAAATGTAATAAACCCGAAACCCGATTGGGTAAACCCGAAATGACCCGAACCCGAAATGACCCGAAAAATTTATAACCCGAAATCGACCCGAACCTGAAATGACCTGAAATAGTAGTAATAAAAAATTAGCCAAACTCGATAATATGAAATAATAATGACCATAAATTGTCCCAAACCTGAATAACCCAAATAAATATGACAAAAAAACTAGATTCAAACTTAATATATCCGAATAAAATTCAAAATAGGCATTGTATTGAAAGTTCTGTAATCTATATGTTGTATATTCTTATAGAAAATTAGGTATATATTTACATTATATTTTTTTCAAAAAATATTAACTATGACCCGAATAACCGAAACCCGATTCTATCTGACACTATTACAACCCGAACCCAAAATGACCCGAAAATGTAGTGACCCGAACGGATATTGACCCGAAAAGATATGACCCAAAACCCGAATGGATAACCCGTTTGACAGGCCTAACAACAGCACACGAAACCATCAACCACAAAACAACAACTCATAGAAATAACCAGTAGTCACACATTAATAATCAATAACAATAACCAATAATCACTTATTAATAACCCATAACGATCACCAAACAAGATACGCGTATTAAACCGTACTTGTTAGTTAGCCACCTGACCCTTATCCTTTAAATCAAACATTTAACCTTATCCAATTAATTTCCACTTCAAGTATCATGTTAAGTCAAACCTTAATAACTTATTAATGGACGAATGTCCCCTTGTGTTCCATTGGAACTGTTTACCAGCTGACCCTATGGCCCTGGTTAATTGACCGATCCGGTCGAACCTGTGCACCAACGGCAGTGCCTTCCGCCATCCCCGAATGTGGCTGATGGATTTCCTTTGAGTGACTCCCCATTGAAGTCTCTCGTAGTGATCACAATGTGCAACCAGAAAGTCGAAACAATCCGGATTCCTCTCCTTATAAGTTAGCCCTTTTCATCAGTGACATAATAACCAACCCTTGAGTTAAGACTATAATAGTTGACCATCAGTTAGGTTCAATAATACCTTTAGGTCAGTTAGTCTTGTTTCAGTTTAGATGTATAAACTTCCAGTCATAAGACGTTCGCGTATAAATAAAACGCAACAAAGTTGAGCAATACGGTATACAATATCATTCACATAAAATCACAGATATCGCTCTTAAACAATTAACACATAATATCTGGACCTTAGGATAATCCTTAGGACATTCAGACCACACAATTAACATACCGTTCACCAAGTAACTGCTAGCTTGACAAACTCCTGTTCAGTAGTCCCTCCCCGTACGCTGTTATTTAAACACGTAATACCGGGTATTATTAATATAACTATTCATTAAATGTTATAGTACTGTCACTGTAATGTTTATACTCGTTGTATAATAACTCTGTATGTTATTTATTTTCCCCTGTTATTTTAACAGTGGTTCTAGATAACCTAGCAGTTCATTATTTTATGTGGAGTTCACATGTGATAATGAATTTCCATTATACGGTATATCCTTATCTCATTATTTATATACTCATAATTATTTCCACTTATTCCTTATATCATATTATTTGGTTAGTTATATTATAACCACCTTTATTTTATAAACTTTATATTATACTCCATAATATATCATATTACATTATATTACCTAGTTTTACTTCCTTTCCTTATTAAATTACAATACCAACCTTATCATTTCGGTATTCATATTTTATACCCAACAACTTTGTAAATTACTAGATAACTACATACTTTTACCATTGCTAAATACCCATATTAATTTTCGGTAATTGTAAAACACTTATATTAACTTCTATAAATTTCTAAACAACCTTATAACTTTTATAATTCACTAATTATCCACACTAACCTTTATAATTATTAATTGACCACCTTACTTTAACAATTTACCAAACACTCTTACTAATTTTCGGTAATTACAAATTGGCCTTACCAACTTTTATAAATTACTAGTTAAGCCCATAAGTTTTTCGGTTTTAACATACAACTTTTCATATTTACACTTTTAACCTCAAAACTTTATATATGTTACATATTAACTTATAAATTATAGTTTTAATATTTAATTCACTAAAATAACCAAAACAATCCGCAAATTTCTTTTGATTTACATTTCCGCCTACAACACCCCAACCGTAATCTCCACACTTAACCAATAATCACAGCGGAAAAACACAACTTAACATTAACTAAAAGGGGCAGTGTTACACGCCGTTAGCCACCCACGTGGCTAACAAGGCTGTTACTTACAATGTATCGGTCTGATTACAAGAATGCCGAGCATAATTACAACCTTCAAAATTTCTGTTCCAATAAGAATCACGATATACCGAGTGTTAATGTACAAAAATCACCCATTTAATCCTACATCCACCAAAACATGCTACCTCGAGTGTACAAACACTACTCGGTGTAGACACCAAAAATTCTCACCCCATAAAGCAAAATTTAGACAAAAAAAAAAGAGAGTGGTCGTCTTTCTTTTTCAAAACTTAATCATGTGCATAAAAAAATCAATTTTCAAAGCATTCATTGTCAAACATGTCCCTTCTTGTTACTTACTTATCTTGCCGTTTTATTTTTGATTTATTTCGTGTTAGTTGGTTATCTTTTATTTGCTTATTTATTTGCATATTCGTTTTATTTTGGTTCATGCTATTTCGTTACTTGTTTATTTTTATCTCATTCCATTTCATTGATACTTTTACTTGTGTTTCTAAATTAGTACTTGTTTTTATTTTGTCTTTATAATTATTATTTTCATCATTTTATGTACGTTTTCACCATTATATTCCATACCAGCATATTTCGTTTTGTCGTTTTTTTAATTAAAATCCCTTGTATCTCGTTTTATTTGGTTACTTTTTTTATTATTATTTACTGTTATTCGTACATATCTGATTCATTTTTCATTTTTAGGACATTCACCTGTATTTTTATTTCCATCACACTAGTACTATTTTATTATTTCATGTACTTATCTTTATGATATTTCACTCACTTTATACTTTATCATGTCCTCATATGTTTTTATCCGCATCTTATTTCATGATTTCTCAAGAAGAAAACAATTCATTTCATTAGATGGAACTCTTTCGTCTTGTAATACATCTTCATTTAATCCAAATTAGAGCTCTAGTAATTTTTGTCACATTTGTTTAGTGAATTGTGTTGTTAGCATAGTGAATTGTGTTGTTAGCATCACTGGTTGGTGCATCCATTAAGGAAGCTATTGGTCTTGGGGTTTGAATCTTGGTAAAAGGAAGGGGGTCCTTTTATTTTGTGTTCTGCTCGCGTCATAGGTTACACTTTATTTCCCATGTTCATACACTAAATTTTGTTGTAGTAAAGCTAGTTAGTGTGTAGGCACAGACATTCAATGATCTCAAGTTTGAAACTTCAAGCAAAGCAAATCTGGTGTTTTATTACTTTAATCTTTTTCACTACAGTCTGGGCTGGACTAAGTGAATAAATCCACCCACGATGCCCACTCTCATATCTGAATAGAGCCCATGCCCAGATCAGAAAAAGAAACCCTAGTTACTAGTCTTCCTCATCCATCCTCTGTCTATTTAAACATAATAAAGAACCCTACAGTAACAACAGGAGGGGCAGCCGATAAAAAAAAACACCAATCCCCATTTTTTTCCCTCGGTCAGGACGAGAATCCTCGGTATTCCCTGCGCATACACATTTTGCTCTCTCCACCATAGCCATCGACCTCAACTTCAACATCAACGTTCTTCTCTCTCTGTTTAGATTTTTTTTTCTTTTTTCTTTCTTTCGACTCTTCGCTCATGTTTTGAGCTCTAGCTGCTGAAACCAGAGAATCCAGAGCACTTTCGCTCTATTCACGTTTTGAAGAATCCCAATATCAAACCCAAAGTGATAGACTCGAAATCTTCTCCTGTCGACAGCCGACACAAACACTTCACCATCAATAAGAGCTCTCGCCATATATTATCTCCTTCCACCGTCGTGTTGGAGCAAGAGGAAAATTGTGGCTCTATCGGAACTTCACTTCTGGAATGTGAGTTAGTTTCTGCCCCTTTTCTTTTCTCAGCATTTTATACGTATTAACGTGTTGGAACTTCAAAATCTTGCTGTACATACTGATTACAGACGAGTATCAAGTCCATTACAATCTCGAATTTCATGAAGAGTATGCCCGTCTTTTTTTTTCTTTTTCTTTTTTCTCTTCTTTCTCCCTGATTTTGGATCTTGTATTTCTTTCTATCTTTCAATTTTGTCCATCTGTTTGTCCATTTTGTTGAGACTTGCCGATTTGAGGATGCATAACCCATGATGGGTCAGTAGATCCTCGAAATCTGATCGAACCAGCGTCTGAGTCTAAATCTGGGATACCCGTATGTCCTTGTGTCTTTAAGCAACAGTGGACCACATTTGCCTAACTCGATTTTCTTTCTATGGTGTGAGATTGCTCTATTCTGTATCTGAATTCGATGCGTAAGCTGTTTTGGGATATCCTACATTCCACTCTGATTTCAATTCATTCTGGGTTGAGGAGTCGTTTGATTACCTCTCCGTATAGCTTATCTATCTTAATTAACGCTTGTCTATGTTGCTAATCTATGCTGATCTATTGATGAATGAGTTCGATTTGAGGTAAACTGCAATGAACCGGGGATGATTCACAGTTAGCGGCCATGGCCGGCATGAGTGAATTCTGAACTCCAAACTACTGTTCATTTTTCTTCTACGATTCTCGGTCAAAACGAGAAACTGACGTTGTTTGTCTTCCTATCTTCTGTTCGATTTTTTTTTTGTTTATTTTGCAGGAAATCTCAGGCATCTTCCTCCCGGTATTCATCCTCAATTCGAATCAGTCTATTTTTTTAGTTAATAGCCTGACTTAATAATTCGATCGATTGTGCATCTTATTTTCTCCTTGGTGGATTGCGGCTTCCAGTTTTGTTCTCTAATTTCAGTGTCGAATATCTCGTTTATATTACTTGATTTCTCATATTCTGTGTTGACTGCGTTGAAAAAAAAGAATGGCAAGACAAAAAGGGGTGAATAATGTAGCGATTTAATTGGCTAGCTTTTGGAATTTTTCTCGACCGAAGTTAGCCATTTGGATAAAATTCGGCCATGAAATTAGCAATGCCTCCCTATGTTAATATTTGTTAGTTAATTCAGATTTTATGTTTTTTTATCTTTGTGTTTAAGTACGTTTAGTTCAAATAATTTATTTGGTCATTGAAAGATGAAAAGTGGAAAAAAGAGTATTAAGATTAGTAACCCACCCGTTCAGGAATAGAAATAAAAAGAATCCATGCGACCACAATTTCAGATTTAACTTTCATGTAATGTTATCTTCAGTTTTACTTTATACAATTTATTGTGTTACATGCTATATCCTATAGATTAGCTTGGTAATTGTTGGACCTAGTCCAATATAGAGGCCCAATACCTAGGAAGCCCTAGTTAGTCCATAAGTCACCCATTTGTAGAAAAGCATTAGGTTTGGGTATCCTCGATGCATACGGGTCCTAGACACGGTCCATGTGAGGAATACCCGTTTTCCTCAAAACTTTTCAAATCATCCCTTAATGTCAGAATAAAATGCACATTCAACATTCCAATTCTAATAAAAAGATCATCAAACTTCATTCAAAAAATCAGTCAATTTCAAAATCTAAACATCAATTCACTTCAAATGCCAAATAAAGCCCAACATCCAAAATAAAAGGGCCCAAGGCCCAAATTAGTCCTAAAAGGCCAATTCAGTCCAACTGCAAACAAAAATAATTTTCAGCCCACTTTCTAAGGCCTAACCCGGCCCAATTCCAATGTCCAAACCGGCCCACTTTTCAAAGGCCCAATTTGTGGCTCAATTCAAAGCCCAATTCGAGGCCCATTCTAAAGCCCAATTCGAGGCCCATTTCAAAGCCCAATTCGAGGCCTATTCTAAAGCCCAATTCGAGGCCCATTCCAAAACCCAATTTGAGGCCCATTCCAAAGCCCAATTCGAGGCCCATTCCAAAGCCCAATTTGAGGCCCATTCCAAAGCCCAATTTGAGGCCCATTCCAAAGCCTAACTAAGGCCCAACTCGGCCCAGTTCAACCCAAAAGCCAACTAAGGCCCAACTTGGCCCAATTCAACCCGAAAGCCCAAATAAGGCCCAACTCGGCCCAATTCAACCCGAAAGCCCAACCAAGGCCCATTCCAGCCCAAACCTTAACCAAGGCCCAATCTGGTCCAACTTTGACCCGATCCACCTTTGACCAATCCGAACTTTGACTTTGACCCAAACTTTGACCTTGGCCCAAACTTTGACCTTAACCCGAACTTTGACCAACCAAACTTTGACAACCCAAATTTTGACCCGACCCATTTTTCCAACCCCAACCCAAATTCAATTCAAACCCAAATTCAATTCAATTCCAAACTCATTCAAATCCAAATTCAATTCAATTCCAAACTCATTCAAATCCAAATTCATTTCAATTCCATTTCAAATCAATATTCATTCAACCGCGATTCAACTTCGATTTCAACTCAATTTTGATTTCATTCCAATTTCTCTTACACTCTAAATGTCTCATAGAACCGAGCGTCTCACAGACTTTGTCATTCCAATGATTCGAATGTCTCACAGACCTGTGCGTCTCACAGACCCGAGCGTCTCATCGACCCAAGCGTCTCACAGACTTTGACATCTCAAGGTTTCAAACGTCTCACAGACCCGAGCGTCTCACAGACTAGCATCCCAAACCTGAAACTTCCCGATACTTAAAACCCTCCTAAATCTCAAACACTTCAATATCTTCAAACTCCACAAACATCAAAACTTCCAAAACCCAAAACCGTGAACTATGTAAGGTCTGATCTCAACACGGAGTTGAGTACGTAGGCAGCCGACCTAGGGTGCGAAAATCAGACTCAAAATCAGACTCCTAATCTTTCATTCTATACTCATTCGAATTCATCAATTCTTCTTCTTGACGCTAGCTTGGCAGAAAAGCTCGCCTCATCCACTAGTTTTTCTCTCCTCCTGTCCTAATCCTATTCTTGGCTTTTAAATGAATCTCTCTAAAAAGGTTTTGAAAGAAGGTAATCCCGACAATTGGAGACCGAGGTTTCCTCGGGCACCAATCCGAAGTCATGGTCGTCGCCACTTCTAAGGGGTGTAACCCAGTGCGAACCCACACAAAATCTCTGGTATGATCAGATAAGTCCTTTCCATAGGCAACAAATCACAGAGTCAATTAACGGTTCTTAGAACCCTTCTCCCTTCCTAGTTCCTTAGGTCAAACTGGGTGGCGACTCTAGTCAATTCCGCCTTATAGAGGCATAAGTCCGCGTGGAGCCCATCGAGAGCGGGTGTAGTGCACACTTGCACTCCCCTTTATGCTTTCTGGGAAAGACGGACGATCTAGTAGGTATTTGAGGGCTGCCAGAATAACGGGTTTTCACCCTCCACAGAATGGCATTTTCTAGGATCTAGGTTTCTCAGTCAGACCTTATTTAAATAGACCCCCCTCATACCGAAAAATCACCCTCCATAGAATGGCGACTCTGCTGGGGAAAACTTGAGTAAGTTTTTCTCAAACTCAAGGAAGACTGAACTCCATTCAAAATTGTCGGGATTTCTCCACTTCTTTCAAAACCTTCAAGAGATTCATTTTAGAGCCACTAGGACTACTCCACTCCACACTTAGAGTGTGTTTAAGATGATAGTTAAGATGAGAGTTCAGGGTTCGAGATTGGCCTTGAGTGCCATATGTGTGCTTTACCATTTGCATGCTTCACTTTTGTGTGTTTATTGTTGTGTGTTTACTGTCTTATGTTTACCGCTCTTCATGCATGACATAATATTTATTGCTTATTTAGTGCTTTTGTAAATGGGGCCTTCCTAGAAGGAGTCAACCCATTGTTGCATCGGGTAGCGTAGGACATGCATTCCTCTGTGTCACCCGATTTGTCCACGAGTCACGGGATCCCAACCGGTCCACAGTTGATTCCCCATGAGTTGGGTCCTTCCTAGAAGGAGTTAACCCACGAGGTAATACGGTCCAAGACCAACGCCTTGAAGCTCATGATCCAAAAATATCCTCCATTACCCGAGTCAAAGCCAGCATATAGTGAGCCATGAGCCTTCAGTGTCCAGCTACCTTATCCGGTGCCTAAGATGGGCTTATGGGTAGTCACCCCCTTGTATGCCGTCTGTCTGACCACCTTTTGCCTTACCCTGAAGATTGCATGGGCTCAGTTCTCCATGATTCCTCTACACCACGGGTGTCTTTAAAGCCCAATGTCGCGCTACAAATTCATAGCGGATCCCGTATTTACGGATACCCATACATGACACAGCATAGTCAGCGAATAATTTGGACTTTAGACACACCTTATCGTGCAGATGATGGGAGACCCGTTCCCATGCAGTACTTCCCCAAGTTTCCCAAAAGTGAGTATGTTGTGATAATCCCCGGCCGTGGCTCATGTGACTGTATCACTTCGGGTATCCTGACCTTTCGAACTTAAGCACTCCGGACTTTCTTGATGACGTGCCCCACAAGGCATAACAGAGATAAATCCCGAGAGATGAACAGTGAAGGAACGACGGTTCCCCCGGTGGTATGGAAGCATTTATTGACCTAGAAGGTGATTATCCCAATCATTCACACTCAGCTCCACCATAAAATCAGCCACGATTTTTATCTCGCACTTACATCTATGTGTGATCACGATTTTAAACACTTGAAAAATCAGAAAATGAATCATGTCGAACTCTCTAATGAAATACCTTCAAAGTCGTCCAATCTCGAACGATTTCAAAAAATAATAATTTTCAAAATTGTTATTTCCAAAACATTTTTCAAAAACATTTTCAATCTAAGCCTTCCAGAATACAAACTTTGTCAAACGGTTTGCAAAGAATAGATTTCAAACATCTACTACATACAAATGATTTTTAAAAAAAAACACTTTTCACGAATGTAGTTTCAAAAACTATTTTCACAAACAGATTTCAAGAAAACCTTCTTTACACAACGAATTTCGGAACCACATTTTTCATGGATCATATTTCAATATAGTTTTCGAAAACAGTTTTCAAAATTGATTTTCACAAATAGATTTCAAGAAAACCTTCTTTACACAAACGAATTTTGGAACAACATTTTTCATGGATCATATTTCAATATAGTTTTCGAAAACAGTTTTCAAAATTGATTTTCACAAACAGATTTCAAGAAAACCTTCTTTACACAAACGAATTTCGGAACAACATTTTTCATGGATCATATTTCAATATAGTTTTCGAAAACAGTTTTCAAAATTGATTTTCACAAACAGATTTCAAGAAAACCTTCTTTACACAAACGAATTTCGGAACAACATTTTTCATGGATCATATTTCAATATAGTTTTCGAAAACAGTTTTCAAAATTGATTTTCACAAACAGATTTCAAGAAAACCTACTTTACACAAACGAATTTCGGAACAACATTTTTCATGGGTCATATTTCAAAATAGTTTTTGAAAACAGTTTTCAAAATTGATTTTCACAAATGTATTTCAAAATAAATGATTTAGTCCCCATGTCGTGACCTGCTATTTTTGAAGTTCAACCCACCTTCAGGAACAGCGGTCATTACCGTGGAGCGTACTAGTCATTTCGTGTTTTCACAAAAGTGGTGGATTTTCACAAAGAATTTGTGCTCGATCATTCACCTTTCCTTTCTAAAAAAATGCCCCTTATTTTTCTTCACCGGAGCAAGTGGGATGCATGAAGATCAACGACGATTCGAGCAAAAATCAGAGTTGCACCAACCCGAGTCGAGCGACATGAAGATCAGAAACAACTGTTCGAGTTCGAAGCTTCAAAGGGTTAGAAGAGAACCAACCAGTTTCTCTTGATCATAGTGTCACCTTGTTGCCCGAACCCGAAGACAAGCGAACGGCCAATCAGGAGCCCGCACATGAGTGAGAAGACAGTCAGAAGCTCAAGGACGAAGCAGAAGAATTCGGGAGCAGTTTTTAAGCTCAAAATCCCCATTTAATGACTTTTAAAATTGATGTATAGATTTCCCCTAGCATTCTTTTCTCTCTTGTCAAATTCTGAATAGACTTTATGTATAGGTTTATACATTCCCTTCAATTTTATTTAGATCAATGTGTATAGGGTTCCCCACTCCCTACTTTATTTACGAATGATCGAGCGTCAAAATTTCTATTGAGAAAATCCACCACTTCGAAAACACGTATTTTCAAAATTGTTTTCCAAAAACTTGGTTTCTTTTTGGAATACACGTTTTCTTTAAAGAAAATAACAAACAACATGACCCTTCATGTTTTATTTATCATTCTTAAAACTTTGCTTCATAGGGTGAAATCTACAGTATCTGCGGATACACCCCCTCAAAATGAGATGAATCGATACTTATCATACACTCGCATCCATGACATTCATACAACATGAATTTCCCAACGTTTTCAAAATAAATAAATGTTGTTTTTCGCATCAACAATCATTCACACTCATCACACAACAATTTTTGTTTAACAAAGCATACTGACATTACCTCTCCTCCTTCACTCTAATCCTTGTGCGTGTAGGTGTTCGTGACAATCAGTAACCAGAAAGAAAGAAGACTAGTCTACTTGAAGTAATGACAAAAAAAGATGGAGCGCACCCCGAAATGATCAAGCGGTCAAAGGCCAATTTGTCCACGAGGGACTGACCCTTGCTGATGATTTGAAGAAAAACCTGATGATAGAAGAATGTGTCCAAAGAAGAATCACTAGGGCCTCGTCAAGGTCGGATAACAGTTACAAGGAGACCCCAACTTACTCGGCATACGATGCCTATGAGTTTCAAGCAATGGACCCTCATGCTCACCCTGTCCAAGTTCGAACAGCACCAAACATGCCTTTTTCACCTATGTATAGTTCCACTCTGAGAACCCCAACCGGCACCAGAGGAAATTGGCAACCACAAATAGTCGGTGATAAGGGAAAGACCCAAGCCCCATCTTCCCCCATGGTGCATTCCGGCCTAAACTTCCCCTTGCCCACACACAAACATTTGCTTCCTCGGCAAGCACATCCTTATTCGTCAAAGTCTAGCCAACATTTTCACCCGGGAACAACCCTGCCCTTTCAATCTCTTGACACCAACCACCCTGAAACAGCTTACACTTCAATCCAAAACCCTGATCTCAGAGCAACTCTAGTGAAAGAATGGGTGCAAGAACTGAAGGCAGAACTGGAACTGGCCCAACGTTTTAAGTCAGCAGGTTGGGAACCAACTAACCCATACCCTAATGCTCGTCTACAAAAAGGCATGAGTTTGCCTGAGATGGAGAAGTATGAGGGAATTGGAGACCCGAGACATCATGTCGACAAATATGACAAACTCATGAACCTTCATGGCCTTTCCGACGAGTTGAAAGCTGCATGCTTTAGATTCTATCTGCAAGGACCTGCTTACTCCTGGATCATGAGCATAGATCTAAACGAAAAGTCAAGCCAAGGCCTGTACTTAGAGTTCCTCTCTCAATACGGTGACAACTTTCATCATGAAGTTACGCGTAGAGATTTAGAGATCACACGCCAGAGTTCTGACGAACCTGTGAGGGAATTCATAAAACGCTGGAGGGTGAAGGCCGGACAAATGAATGATCGACCTACTGAGGAAGAGCAAGTTCAAATGGTGATTTCTGGGCTGAAAGACGTGTACCGACATCGGTTGAAATATCTAGGGATATGTGACTTCAGACGACTGATGGCAGTTGTGGTTGCCTGGGAAGATGCTGAAGCCAAAGATCCAAAGCCAAGAGAATACTTCCAACCCGGACAGGACTCTCAAAGACAGAATTTGAGTCTAGGAATGTCACTTGGTGAAGCCTGGAGAATTTTAACCAAGGGAGGTTACCTAGCACCTTACAACACCAGTTCGAGGGTGAAGAAGCTTGGGCCTCACCCACATGAATATTGTGACTATCATCAGATTCGTGGGCACGCCACCGACGAGTGCACCACACTCAGAAACGCAATCCAAGAGCTGATAGACAGAGGAGATGCCTCTCCTTTAGAGCTAAGACGCCCGTCCTAGGCAACGAAGGCACACTTTCCTGAAGCATCACTGACCTAAGCATGGCCATGTGCTAATCCGTGGTGATAGTGACAAAAAGCATTTGAGTCATGTATTTATTCTAACTGTAATGAAAGTGTATGAAGGGTTGCATCCCATCCCTCCCCCCTTTCTATTCGACCTATCTAGGAATCACAGGAAGAACAAGACAGTTTTATCATGTTGACTGGTGCAATATACGAATTACCACTCCTTAAGCGGTCAAGGTTCGATTTACAGCTAAAACATGTGGGATCACGTTTCTTCCGGGACCCACTCAGCAGCTGACCACCTAAAGAACCATTGGTGGCGAGATGAACTTCATGGATCCTCAACTGAAACCAACTCAAGCGAGATTAGGTGTAATCTTACCGTTCATGCATTGCAGCAAAAAAAAAAAAAAAAACACATTCAATCAATACTTCATGCATCCTATATGTAGTAATTCCATATTACCACAACATAATGCATCGTAGATAGTTGCATTTGCATACTTCCATATCGAAGCAACATCTTTGGTAAAAATCTTGAGAGATTGATTGAACATAGTGCGTGAACCGCTAAACTCTCGACCCGCCAACAGACACAAGGTTCTAATCAAAATCATCACCACAAACCAAGTGAGTAGTGTGTGAAGAGTGGTATTTTCCCTTTAATTTTGAATGAGGACTCTGGACAATCCACTGAGCGATGAGGGAAGGTGGAGAGAGCCAATCGAGGTAAAACCATGAGCGACTTGTGCTTTCCTTTAGCACATGGAGAGGCACAATACATAGTGAGATCTGTATCGATAGACAAGTTACGAACTGTGATTCATGCAAAGATCCGAGAAGTAGTAAAAAACAATCATTGACTAACGAGAATGACGAGGCACTTAGGAATAAAAATCTCCACAAAACCAAAAAGCTTTGACTGCCCTGTACATAATCCCTTAGTGAGCCCCGCTGAGCCTTTCACGATAAACCTTTTTTCTGTGAACTCCATAACATGCCAACCCACGTACATATACTTACTTGCCCTTGCAATAGAGGATCTCAAAGGAGCCGGAGCCATGGTCTCTCCCCTACCATCTTTCACAAGAACAACAAACAAAAATGTCCAAAGAAATCAGTGAGTCAATGCAACTCCAAAGTCAAACACCAAAAAAAAAACCAAAAATATTCAAGAAGATCGATGAGTCAATGCAACTCCAAAGCTGAAAGCCAAAATACAAAGCAGAGAATGCTTGAAAAAGTTGATGACCAAATGCAATTTCAATAACACACAAATGAGAAGAAAGTTCAAGTCGTACGCCAGAGGAGGCAAGAAGAAGAAATCCAAACCAAAAGGACCAATGATGTCCCACAGAAACCGACAAGGGGTTATCAAAACCCGTCTAATCCTTCCACCCATGGCAAAGGTGAAACATGTCCTTTATTGCGCAAATGCTCCACAATTCCCAAATAAACCCTCCAGTCCCATGTGACATACATCATACCCCTCAACCCCGTTATAACCCAATAAAGACCTCTGACTCGTTAGTTGATGAGCGTTAACTGAAAGTACCGATCTGAACATGAATCATAAGCTTCGTACTTGTTATCGACATGTCCCGTCATACCAAAGGGACCATGAGCGAATGAGTGTGACCTTACCCCATGAGGTCTTCTGAGTGCGAGTGAATCTCCATTCTAAACACCAAGACATAAACAGCCTACCCCGTTGCAGGTGAGGAGTTTGTAAGGATCGGAAAGTCCAGAACCTCAAAAAGGAATTCTAAGGAAAATACTGCTCTGAGCATCGAGAGTATCATCACACCATTATACACACGACCATACTCACGAGAGATCGACCCACACCCCTCCATGAGAGGAAAGTGGTTCGCGCATCTAGCTCAAGAATCACTCGAGATCAAACTGAAGATGTCTTATATTCGTAAACCTCATATTAATAGAGATAGGACCGTACCTTCTCTCCAAAAACTACATATGCATTTTGCATCAGGTCTAGCATTTAATATTTGCATGCATCATAATCATTACATCTTCAACATCCGACTGGTAAGAACTCCACCTAGTCTCGTTGAAAGTTGACTTCAGTTGCAGTTGCTGAAGCATAACTTTTGGTCAAAAGATGTCAACTAGAGCCATCCCAGGCCTTCATCGAGCTATATCTAAGCCTTTTCGGAGCCATCCCGGGCTATCACCGAGCTACATCGAACCATTCAAGAGCTATCCGGAGGCATACGAAGACCATCCCGGAGCCATCCCATACACAATCCCTTTCGACACTGCTTCTAAAGCCAATCTGGAGCCATACAGGGGCACCCTCAAAACATTGAGACCATCCCTAGAGCTACAGGGCCACCCAAAACATTGAGACCATCCCTAGAGCTACACAGGAGCCACCCTCAAAACATTGAGACCATCCATAGAGCTACACAGGAGCCACCCTCAAAACATTGAGACCATCCCTAGAGTTACACAGGAGCCATCCTCAAAACATTGAAACCATCCCGAGAGCTACACGGGAGCCATCCCAACAGTTCAAGAACAATACATAAGCCACTTCAAATCCCTGTCGGAGCCATTTCGTCACCAAGACCTTGCTCACAGAGGATCAAACTACGTATGGTCTGATCTCAATATGGAATTGAGTACGTAGGCAGCCCGCCCAGGGTGCGACCACGTCAAAGGCGAAAACTTCCCTTTTCCCCTCGGTGTCATTAAAGTGAACCAACCAAAGCATCGTCATGCTCAATCAGAACAAGGTCATCCCGGAGCCATCCATGGAAATCTTGGAACCATGGTGGGAACTCCCAACAAGTCATGCAACTGTGTTTCATCGTTCACCCATGGAAAAACCATTCACATTCACTCACTACAAAGTCCACAACAAATCCCGTTAAACGACAATAAATCCATCATCGGAGCCATCAAACCACCTTGAAAAAAAACCTCAAGGCAAATCAAAGCCCACCAAATGCCACAAAATCACCAACCATGTCAAAACCACCAACCACCCCGAGACCATTGGTCACACCGGAGCCATCAGCGCATACCGGAGCCATCAGCGCATACCGGAGCCATCAACGCATGCTGGAGCCATCTCAGCTCCTTGAAGCCATGCCGGAGCCACCGGAGCCATCTTGAAGTTTTGATGTAACTCTAGAGCCATCTGCTCACACAAAAAACCTACACCCACAAACAGGGAGTTCGACTCAATTAATACATTTGTTAACCATCTCACATCGCATATCACTTGCATGTACTCACAAAATTTGTTCACTATCTAATGCATCTTCACACCCGCTAGGCAGCTATTGCGCTACTAGTGCGGTCATTTTTTTTTTCGTTTTACACCCGCTAGGCAGCTATTGCGCTACTAGTGCGGTCGCTTTTTCGCTTTACACCTGCCAGACAGCTATTGCGCTACTAGTGCGGTCGCACTTTCGTTTTACACCCGCTAGGCAGCTATTGCGCTACTAGTGCGGTCGCATTTTCGTTTCACACCCGCTAGGCAGCTATTGCGCTACTAGTGCGGTCACATTTTCGTTTTACACCCGCCAGGCAGCTATTGCGCTACTGGTGTGGTCGCACTTTCGTTTTACACCCGCTAGGCAGCTTTTGTGCTACTAGTGCGGTCGCTTTCTTGTTTTACACCCGCTAGGCAGCTATTGCGCTACTAGTGCGGTCACATTTTTCTTTTACACCCGCTAGGCAGCTATTGCGCTACTGGTGCGGTCGCACTTTCGTTTTACACCCGCTAGGCAGCTATTGCGCTACTAGTGCGGTCGTATTTTCGTTTCACACCCGCTAGGCAGCTATTGCGCTACTAGTACAGTCACATTTCTGTTTTACACCCGCTAGGCAGCTATTACGCTACTAGTGCGGTCGCTTTTCCGTTTTACACCCGCTAGGCAGCTATGACGCTACTAGTGCGGTCGCTTTTCCGTTTTACACCCGCTAGGCAGCTATGGCGCTACTAGTGCGGTCGCTTTCTCGTTTTACACCCACTAGGCAGCTATTGCGCTACTAGTGCGGTCACATTTTTCTTTTACACCCACTAGGCAGCTATTGCGCTACTAGTACAGTCATATTTCTGTTTTTACACCCGCTAGGCAGCTATTACGCTACTAGTTCGGTCGCTTTTCCGTTTTACACCCGCTAGGCCGCTATTACGCTACTAGTGCGGTCGCTTTTCCGTTTTACACCCGCTAGGCAGCTATGGCGCTACTAGTGCGGTCGCTTTTCCGTTTTACACCTGTTAGGCAGCTATTGCGCTACTAGTGCGGTCGTTTTTTGTTTTACACCCGCTAGGCAGCTATTGCGCTACTAGTGCGGTCGCCATTTCTTTTTACACCCGTCAGGCAGCTATTGCGCTACTGGTGCGGTCGCATTTTCTTTTTACACCCGCCAGGCAGCTATTGCGCTACTAGTGCGGTCACATTTTCATTTTACACCCGCCAGACAGCTATTGCGCTACTGGTGCGGTCACATTTTTTCTTCACCCGCAAGACTTTTTTCGCAATTATGGAATTGAATTTGCATTCTAGGCTCGTCATAAGTCCTAGAGCTGGATGTCAAGAGGTCCAGTTGAGGCTCGTCATAAGCCTTATGCACCAAACAAAACAATTGTTCACATTCCAAATTTGTTTAATACATCCAACCGTTGCGTTCAAGGCTGTCATAAGCCCTTATCCATCAAAATTTTGCATTCTATACTAATTGTAAATATTTTTGCATTCAATCTCTATGTCATGGGTCGATCATGCACCCCTATCCTCTTGCAATCGTAGTTGCATTCCATAAGCCGATGGTGAGAATTTTTGGCGCCCTTTCATCCTTGATCCAATTCTGCAAGTCTTCATTTGCAGAATTGAATCAAGGGGAGCCATCTGTAGACACCAAAAATTCTCACCCCATAAAGCAAAATTTAGACAAATAAATAAAAAAAGAGAGTCGTCGTCTTTCTTTTTCAAAACTTATTCATGTGCATAAAAAAATCAATTTTCAAAGCATTCATTGTCAAACATGTCCCTTCTTGTTACTTACTTATCTTGCCGTTTTATTTTTGACTTATTTCGTGTTAGTTGGTTATGTTTTATTTGCTTACTTATTTGCATATTCATTTTATTTTGGCTCATGCTATTTCGTTACTTGTTTATTTTTATCTCATTCCATTTCATTGATACTTTTACTCGTGTTTCTAAATTAGTACTTGTTTTTATTTTGTCTTTATAATTATTATTTTCATCATCTTATGTACGTTTTCACTATTATATTCCATACCAGCATATTTCGTTTTGTCGTTTTTTTAATTAAAATCCCTTGTGTCTCGTTTTATTTGGTTACTTTTTTTATTATTATTTACTGTTATTCGTACATATCTGATTCATTTTTCATTTTTAGGACATTCACCTGTATTTTTATTTCCATCACACTAGTACTATTTTATTATTTCATGTACTTATCTTTATGATATTTCGCTCACTTTATACTTTAACATGTCCTCATATGTTTTTATCCGCATCTTATTTCATGATTTCTCAAGAAGAAAACAATTCATTTCATTAGATGGAACTCTTTCGTCTTGTAATACATCTTCATTTAATCCAAATTAGAGCTCTAGTAATTTTTGTCACATTTGTTTAGTGAATTGTGTTTTAGCATCACTGGTTGGTGCATCCATTAAGGAAGCTATTGGTCTTGGGGTTTGAATCTTGGTAAAAGGAAGGGGGTCCTTTTATTTTGTGTTCTGCTCGCGTCATAGGTTACAGTTTATTTCCCATGTTCATAGACTAAATTTTGTTGTAGTAAAGCTGGTTAGTGTGTAGGCACAGACATCCAATGATCTCAAGTTTGAAACTTCAAGCAAAGCAAATCTGGTGTTTTATTACTTTAATCTTTTTCACTACAGTATGGGCTGGACTAAGTGAATAAATCCACCCACGAAGCCCACTCTCATATCTGAATAGAGCCCATGCCCAGATCAGAAAAAGAAACCCTAGTTACTAGTCTTCCTCATCCATCCTCTGTCTAATTAAACATAATAAAGAACCCTACAGTAAGAACAGTAGGGGCAGCCGATAAAAAAAACACCAATCCCCATTTTTTTCCCTCGGTCAGGACGAGAATCCTCGGTATTCCCTGCGCATACACATTTTGCTCTCTCCACCATAGCCATCGACCTCAACTTCAACATCAACGTTCTTCTCTCTCTGTTTAGATTTTTTTTTTCTTTTTTCTTTCTTTCGACTCTTCGCTCATGTTTTGAGCTCTAGCTGCTGAAACCAGAGAATCCAGAACACTTTCGCTCTATTCACGTTTTGAAGAATCCCAATATCAAACCCAGAAGTGATAGACTCGAAATCTTCTCCTGTCGACAGCCGACACAAACACTTCACCATCAATAAGAGCTCTCGCCATATATTATCTCCTTCCACCGTCGTGTTGGAGCAAGAGGAAAATTGTGGCTCTATCGGAACTTCACTTCTGGAATGTGAGTTAGTTTCTGCCCCTTTTCTTTTCTCAGCATTTTATACGTATTAACGTGTTGGAACTTCAAAATCTTGCTGTACATACTGATTACAGACGAGTATCAAGTCCATTACAATCTCGAATTTCATGAAGAGTATGCCCGTCTTTTTTTTTCTTTTTCTTTTTTCTCTTCTTTCTCCCTGATTTTAGATCTTGTATTTCTTTCTATCTTTCAATTTTGTCCATCTGTTTGTCCATTTTTTTGAGACTTGCCGATTTGAGGATGCATAACACATGATGGGTCAGTAGATCCTCGAAATCTGATCGAACCAGCGTCTGAGTCTGAATCTGGGATACCCGTATGTCCTTGTGTCTTTAAGCAACAGTGGACCACATTTGCCTAACTCGATTTTCTTTCTATGGTGTGAGATTGCTCTATTCTGTATCTGAATTCGATGCGTAAGCTGTTTTGGGATATCCTACATTCCACTCTGATTTCAATTCATTCTGGGTTAAGGAGTCGTTTGATTACCTCTCCGTATAGCTTATCTATCTTCATTAACGCTTGTCTATGTTGCTAATCTATGCTGATCTATTGATGAATGAGTTCGATTTGAGGTAAACTGCAATGAACCGGGGATGATTGACAGTTAGCGGCCATGGCCGGCATGAGTGAATTCTGAACTCCAAACTACCGTTCATTTTTCTTCTACGATTATCGGTCAAAACGAGAAACTGACGTTGTTTGTCTTCCTATCTTCTGTTAGATTTTTTTTCTGTTTATTTTGCAGGAAATCTCAGGCATCTTCCTCCCGGTATTCATCCTCAATTCGAATCAGTCTATTTTTTTAGTTAATAGCCTGACTTAATAATTCGATCGATTGTGCATCTTATTTTCTCCTTGGTGGATTGCGGCTTCCAGTTCTGTTCTCTAATTTCAGTGTCGAATATCTCGTTTATATTACTTGATTTCTCATATTCTGTGTTGACTGCGTTGAAAAAAAGAATGGCAAGACAAAAAGGGGTGAATAATGTAGCGATTTAATTGGCTAGCTTTTGGAATTTTTCTCGACCGAAGTTAGCCTTTTGGATAAAATTCGGCCATGAAATTAGCAATGCCTCCCTATGTTAATATTTGTTAGTTAATTCAGATTTTACGTTTTTTTATCTTTGTGTTTAAGTACGTTTAGTTCAAATAATTTATTTGGTCATTGAAAGATGAAAAGTAGAAAAAAGAGTATTAAGATTAGTAACCCACCCGTTCAGGAATAGAAATAAAAAGAATCCATGCGACCACAATTTCAGATTTAACTTTCATGTAATGTTATCTTCAGTTTTACTTTATACAATTTATTGTGTTACATGCTATATCCTATAGATTAGCTTGGTAATTGTTGGACCTAGTCCAATATAGAGGCCCAATACCTAGGAAGCCCTAGTTAGTCCATAAGTCACCCATTTGTAGAAAAGCATTAGGTTTGGGTATCCTCAATGCATACGGGTCCTAGACACGGTCCATGTGAGGAATACCCGTTTTCCTCAAAACTTTTCAAATCATCCCTTAATGTCAGAATAAAATGCACATTCAACATTCCAATTCTAATAAAAAAATCATCAAACTTCATTCAAAAAATCGGTCAATTTCAAAATCTAAACATCAATTCACTTCAAATGCCAAATAAAGCCCAACATCCAAAATAAAAGGGCCCAAGGCTCAAATTAGTCCTAAAAGGCCAATTCAGTCCAACTGCAAACAAAAATAATTTTCAGCCCACTTTCTAAGGCCTAACCCGGCCCAATTCCAATGTCCAAACCGGCCCACTTTTCAAAGGCCCAATTTGTGGCTCAACTCAAAGCCCAATTCGAGGCCCATTCTAAAGCCCAATTCGAGGCCCATTTCAAAGCCCAATTCGAGGCCCATTCTAAAGCCCAATTCGAGGCCCATTCCAAAACCCAATTTGAGGCCCATTCCAAAGCCCAATTCGAGGCCCATTCCAAAGCCCAATTTGAGGCCCATTCCAAAGCCCAATTTGAGGCCCATTCCAAAGCCTAACTAAGGCCCAACTCGGCCCAGTTCAACCCAAAAGCCAACTAAGGCCCAACTTGGCCCAATTCAACCGAAAGCCCAACTAAGGCCCAACTCGGCCCAATTCAACCCGAAAGCCCAACCAAGGCCCATTCCAGCCCAAACCTTAACCAAGGCCCAATCCGGTCCAACTTTGACCCGATCCACCTTTGACCAATCCGAACTTTGACTTTGACCCAAACTTTGACCTTGGCCCAAACTTTGACCTTAACCCGAACTTTGACCAACCAAACTTTGACAACCCAAATTTTGACCCGACCCATTTTTCCAACCCCAACCCAAATTCAATTCAAACCCAAATTCAATTCAATTCCAAACTCATTCAAATCCAAATTCAATTCAATTCCAAACTCATTCAAATCCAAATTCATTTCCATTCCATTTCAAATCAATATTCATTCAACCGCGATTCAACTTCGATTTCAACTCAATTTTGATTTCATTCCAATTTCTCTTACACTCTAAATTTCTCATAGACCCGAGCGTCTCACAGACTTTGTCATTCCAATGATTTGAATGTCTCACAGACCTGTGCGTCTCACAGACCCGATCGTCTCATAGACCCAAGCGTCTCACAGACTTTGACATCTCAAGGTTTCAAACGTCTCGTAGACCTGAGCGTCTCACAGACTAGCATCCTAAACCTGAAACTTCCCGATACTTCCAACCCTCCTAAATCTCAAACACTTCAATATCTTCAAACTCCACAAACATCAAAACTTCCAAAACCCAAAACCGTGAACTACGTAAGGTCTGATCTCAACACGGAGTTGAGTACGTAGGCAGCCCACCTAGGGTGCGACCCCATTCCAATCCAAAAAACCCCTTTCCCAACTTTAAGGTGATTTTCATGTCTGTCAAACATTCAAGTCCCTTCTAACTCCTACAAACTCTTGACTTCTTTAACTCTTAAAATCAGACTCCTAATCTTTCATTCTATACTCATTCGAATTCATCAATTATTCTTCTTGACGCTAGCTTGGCAGAAAAGCTCGCCTGATCCACTAGTTTTTCTCTCCTCCTGTCCTAATCCTATTCTTGGCTTTTAAATGAATCTCTCTAAAAAGGTTTTGAAAGAAGGTAATCCCGACAATTGGAGACCGAGGTTTCCTCGGGCACCAATCCGAAGTCGTGGTCGTCGCCACTTCTAAGGGGTGTAACCCAGTGCGAACCCACACAAAATCTCTGGTATGATCAGATAAGTCCTTTCCATAGGCAACAAATTACAGAGTCAATTAACGGTTCTTAGAACCCTTCTCCCTTCCTAGTTCCTTAGGTCAAACTGGGTGGCGACTCTAGTCAATTCCGCCTTATAGAGGCATAAGTCCGCGTGGAGCCCATCGAGAGCGGGTGTAGTGCACACTTGCACTCCCCTTTATGCTTTCTGGGAAAGACGGACGATCTAGTAGGTATTTGAGGGCTGCCAGAATAACGGGTTTTCACCCTCCACAGAATGGCATTTTCTAGGATCTAGGTTTCTCAGTCAGACCTTATTTAAATAGACCCCCCCTCATACCGAAAAATCACCCTCCACAGAATGGCGACTCTGCTGGGAAAACTTGAGTAAGTTTTTCTCAAACTCAAGGAAGACTGAACTCCATTCAAAATTGTCGGGATTTCTCCACTTCTTTCAAAACCTTCAAGAGATTCATTTTAGAGCCACTAGGACTACTCCACTCCACACTTAGAGTGTGTTTAAGATGATAGTTAAGATGAGAGTTCAGGGTTCGAGATTGGCCTTGAGTGCCATATGTGTGCTTTACCATTTGCATGCTTCACTTTTGTGTGTTTATTGTTGTGTGTTTACTGTCTTATGTTTACCGCTCTTCATGCATGACATAATATTTATTGCTTATTTATTGCTTTTGTAAATGGGGCCTTCCTAGAAGGAGTCAACCCATTGTTGCATCGGGTAGCGTAGGACATGCATTCCTCTGTGTCACCCGATTTGTCCACGAGTCACGGGATCCCAACCGGTCCACAGTTGATTCCCCATGAGTTGGGTCCTTCCTAGAAGGAGTTAACCCACGAGGTAATACGGTCCAAGACCAACGCCTTGAAGCTCATGATCCAAAAATATCCTCCATTACCCGAGTCAAAGCCAGCATATAGTGAGCGATGAGCCTTCAGTGTCCAGCTACCTTATCTGGTGCCTAAGATGGGCTTATGGGTAGTCAACAGACTACAAGAAAACCATACCTTGGTCCTTGCTGCGTACGAGTCCCACCAAACGTAGTTCCTATACATGATTTATAATATTGGTTAATTAACTTACTTAACTTCCGTTTAGCTAATTATTCCACATATTTATGTCGTACACTTTCACACTTAAACTTATACTTGTTCACCCTCCAAATGGTCATTATAAGTCACCAAACATGTCCTAAATAATCATATAACATCAACACCTAACCATCCCCATCATTAGACACCATTTAACAACTTAAAACAAGGTTTTTAGAGTGGTCCGGGACTTCGTCCTTACCTAAAGTCCCGGACCAATTCACAAAGCAAGTCTCGGCTATTTTATTAGGGGGGGTCCGGGACTTAATGCTCACCCTAGGTCCCGGACCAAAGCGCTTGGCAACTCTCAAACAATTTTTATAGTATGGTCCGGGACTTGATATGGAACCTAGGTCCCGGACCCCTGCTACAGACCTCAAGAAATGACATTTTCAATTCTTGTTTCACTTGTTAACTTCACCCATTGTTGCCCCAATGTTCCTACATGTAATTAGATATATTTTAACACTAATATAGCATCTTAAACTTGCCTAAATCATCATCTAAACTTGTTACCCTATTCTTGATTAAATTCACCCAAATTTCCCACTCTCCTCTTACAAGTACTTAGTTCTATTAAGTGTTATGCTACAGATTTTTCTCACCACCCTCTCCTACTTATTAGTCCAAGAATAATGCAACATTCCCTCCTTAGAGTTCACTCATATCCCCATCTCCATCTACCTAGTTACCAACCGATTTTCATACTAAGTTTTTCCTCTCAAAACACTTGTAGTTCTCTAGTTTGCTCCCACCTAGAAATGCATTTAAACCATTAAATTTCTACACAAATTTTGACATGATCTCTCCATAATTTCAACATGTTCCCTCACATTATTTAGCCCTCTAAAACACTCCAATCCACAACTCATTCAAAAGCGCTAAACCACACTTAAATCTCATCACTTCCACAACAATAGCTCCCCATATACATAACCCTTAAAAGCTTGGCTCTTAGGCCCTTAATCAACATCAAATTAAACACTAAATTTCCTCATATTATTCGCAACACCTGCATTTCACTGAACATTTATATTGCTCAAACATAAACACATTCATAGATCCCACATTAGTTTAAGGTAAGTTAATTACCTTGGGTTTTTCTTTTCAAAAACTCTTTCTCTTAACTTCTTGCTCCTCAATCGGTATTCAACGGAATTAATTGCTACACTAATGACCATGCCAAGATGAACATAATGAGTGGAGGGTTCATGAACATTATTCCATTAACCCTAGAACTTAGTAAATATTTGAAACACCATAGGAGGGAATTACCTTCTACTTCAAAGTGAAGTTTTGGTAATGAAATTTGAGCTAGCTCCAACACCTCTTGAAGATTTAACAAGCTTGAATGAAGAGAAAAACGATGGTGTTTAGCACACCAAAATCGGCCACCATATAAAATGGGAGAATGAATGGATTTTTGAGTTCTTTCTTACCTTAGACCATCAAGGAGTTGATTGGCTTCAAGAATATGAAGTTTTCTCTTCAAGATGTGGTACACCCATGGAAATGAAGTATGGAGTTTTGAGATTTTAAAAGGTGGAAAATAATCCCCAAGATGAGAGGAGTATTTTGGTGTAAAAATTTCTTGATTTGGAGTTGTTTTAAGGGTAGAACAAGAAGGAGCAAGGTGAAGCTCTTTGTGGCTTCAACAAAACGCCATAGGAGGAAGAAAGAGCAGAGAAAGAGAGCTGGGGGAAAAAATCAGAAGAAAGAAGAGAATGGGAGAGAGAGAAATGTGAGAGAGTGAGTAAGAGTTTTGTGTTTTATTATTTTTGTCTTTAGTTAATAGACACAGCAAGAGAGGGGGCTGGGCACATGAAGAAATCGGATGGCACACAAGAATAGAGGAAAGAGAGTGTGAGAGAGGGAAAAATAAAGTAAGGTTGTACTTTTTACTTTTTGTTGTTTTTGTATTTTTGTGAGTAAAGTAGAATTAGATGGGTGAGTGAGAGGCTCTCTCACGTGAGATACAAGAGAGGGGGACCAAATTGACTTTTTTTTATTATTTTACAATGTGAGAGAGTGGCACTTGGTCATTAGCAGATAACACCCGTAAATTCCTGAACTGTCAGTTTCAACAGTCCGGTTTCTGGAATATTTTTTTTTCTAAAAATTCTTAGACTTTTATTAGTATATGATTATAGTTATAAAATCAACTATAATTTATACAAGTCCAATTTAACTGTTTTAAATCACGTTTTTCGGTTTTCTCGAAAAACGTGCTTTAAGC
Source organism: Limonium bicolor (assembly GCA_023374045.1). Taxonomy (NCBI): domain Eukaryota; kingdom Viridiplantae; phylum Streptophyta; class Magnoliopsida; order Caryophyllales; family Plumbaginaceae; genus Limonium; species Limonium bicolor. The sequence goes on along the minus strand of CM041778.1, from coordinate 270,254,988 downwards.
CTCCTTTGTGCTTTTACCCCACTATTTGGGTCCGTTTCCTTCGGGAATTTTTCCCACATGTTCTAAATGACTAAATAAGTCCTAGGAATCCTTTTTGGACCCTAGTTAAGGTTACATACTTACTATAATCATTTAACACGCGTTTTTGCGTTTTGTGACTTTTACGCGTTTTCTATTTCGTTTTGGTTTTTATTTCTTCACCACGGATCTTAAGGACTTAATTAGCCTTAGAATATCATAATTACATAATTAATTAACATACTAAGGTTTGGGGTATTTCAATCTACCCCCCTTAAAAGAACTTTGTCCCCAAAGTTCACACTTCCCACGCATCCTAAATATTAGAACACGGGGATTACTTCTAAAACAACACTTTCATAACAAACATACTTTCATAACATCAGACTCAAGGTCTTCATAACAAAACATCACTTAGACAACAAAACATCACTTAGACTTAAAAGTCTATAACATAACAACATAGACATGTATTCCAGTACATGTCGTACATACATAACCGAAACAGCTCTACCCCCCTTAAAATAGGGGTACGCCCCGTACCCTATACATACAAAGACTAAGAAGTAAACAACGACGGGTACTTCGCCCTCATATCATCTTCTAGCTCCCAGGTGGCCTCCTCGACCTGGTCAGACCAGAGAACCTTCACCAGTCGAACAGACTTGTGGCGAGTGTCTCGAGTCTTAGTATCCAGAATCCGTACAGGAGTCTCCACTGATCGCATGGTCGGCTCTAGTGTTAGCCTCTCGGGCTGAAGTACATGAGATGGATGAGATTATTTCTTCAACTGGGACACATGAAATACATCATGTACCTTGCCCAGCTCAGCAGGTAAATCAAGCCTGTAGGCTACCGGGCCTATCCGCCCTGTCACAACATAAGGCCCCACATATTTCGGGCTCAACTTGCCTTTCTGGCCAAAACGAAACACACCCTTCATGGGGGATACTCTAAGAAATACCTGATCGCCCACGGCGAACTCCAGGTCACATCTGCGCACATCGGCGTATGCTTTTTGTCTATCCTGAGCTGCCTTCATGTTAGCCCTGATCTGTCGTACTTCTGCTTGTACTTGCTCTAAATACTCAGGTCCTATAATGACCGTCTCACTCGACTCATCCCAGCATAATGGCGTGTGGCATGGTCTACCGTACAAGGCCTGGAAGGGAGACATCTTGATCGAAGCATGGTAACTGTTGTTGTAGCTAAACTCGATCTGATGTAACTTATCAATCCAGCTGGTCTGAAAGTCAAGTGCACATGCACGTAACATATCCTCAAGCGTCTGTATGGTGCGCTCACTCTGACCATCTGTCTGAGGATGGAACGCTGTACTCAGCTTCAGCTCGGTACCAAGCGCTTCCCGAGTAGATCTCCAATACCTCGAAAGGAATCTGGTATCCCTATCAGACACGATAGTCTTCGGTACCCCATGATGGCGTACGATCTCACGGTCGAAGAGCTCCGCTAGCTTTGCCACTTTCCAAGTGTCCTTCATCGGAATGAATCGGGCCACCTTGGTCAGTCGGTCAGCAACAACCCATATCATATTCAAGCCTCCCCGAGTAGGCGGAAGCCCAACAACGAAGTCCATGGAAATATCATGGTACTTCCACTCAGGCACTGGCATTGGCTGCACCATACCACCAGGCCGTCGGTGCTCAAACTTGACCTTCTGGCAAGTGAGACATCTCACAACATAGTCATTCACATCGTTTTTCATTCCCGTCCACCAAAAGTATCGTTTCATATCCTTATACATTTTTGAAGCTCCGGGGTGGACCGAAGTGCTAGAACAGTGTGATTCACTCAGTATGCGCTCCTTCAGCTTAGCGCTACTTCGTGGAATACAAAGTCGGCCATTCAGCCTGATCAAGTCATCATCATGAAGTCGGAAATCATACTTCTGGCTCTCGAATGTGCCGTCAATCAGCTTCTGTCTGATCTCTTGCATGTACTGATCGGACATCTGAGCACCCCGCACCTCATCAACCAAGATAGAGTGAGAGATTAGCGAATGGAGAGAGTGTGCTCGGCGACTCAATGCATCAGCTACAACGTTTGCTTTACCTTCCTTGTACTGAAGGTTAATATCGTAATCAGTAAGGAATTCAACCAATCTTCTTTGCCTCATGTTCAATTCCTTCTGAGTGAATAGGTATTTCAAACTCTTGTGATCTGAATAAATCGTCACATTCACTCCATACAAATGGTGTCGCCATATCTTCAAGGCGAAGACAATGGCTCCCAATTCTAGATCATGTGTAGGATAGTTTTCTTCATGTCGTTTCAACTGTCAGGAGGCGTAAGCCACGACCTTCCCGTGTTGCATCAAAACACAGCCCATACCTTTACCTGACGCATCACAGTACACCTCAAACCCATCAGTACCATCTGGTATAGTCAAAACCGGTGCAGAAGTCAAAGCATCCTTGAGACTCTGAAATGAACTCTCACAGTCAACTGTCCACTCAAATGGTGCATCCTTCTTCATTAAGGATGTCATCGGTTTAGAAACACTGGAAAAATTCTTTACAAACCTCCTATAATACCCTGCTAGACCGAGGAAGCCTCGGATGTCGGTAACCGTCTTCGGTCTAGGCCAGGTGCGCACAGCATCAATCTTGGCCGGATCCACTGCGATCCCGACCTCAGAAATAACATGACCAAGAAAAGAGACTTGGTCTAGCCAAAATTCACACTTCGAGAACTTCACATATAGCTGGTTCTCTCTCAATGTCTGCAATACACTCCTCAAGTGATCTTCATGCTCAACCTTGGACTTGGAGTAAATAAGAATATCGTCGATGAAGACAACCACTGACTTATCCAACTGATCTCGAAACAAACAATTCATTAAGTCCATAAACTTCACCGGTGCATTAGATAAACCAAACGGCATGACCGTAAATTCATAGTGTACATATCTAGTTCGGAATGCGGTCTTCTCAATGTCACTGTCTCTGATAGCTATCTGATGGTAACCCGATCGCAGATCGATCTTAGAGAACACAGATGCACCTTTCAGCTGATCAAACAAATCATCGATACGCGGCAATGGATAACGGTTCTTCACCGTAACAGCATTCAGCTCCCTGTAATCGATGTAGAGGCAAAGACTACCATCCTTTTTCTTCACAAAAAGGACTGGTGCTCCCCATGGTGAAACGCTCGGGCGAATGAATCCCTTGTCGAGTAGGTCTCTCAGCTGCTCTTTGAGCTCTGTCATCTCAGCTGGAGCCATACGGTAGGGCGCCTTCGCTATTGGTCCGGTGCCCGGCACTAAATCAATCTCAAACTCAACTGCCCATGTAGGCGGCATGCCTGGGAGCTCCTTAGGAAAGACATCAGGAAACTCCGACACAACCGGCACATCTGGGCTAAACTCAGGGTCTCTCTCTATGTCCTGGACATAGCAGAGGTATACATCATTCTTTCTTCTGATTTCATGATACATGGCCATGGCGGAAATGATCTGTGTCGAAGGCTCCCTGGGCCTCTGGCGGTATGAAATGGTAACCCCAGACGGACTCCGAAGAAGCAGACAGTGCTCGGCACATATGATTCGGTCCTTGTGCCGCTCCAACCAGTTCATCCCCACAATCACATCAAATCCGAGTCCCTCGAACTCTATCATGTCGATCGGGAACTCTTCATTCTTAATTCAAACGGTGGCATCTTGGTAATAACGGGAGCATCTGATCCGCTCCTTAGACGGGAGAGTGACTAGGAAGTCTGGTATCCCCTCCGCGTCTAACCCCAGTCTCCTTGCAAATGAGAGTGAGACAAATGTATGTGAGGCTCCAGAGTCGAACAGGATCGACGCATCTACGCCATTCACTGGGAAGCTACCGGTGAGGATAGTGCCGCTTCTGCCGGCCTCTGCCTCTGTACACACACTCAGTGTACCTTCCATTCCGAGTGCAACACCTAATTTATTTCATAAACTTGATAAGTATATTGGTAACAACACAGGTGGAATATTCAAAAAACCAACACTGCTTTATTCATAAAACTTATCCTTACACCATGATGGTATTACATTTGACCACATCGCTTAATACTTAGCATACTTAATGCATCACATACTCAACATACAACTGACTTCACACTTTACATGATTACACATAACTTCAGAATTGCCTAAAGGTTAAGTTCAAATGTCCAGGTTTCATGTGTGTGGCATTGATTGTTGTCGGAGGCGCTGTATTCAGTTTGATCTTCTGGATACCATGATACAGCATCCTCGACTGCCCACCCATGATTAACACATCTCTAGAATTCAATACTAACTTCCTTGCGAGGTCCGCACGCTTCTGCTGCCATAAATACTGCGGTATCTCCAATGGACCAAGACACCACGGGTACTCCCTCAGAGACTCGGGTGTTTCATCCTTATCTTGGTGTAACCCCAATCTTCCACCCTTTTGGTAGAAGTTGACAGTACACAAATCTGCCTTGATACTCGGAAGTGGTTTTGATTCAACTTGCTGAGAAATTTCCACGGTGTGGTTAACCACCGCAAGGAACTCCTCAGGTATACTCGGTATGGTAGCTCCATCTTCAGCTCGTGTGTCCTGATATGTCTTGGTGTAGGGGTTCCAATCCTTACCCATGCACATCATCTTTAAATGCATTTTCGCTCCACTTGGGTATTCGGGTGTAGAAACCTCCAGGTGCTGCTCCAAGCTCGTTGCATCGCCGAATGATATGGATTTGTGCTTCGAGTGTCAGGTATCCTTTTTAATAATATCATACCTGGCTGGATAACCTGACACTGTTCTGTCGGATAGTCGGTGAAGTCGATGGTGGTCTCTCCAAGGGTTGGTGTGGGGGGATTGGATAGCAAATATTGAACGTTCCTAAGGTTAGATTTACCTAATTTAGGTGACTTTCACATTATACTTTAACTCATCACTTATGTGGTTACAAATTCAGACTCACTAACACACATGCATGGAATGCGGTATGCAATCACTTTATTTCATTAAACAGTTTAAGTGGTACCTGGTCTAGAAGAGGATCCTGGTGCTTCAGACCGGTCCACCATATTCAGGGTGGCCTTGCCAGCTCCCAACCCCTTCCCCTTCTAGGAATCAGTGTTCCTCTGATCTGAGGATGGCTGGTTTGCCATCTTCGGGCCATCGGTGGTCGCGGCGGCCTTACCCTTCCACTGCCCCTTGGGTCTGTAGTTCCTACCATTCGGGTTCTGGAAGCACTCGTAGTCACGATGCCCCATCATCTTGCAGTAGCGGCACTGCACATCATCTCCCTTGCAGTCCTTGCCGGGGTGGTCTCCCTTTCACCACTTGCAGTAGTAGTGGCGATCGGATCCAGAGCCCGTGCTAGCTGCTAACACATCACACATTCAGTACACACTTCATACTATAACATCACACACTTAAACTCGACATTCAGAATTAACTAGTTACCCTTGAATGGTTGAGAGCGTAGGGGCTTAGCCGCATATGCATAGGTGAGCTGCAACGGCTCCTCAGCGGTGGTGGTCTGGGCTTGGCCCTTGCCACCCTGTGGCTGTCCTTTCTGGGACTGGGGGTATGGCTTTTTTCTTTCCTCCCCCGTACCCTTGCGTGCTTTGACCCTCGCTCGTGGCCTTGCGCTTGAGCGCATTCTCCTCGTCCCTCAGACGAACGGTGATCTCTACAATAGCAGCGGCATGATAGCACTCCTATATTTAGGGTGTTAGTTATGCCCCGCACATCAAACTCACAATTACATTCATACATTGTACATACTTATTCACAACACACTGTAGTCTCATTACCTGCAAAGTAGTATATCCGCTTGGCCCCATACCATAGCGTAGGCGGTAGCTCAGTCCGTTGTAGAAACGGTTCACTAGTATCCGGTCCGAGTAACCCAGATCCAGTAGCAGGTGGATAAGTCCGATGAAAGCATAGTAGTACTCATCTACCGTCATCTTATCCCCTTGTCTCAGATTGTCCAACTCTAGGCGCTTGGCCTCTTGCACGTGTATCGGGTAATACTTGGCTCGCAGTAGAGCCGTGTACTCCTTCCACTGAAAGGTAGGGTCAGCAACTCTGCCCTCCCGTACTAGCTTCCACCAACTCTATGCCGAACCCTTCAGGTAGTAGGCGGCAAGACGGACCATGATCTCCTCGGGCACATTCAAGGTCTCGTAGGCGGTCTCCATCTCGGAGATGTACGCCTCTAACTTACTAGGGTCTGTCTCCCCATGAAATGACGGTGGCCCCAAGTCTACCAACGCCTTGACCCAGTTGGTCTCTCGTGGCTGTGGTGGTGGTGGTGGTGGTTCCGGATGATTCTGACCACCGGGCTGTTGCTGCCCTTGCTGCAACGTAGCTACTAATTGTGGTACCACTTGAGCTAGGGCGGCCGCCATCGCCTCTGCCATCATCTGAGCGGTAGGGTTCTCCCCTGGGTCTCCTGAACCACGCCCGCGGCCTCTTCCTGGTGGTCGCCCTGCCATCTGAATTTTACATGAACGCACATTAGTATTGTGCTTACAAACTTGTCGGGTCAAATGTTTATAACGTCCTTTGGACGACAAGGTTTAAATTTCCTAACTCGGTATCTTCCTAAGCTCGGTAATCGGTAATCAGAGTGATACTTGGCTCTGATACCACTTTTTGTAACACCCCAACTGTAATCTCCACACTTAACCAATAATCGCAGCGAAAAAACACAACTTAACATTAACCAAAAGGGGCGGTGTTACACGCCGTTAGCCACCCACGTGGCTAACAAGGCTGTTACTTACAATGTATCGGTCTGATTACAAGAATGCCGAGCATAATTACAACCTTCAAATTTTTGTTCCAAAAAGAATCACGATATACCGAGTGTTAATGTACAAAAATCACCCATTTAATCCTACATCCACCAAAACATGCTACCTCGAGTGTACAAACACTACTCGGGTTTAACATCCAAAAACAACAAAAGTATTCCACCGGGCTCCATGCTACAACCACTCAGCTTCCTCGATCATTCTCCTGAAAAATAATATGTGCCCCCAAAGGGGGTCAGCAACCCTTGGCTGGCATGGTTAACGTGCAGGCCGCTGACTACCGGGATACACGCAACTATTTGTCATGATAACATGGCATTGATTTTAATCACACAGCATACATATTACATAACAAGAATTATCACACACAATAACATCACACACATAGTGAGAACATTTCACTTAAGTAGCAACCAACATAGTTAGATCACTTGGAGAGCCTAGAGAATGTTGCCAAACTCATGCTAAGCTCGTTGCATAAACTCGTCACCGTCCTGTTAAAAGGAACGGATGACTTAACCCCAAAGTGTGTCGGATATAGTGATCCAAGCACACCAAACAAATATAGTATGCCCCTGTGGCCCGACGTGAGTAAGCAAAATCGCCTTGGATAAGCTAAAGGGAAAGGTTGAAAACCCAAATGGAAACAACCATAACATACAAAGAGAATCGAACCGGATATGACATCGACTCCCATACTCACACGCGTGGCCGGAACTACCGGACTCCTCACTTCCCCGGTTAGCACTTGTTAGAAGTTCAACATAGTACTCAATAAACAAATCACAAGCAAGTGGTTAAGTCTTGTTAGACACACACACAAGGGAAAATGAGTCGCATTTCAACTGCACAATAATATGAACAACTGTAAACTCATTACATGACTTAAGTCTTACAAGGTCATAAACACACAGAAAAACAGACAACACACAAGCCGGTGTAAACCGGTAGGCAACAGACTGCAAGAAAACCATACCTTGGTCCTTGCTGCGTACGAGTCCCACCAAACGTAGTTCCTATACATGATTTATAATATTGGTTAATTAACTTACTTAACTTCCGTTTAGCTAATTATTCCACATATTTATGTCGTACACTTTCACACTTAAACATATACTTGTTCACCCTCATAATGGTCATTATAAGTCACCAAACATGTCCTAAATAATCATATAACATCAACACCTCACCATCCCCATCATTAGACACCATTTAACAACTTAAAACAAGGTTTTTAGAGTGGTCCGGGACTTGGTCCTTACCTAATGTCCCGGACCAATTCACAAAGCAAGTCTCGGCTATTTTATTAGGGGTGGTCCGGGACTTAATGCTCACCCTAGGTCCCGGACCAAAGCGCTAGGCAACTCTCGAACAATTTTTATAGTATGGTCCAGGACTTGATATGGAACCTAGGTCCCGGACCCCTGCTACAGACCTCAAGAAATGACATTTTCAATTCTTGTTTCACTTGTTAACTTCACCCATTGTTGCCCCAAGGTTCCTACATGTAATTAGATATATTTTAACACTAATATAGCATCTTAAACTTGCCTAAATCATCATCTAAACTTGTTACCCTATTCTTGATTAAATTCACCCAAATTTCCCACTCTCCTCTTACAAGTACTTAGTTCTATTAAGTGTTATGCTACAGATTTTTCTCACCACCCTCTCCTACTTATTAGTCCAAGAATAATGCAACATTCCCTCCTTAGAGTTCACTCATATCCCATCTCCATCTACTAGTTACCAACCGATTTTCATACTAGTTTTTTCCTCTCAAACACTTGTAGTTCTCTAGTTGCTCCCACCTAGAAATGCATTTAAACCATTAAATTTCTACACAAATTTTGACATGATCTCTCCATAATTTCAACATGTTCCCTCACATTATTTAGCCCTCAAAAACACTCCAATCTACAACTCATTCAAAAACGCTAAACCACACTTAAATCTCATCACTTCCACAACAATAGCACCCCATATACATAACCCTTAAAAGCTTGGCTCTTAGGCCCTTAATCAGCATCAAATTAAACATTGAATTTCCTCATATTATTCGCAACACCTGCATTTCACTGAACATTTATATTGCTCAAACATAAACACATTCATAGATCCCACATTAGTTTAAGGTAAGTTAATTACCTTGGTTTTTCTTTTCAAAAACTCTTTCTCTTAACTTCTTGCTCCTCAATCGGTATTCAACGGAATTAATTGCTACACTAATGACCATGCCAAGATGAACACAATGAGTGGAGGGTTCATGAACATTATTCCATTAACCCTAGAACTTAGTAAATATTTGAAACATCATAGGAGGGAATTACCTTCCACTTCAAAGTGAAGTTTTTGGTAATGAAATTTGAGCTAGCTCCAACACCTCTTGAAGATTTAACAAGCTTGAATGAAGAGAAAAACGATGGTGTTTAGCACACCAAAATCGCCCACCATATAAAATGGGAGAATGAATGGATTTTTGAGTTCTTTCTTACCTTAGACCATCAAGGAGTTGATTGGCTTCAAGAATATGAAGTTTTCTGTTCAAGATGTGGTACACCCATGGAAATGATGTATGGATTTTTGAGATTTTAAAAGGTGGAAAATAATCCCCAAGATGAGAGGAGTATTTTGGTGTAAAATTTCTTGATTTGGAGTTGTTTTAAGGGTAGAACAAGAAGGAGCAAGGTGAAGCTCTTTGTGGCTTCAACAAATTGCCATAGGAGGAAGAAAGAGCAGAGAAAGAGAGCTGGGAGGAAAAAAATCGGAAGAAAGAAGAGAATGGGAGAGAGAGAAATGTGAGAGAGTGAGTAAGAGTTTTGTGTTTTATTATTTTTGTCTTTAGTTAATAGACACCAGAGAGGGGGCTGGGCACATGAAGAAATTGGATGGCACACAAGAATAGGGGAAAGAGAGTGTGAGAGAGGGAATAATAAAGTAAGGTTGTACTTTTTACTTTTTTTGTTTTTGTATTTTTGTGAGTAAATTAGAATTAGATGGGTGAGTGAGAGGCTCTCTCACGTGAGATACAAGAGAGGGGACCAAATTGACTTTTTTTTATTATTTTACAATGTGAGAGAGTGGCACTTGGTCATTAGCAGATAACACCCGTAAATTCCCGAACTGTCAGTTTTAACTTTTAACAGTCCGGTTTCTGGAATATTTTTTTTTTCTAAAAATTATTAGACTTTAATTAGTATATGATTATAGTTATAAAATCAACTATAATTTATACAAGTCCAATTTAACTGTTTTAAGTCACGTTTTTCGGTTTCCTCGAAAAACGTGCTATAAGCCTCGTTTGTGCTTTTACCCCACTATTTGGGTCCGTTTCCTTCGGGAATTTTTCCCACATGTTCTAAATTACTAAATAAGTCCTAGGAATCCTTTTTGTACCCTAGTTATGGTTACATACTTACTATAATCATTTAACACGTGTTTTTGCGTTTTGTGACTTTTACGCGTTTTCTATTTCGTTTTGGTTTTTATTTCTTCACCACTGATCTTAAGGACTTAATTAGCCTTAGAATATCATAATTACATAATTAATTAACATACTAAGGTTTGGGGTATTTCACCGCCCCACCTTAAATTCCATTTTTCATATATACTTCCATAAATTACATATTCACCCCAAAACTTTTATAAACTTAATATTTTATGTCATAAATCATTTTAACACAATGTTTTTGGTCAACACTTTGACCAAGACTTATTTTCATAATTAATACTTTAATAAACCCATAAAATCATAAGTAATTCTCGGCCACATACTATATTTCCCAATAATTACAAAATAGTCCCATAACTTTATAAAATGTCATTTTAACACTTAACCACTTATTTAAATTCACTAAAATTCATAATTAATTCCTAACTTATATTATAACATAAATTACCAAATCAACCCCTTTGTTCTCCTCATTTATTATTTATGCACTAAACTTTTCAAAATTTACATTTTAACCCACATAACTTTATAAATTAGCCATTTAAGTACTTGTAGCTATTTTTAATAGTCCCAAAATTTATAATATAAGTTAATATACCTATATATTTCGAGAATCACCCAAATTATACATATCATTCTCGGCCTTAATAATACCTTGCCATAAGTTTTTAAAACTTGATTTAAACCTTATAATAAATACATATAATTGGTATATAAGCCATATAACACTTCTAAAAATTATGCTAATGATTTAGAATGATTATAAACTAAAATAGAACAAATAATTCTTAGATAATTCGGTTTGATAATATGTTGTCCTATTTAATTTTTGTGACACAATTTAATACCTTAAGGTAATATCTTACCGTATATGTTATAATTTATTTTCTTGACAATATAACCTATGATTTTCGGCCATAATATTTTTAAAGGTTATAAATAATTTTTATACCAAAGTTTGAAGCTTAAATCAAACTTCAACTTAATAAACCTTACTTATATAAACTTACCCTTAAATCAAGACAATTCTTGTACTTGATTTTTCCTTGAATTTTCAAGCTCTTCAAATGATATCTTGATGAAGATAATTCGGCTCCTTATAAACATTTAGGAGATCTATTTGTTAGACTTCTAACAAGAGTTTATAAATAATATTTGAAGTAGTTTTACAAGAGTTTACCTTAAGAATTTTAACAAGGTATTTTTGATACACCTTGGGATGATTGTAGATCCAAGTTTCCTTCATGAAATAATGAAGAGAACATATGTTTAGAAGTTCCTAAATTTTCGAAAATTACCTAAGGAATTTTCTTAAGATTTTCAACATGAAATATACCTTAACTTGATCTTGTTGTTCCTTGTGTGTTGTTGAATTTAGGAACCTCCTAGAACACATAGCTTGGCGAAATCTTGTAGGTTTGCTAGGATGAATCTTGCTTCAAAACTTGATAAAATTAACTAGGAAATCACATTAAAATGGTGTTAGGAACTAATACACCATTAATGGAGTTTATTAGCATTTAGGAACTAACTTAGGAAATTAAGAAAGGAGAAAAGAGAGAGCAAAAGACTTACCAATTCGTGAATGAGGGCAAGGAAAAATTGAATAAACCTCACGTAAGTTAATAAGGAGGATTAGGATTGAAATGATTGATATCTCACAAAACCTTATTTTATGTCATGTTAATTACTACATTGATTTCTTAATTAACTACATAAATCTCTTTGTTGGCTATGTGTTCGGCTGGTTGGCCACAATGAATTTGGCATCTTCCAATCATGTAGACTAATGGCTAAAAGGAATGGTAGAGAATTATTTTGATTATTCAATATTAGCATGTTAATCATTTAGGATTAATTAAGTTGATTAATGATGTTAACTTGTTTTATCCAAGCAGGTGGAGATGATCGGCTGGACTGGAGCAAATGGGAGGCTCCAATTGATTGTTAGACTTATGTAATGGAATTGCTAGAAAGGCTATCAAGCTTTGCTAATTGTAAAACTAATCAATCTTGCTTATTAATTTAAGTTTCCTTTTGCTTAATAATGCAGCACTAATCTTTGTTGTTCTTACAGGTGTTCGGACAAGAAGAGAGTGAGCAGCTCCAATTGTTTGTATACTCACGGTAATGGAGCATTAAGGCTAGTTAGATTTTTGTTCATTGTTGACAAAGCAATTATAGAAGTTAGGTACATGTATTATGAGGTTAATTAATGGTCAATCAAGCACTCCACTTCTAGATTCCAATCGGTAAGCACATGAAGAGTAACATGGGTATTTTTGTTTGATTATGCAACTAGTATAAAGTAGTCCTAGGCCTTGTTATGTTATGTAATTTGATTCTTATGACTTTTGTTAATCTAATCACCCTTGTTATCTTGCAGGTACATGTGTGGAGGAGGCTTCATTCATCTGATTTAAGTTGCTACATTATAATGTAGAACATGTTAAGTGTAACACCCCTACCATTAATACATGCTTACCGTCCAATCTCCTTACAAATCAGATACACGCAGCGGGTACTTACTTACATACAATGGGTGATACAATGCCGTTAACCACCCATGTGGCTAACAAGGCTACTACTACTGCTTACAACATCGGTCTAATGGACCGGAATCCCGAGTATTACACATCTATGATACATACTCCCTTCATCAATCAAATACAACGATGCTCCATTCAATACTTACTCCTCCATAATTCGTACAATACAATATACTTAACCGAGTCTACTAGGATCCTATACAATTATCATATCCCTTCCAGTTCATACATACACCCTAAGAGTCTACATCTACCCCTTCTTCACAACTACTTACTTCCTAAGTATAAGGGGTGTGCTAGTTAGTACACCTCTACATTCTACTACTGCTATCCAATGTAGTCGCCGGTCTCGTGCCTTGACCACATTCGCTTCGTGGTACCCCACTAAAAATGTCCCCAAGGGTCACTTTCGCCGAGCATGATAACCGCATCCCCGCGTACTATGAGGGTACACCGACCACTTGGTCGAATACATGCAGTTCATTTTCATATAAACAACATGCACATACTCTTACACACAATACAATAATACTTACGCAACCATACATACATACCATTCATTTCATACCAGGAATACGATATAACCATCCAATACATACTTACCTTCTTCTGATACACATACTCATTACATACACATGTACAGTTCTTGTTAGCTTCATTGGTCCACCCGGGTTAATCGGGTGGAGATTACTCTTTTACTCATTACTCCATACATACGCATACATACTCATACTCATACTCATACATACTTACTTACTTACTTACTCTTACTCATGTTAAGCCGGTATGGCCTCTGGGCAGGACACACCGTCCCACCACAGGCTTTACTTGGTTCACTAATCCTGGATGCTACCCACTTAAGGGATTTGGGCCGTGGACCCTTACGAACCAGAATCGGATCCAACCTCTTGTGTCTCCTCATCCTCACGCGTGGCCGAAACTATATCGGACTTCTACTCATTCCAATTTACTCACTTAGTTAGGAGTTAGGTAGTTAGGAATTAGCAGAAGTCATTCACACAAGCCACATATACAAATACATTGCTCAAAACCCATTCATACGAAATACAACATACAATTCGTAGTACAATACAAGATTCCAATACACATCATCATCATTCATATATTTCATGAATTATACAAACTATTGTTCAACAAATTCGAGGACAATGTAAACAAGCACAGGTAAGTGCAATATAGTCCGATTCGTGCTTTTATCGTATTAGGTGATCAATTAGGCACACAAATCGGGTAACCAGATATTAGGATACAGGATAGAAGAATCATACCTTTCACCGTTGTACTTGTAAACCCAACGTTCCTCCGGTGTTCACAAATCAATCCTATGATATACATACAATCGAATAATTAATCTAACTATCATTAATTTAGTTCGATTATCCTTATGTTTCCTAACTCACACTTACTAAGTCTTTACATTCCTATACTTACATTTTATTACTTACTTTTCATTGCTTAACAATGGTATACTTACATATATATGCTCATATGTATAGGTGGGTATACATATACATATATACTAATCATAATCTTTTAGTTTTTTTTTTGTAAGTTTGACCCGACCGACCCACCCTGGGTCGGACCCATGGGTCGTCGGCTGCAGAGAGTCCAATTACAGAAAATTCTAACCCGACCGACCCAGCCAGGGTCGGTCCTTGGGTCGGTCCGTTACAGAAGCATTTCCCGTCTAAAATTTCTACTCGACCGACCCAATCAGGGTCGGTCCCCTGGGTCGGTCGGATGCAGAAGCTTCCGAGATTGCAAATTTTCGGGTCAACCGACCCTGCTAGGGTCGGTCCTAGGGTCGGTCCAGCCCAGTACTTATTTTAATTACTCATTTTGAACTTCAAACTCTACTCAATTCACACCCAATCTTTTCCTACTCATTTCCACATGTTTCCTACATGTTTAAACACTAATTAAATCCTCTAATTCACCTTAGTTCATCCATCAATTTCATTTTTCACTTCTAAATCAACTTACACAATTTTTCTCACTTCTTCAACACATGCAACAGCTTTTGTTTCTCTTTTGCTACAGATTTTTAAACCAACTTCTACCATCCAATACTTCCTCTACCAATGCCACTCCTAGTATTCTAATTGCATCATCTTACCATCCAACTTCCATCCCATTACCTAGCTCTTCTCCAAATCTGTTTCAAGGTATCAAACTACTCACCTTAAGTCCTCTAAATACACTTAATTCCTCCTAGTTTCTCCAATGTGTTTTAACACTTCTTGCTACAGCTTTTACACTCTTTTATTCACATGCTACTACTACCATTCCATTGTTACTAATCATCTCTACTAACTCCAATACACCCCTTGGTTTTTTCCCATTACTTAACTCTCTTTCCAAATCTGTTTCCAACATGATTAATCACTCACCACTACTACCAAAACACACCCAGTTTTTGTCTAGGTTATTCCCTCTCCTTATACATCTAAGTCCTCTAATTTCCATACAAATTTGGGGCAGAGGTTACCCTATATTTTTAACATTGCCCACACATTGTTTCGGCTCACAAATGCCCATTCATACAACCTGTTTATTCAGGCATCAATGCTCACATTTCAACTCCATCACAACACAATAAATTTCCTGCACATACACATTTACTTCCCAATGTTCTACCCAAGCTTTTAAACATCTTTCAAAGGCTTCAAAACTATTACATTCTATTCCTCATTATACTACAACATACCAATTATTCATTACCATATACATTACTCATTTTTACTACACAAAATCTGTTACACTACAATACATAAACCAACTCAAGGTAAGAGCAATTACCATGTGTTTTCTAGTTTTTTTTCCTTCCTTTTTTCTCTTTTTTCTTTTTTTTTTTTCCTTCTTGTTCTCGGTTCCAAATGGAGTCCACACTCCAATGCTACAGCCCATACCAATACACAATACTAACTTAGCATTTCACCCTTAAACTAGTCTAGGGTTTACATACTTATTTAATGTTTAAATGAAGCATTACCTCCCAATGGCTAGATGAAGCTTTGGACAGCAACAATGTCAAGATTCCAACTCCAAAATGAAGCCAAAATCGGCTGGGGAACAAGGCATAAAACAAGGCTAGAGTTTGAATTTTCGTTTTGCCAAAAGGAGCTAGGAAAAGATGGATTTTTAAACTTCTTTTTACCTCAAAACACCAAGGTGAAGGAGGGGCTTCTAATGGTGGACTCAAACCTTCAAATGGAGAATATCCATGGAGATGAAAGTGGGTGTTTTCGATTTTTGAAAGGAGGAAGATGATCTCCTTTGCAAGGGGATTCCAACGGTACAGTTTTTATGTGATTTGGAGGCGTTTTGAGCCTCCAAAAAGAGGAGAGAAGGAGAGGACTGGTGTGGTTTGCTCTTATCGCCATTAGAGGGCTTAGGAAGAAGAAAGAAAATGAGAGAGAGAGAGAGAGAAATCGTGAATGGGGGAGTGGGTTGTGAGGAGAGAGAGTTTGTTTTTTGTTTTTTAATTATTTCCTTGTCCTTTAGCACATAAGAGGGAAAATAAAGAGAGGAGAGTAAGTGAGCCGGCCCCCCATATGCACCCATACCGATTTTTGATTTTTATTTGCTAAAGTGGACACATTAGTTTTGATTTATTACATTCTCACCCCACAACTTCCCGGTTGTTACAGTTTTTGCTAGCCGGAACCCGTTTTCCGGAATTTTCTCATTTAATTATTTTATTGCCTATTAAGCTCCCATAAATGCTTAATAATTATTATTTAATGATTTATAATTTTACGGGTCCGTTTGACCACTTAAAGTCACGTTTTCGGGTTTCCTCAAAAAACATGCTCTAAAGCTCTATTAGCGTTTTAATTCATATTGGATCCGTTTTCTTCGGGAGTTGTTCCCATATATTATTTAGGTCTATTAAACTTTAGTATATAATACGCTAACCGAGGTCTCATACCTCCTATGGTTATTTAACGCTTATTTGGCGTTTTTCGCTTTTTCAAGCGTTTCTTTATTTCTTTTAGATTTATTTTTCTTCACCAATACTACTTAAGCATTATTAGGCTCTTAAATAATGATTAGAATAATCTTAATCACTATATTTAAGTTTGGGGTATTTCAATCTACCCCCCTTAAGAACTTTGTCCTCAAAGTTGCTCAAGGTTATGGGATTACGATACTTGCTAATTCATACTCGTCTATGCCAAAGGTCGTACATTCTTCCTCCTTACTGATTCTCGAATCCATTACTCAAGGCTTCTACTTTCCATACCATGCCAATGTACAATCATTACTCGAATTTGCATTACTACCAACCATCCGGTTTCACATTACAAAATTTATAAATACATACGGTGCAACGCTATCCCCAAAGCAATGCAATATACATTACAATTTCGCAAGCACTCCGGTCACCTCGACACAGGACTCCTCTATGTCCCGCTGCCCTTGGAATAATACAACAAGCAACACTACTACCTTCTCCGGTATATGCTTCCAGCAAATCCTCATTCCCCATACTCAGGGAAATTCTTTCACTACTACCAATTAAAAATTTTCTAAACAACACAACTCCATATTCCAATTTATATTCATTACTTCTATCCTATGTGATTCTTGTGACCACTTGAGGGAGCTTTAAGAATCATTCGACCTGATGTGATCAGCATCAGTGTTGAACTATCTTTCCACCCCAATTTGTGTTCGGTTTCCCTTGATCTGATCAGGACCAAGTTTGACTTCCCACGTCAGTTTCAACAAGCAAATAATTTGGTTGTTTTCATTTTCTATCTTTTTACTCTTCTAGTCGTGATTACGAATTCATACATCTCCAAAGGATGGAATCAGTCCATCGATCGTCCTCACTCTACTTCCCAAATGCTTTACTCCGTGGTTCAATACCTAAATGCTCACTTCATCGACTATTACTACTTCCATTCACTACTCTCCTTCATCTCAAATATTTTAGCTAAGGACTACAGTACTTATGAAATTCAGTTGTTCTCAATTCACTTCAATTGACGTACTTACGAATACACTACTCATGGCTACATTCCTCTACTACTCTTAATCCATTCGTACTACTTCTTTAAGGGTTACAATACATGTGGAGCTCCGTCCACTACTCATTACTCTTCTTTACTAATACTCTTACACTGGGTTACAAGATGGGTATATTCGCCCTATGGTATTTGCATGTCTAATGCTTAGTTACCACAATTTCACTATGAATGAATACGTATGTTTATATAACGTAAGTACCACTCATCGAATAAATTCTCGTTTGTGCTATGCACATTATAGTTTTATGTGTTTTATTTATTAAAACTTGCATTAAGCGGTTTCGCTCTACCCCCCTTAAAAGGGATTACGCCCAGTAATCTCCCATATGTAATATTGAACATCGGTTTACTAAGTTCGGGCGTTTTGAAGCATTTTAGCTTCATTACGGTTCATTATCTAATGTACTTTGGTCCAAGGGTCTTAACCATACCAATGGTTCAGTCCTTGTACCAATAATTCCTATATGAGTTTATTTAACTCACAATCAATTTGGTTCTAGCCTATTAGGCTTTAAGGCATTAATAGCCAATCTCGCATACTTACTGGGTGTATTACATTCCTTAGCTAGGGCCCACTAGCTTCTGCTGCGCGACCCTAATAACTTTAGTGTTTAATCCACTCTTTGGTTATTATAGATGTGTTACTCATCGCCTTTCTATCCCTTTATTGTGGGAATAGGGTTTACAAACAAGTGTGGTATTCTTTTACCGCATTTGAACTCAACGAGTTTAGACTATAACCAGCTTCCTGGAATATTATACATACTATCCGTACTCTCATGATTATTCGCTATGTTCTTCCAACTTATTGTTGGTGAGGCTAAGCCACTATTTAGTTATAGTGCTTCCTCTGTTGTCAATAGCTTCTGGATTACACCAGTTCTTCTGGTTCAGTACAAGTGTTCTTTACTTGTATGACCTTGCATTGATATGCGTCGGTCCTAGTGGCTTCCTTCAGTCTCCTTTCACCTTTATTCCATTAGAATTCACATCTTGTGATTGCTAGTGTGTTTTACACTCTTCGTGCTTCTTTGGCCTTAGGCCGCACGGCTTGTTGCTAAGAGTGCTTAACTGGCTTATGCCATATTCGTCGGTGAAAAGAAGGGTTTACTACGGTTTACATTTTCCATATCCCTAGCCATCCCATTAGATCATTAGATGCACAAGTGCAATACCAAAACACTCAGTCATACAGAGTGCAGAGGCGTAAACGCTTGAGAGTAAGTCACTTATGTGATAGAAATGAATATTTCCTCCTGTTATCTCATACTTATACTCCGTGTCATTATCTACTACTTCCTCATATCGGTCGCTTGTTGCGCACCGTATTCTTACTCGTTGTACAACATTTCTTTTACTGACTCCGTTACTGTGGTAGTTTCTCTTTACTCATTGTCATTGTCATTGGCACCATTCCCTTATGGTACGAATACCCTGGGGTTTCCAATGTTCGTGTGTGTGACGGTTGTCGTAGCATACCACAATATTAATATCTTCCCAATGTGGAGATGTTCTTCCATTTTAGGTTTCATGTGTAGGTTGGCTTACCTCACATTCTATCATCATTTGTGATATAACTTACCAAGTATCTTGGTTGACCAAGGATAAAGCAATTTACCGGTTTACAAGCTCTTCTGAGCATTGGCTATTCGTGGTGTGCAATGTGCACGCACATAGATTGTTTGACAATTATTGTCTTCCAGTGCTGAGCATTGGTTATATGCTCTAGCTGTGTAGTTCCACTTGTATGCATATCGCCGGGACATCCCAAGAAACTTCAAGGGTTTTCTAGTCCGTTCTCCAATTGAGAGTATTCTATTACTGATAAATGAAAGTTCTTGTTGAGGGGGATGCATCCACCCATAAGTCTCGTGACGGGGTTTATCATGTTGATGTTTATGCAATGGTTCTCCACATGTATAGGTGCATATGGGTATGCTTAATCCTTAAGTCGTAATGGTTTGGAAATCTCATTTCCTTATTCCATCACCCCTTGGCAATATCTATTGTGTGGTTTTATTGTCATAGTGGGTGAAAGCCTTTTCTAAGGGTTCACATCATCACCACGTTGGTGGTCTTTGGCTAACGAGCGGTACCTTCCCTTGGGTTTCTCATAGTGTCCAATTGTGGGCTAGGCCAATGTTGGCATTATCATGATTCTTATGCCTCTGTGCTACCATTGCTACAGAAGGCATGTCGGTAATTAAGAACTCCGTCAACGTATACTAGGCTGATGCTCTAGTGACAGTGACATTGAGTTGGCCATTACTCCAAGCCACTCAGGATGTTGGATTTGAATTTATGGTCCAGTGTTGATTTCTTGTCGTACGAGGCAATATCTCTTGCAGGTCTTGTTAACAATTGGTGCCGGTTTTGCAACCGTTTAAGTTTATATAACGTATTTGGGTTTATGGCTTTAGAGCCATATTGCTCAAGCTATGCTCTTGCAAGCTGCTTATACATGTTTCCACTCATGTATACCGTCATAGGTTGGAGGTATTATTGGGCTCCATGGTAAGTCGTGGCATCACGCTTCCGTTCATAGGAGGCTTTTAGGCGAAATGGTATTAATAGGTGCCTCTCAGTACCTTAGGGTATCTCCTGTTAAATGAAATCCTTGGTCCTAACCGAATTCGTTTTAGCTCCGTGCTCATATCATTATGCTTGTTCGACTGTTGTTAACGCAGACACCTTCAAGGATCGCTCCTGGGTGTTGGTAGTTATGCCATTACATCCGCTAATGTTTATAACATGTGTTGTCCTATATACCGTCTTATGGTATTGTGTTTAAGCTATTCCCCCTTTTGGGTTGTAACGCCTCCCGTTCTTCTTGGGTAGACTGCTTACACTTGCTCCTAGTGCTTAAGACTAGGTTTGATATCCCCTTCAAAGATGGATTGGGCTTCGTAGTAATCTTGTGATTGCTCTTGGAGTTCTGTCCCGTTTGTTGAGTATTGTGGTGTTCACGTAGGCAACTGCCTTTCTGTGTTTAGGCTGGGTATACCTTCCAGCTATCACGTATTTGTTCGGTGTCCTCGAGACATATCCAATGTCTATACTTATCAGTCTGTGCTCTTTGCACTTCTTAGTCCTTACTCCTTATTTTCCAGATGGATTCTCTGAGTTCCTTGATACTTTTTCCTTAACTGAGTTTCCTTCTCCTTGATTGTCCGTGGTGTCCAGTTGTTCTGGTTAAAATTCACTCATGATCCGTAGAACGGAGTTGACTACTTCCCGTGCGTCGCACACTACATGTATACATACGGGGGTACCATATTGATACGTTACCACTTACCCAACTATATGTCAGGCCCACAAGCTCCTTCGTTGTGCGGTTGTCCCACATCCCGTAACGGGTACACTCGTAGTGTTCGCCACACGCCTAGGTGAAGTATTCTATTGTCAACTCATCTTGTATCATTCTTTGATACTCACCGTAATGCTGTTGGTCTGGTTTTAAAATCCAAGGTTTTTTTTTTTAAAAAAAAAGAAGGTTTGTGGTTTGGAAAAAACTTGGTTTGAAAATAATGGTTCGGTGTTAAAAGATGTTCTGCATGGCATAACCAGGTTGGGGTCTTGACCAAGTCTAGCTTCTCGCTGACTGGTATGTTCTAAATACTGTGGTCGGGCCGTTAGGCCTTTCCAAGGTCCATACGTCTGGTCGTCAGGGTGTGTGATCCTGTGGTTGTTTTGTTACGGTCACGTACATTACTATGTACTTGTGACGTGTTAGTGTTCCTTTACATATCTCTGTCTTTACTGCACTTGCCGTGGCAAGTGCGTGGTATTGGTGGTTTTTGGATAAACCTACACCGGTCACGGTATGGTTTTCACTGGTACTTGATAGTCTTGCGGACTTTTCCCTCGATCTCATCGATCTATAATTGGTTTACTCGATCCCTTAGGTAGCTTCTTGGTGGTCTAGACATGGCTGTCGTAGGTCTGGGTACTTCTCCACTCCTTGAAGGTTCCCGTTCTATTTGGTTTAGTGTCGTTCCTTGTGGCTCGTTCCCACACATTTGTGGTGGTTACTGAGCCTTCCTCGTTTAGGTACTACGCTCGTGGTCCTATTGGATTGTATCTCATGGTTGCTCTTGTAGTTGTCTGAGCTTATTGCCCAGGTACTGCAACCTTAATGGCATTATAGTTTTGGAGTTAACCGATTCCGACTATGTCCTTAGTCGGCTAGCATACCGTTGGTGGTATTATTCAAGTATTACTATCCCGTAGTCTTGTGTCTCGGGTTCCGTTGCTGCTCCCTTTTCCATTCCTTTGCACGGCTAGTGCTTCTTTTCCTGCTGCTGGTTGTTTAGTTAGGTGCTGCGACTGCTGAGCATGTCGCCCCATGCTGTTGTAAGTTGTAGCCTCCTCGTGGTTGGAGTGTTCATCCTACTGCTATTACGTGCGGTGTTGTGGTTCACCGGGATCCATCCCCGGGGCTTCCAGTTCTCGGAATCTATCATATGTCGGTTCTTGTTTACCGTGTGATTGCTTCACAACTGCCAGATCGGGTTTTCCCCGAGTATGAGAAGGCTTTTCTTCTCTCTGGCGTCCTTTCCCAAGTTATACAATGGGGATTGCGGGGCGGGTCTGGTATTGTAGGTATCCGGTACTCACCGGAGTTCCTAACTAGCATATCTCTAATGCTAACACTCAGCCCTTAGCCCTAAGCTTCTAAATCCTAACTCGGTATTCCTAAGCTCGGTATTTCCAGTCATCAGAGCGATACTTCGCTCTGATACCACTTTTTGTAACACCCCTACCATTAATACATGCTTACTGTCCAATCTCCTTACACGTCAGATACACGCAGCGGATACTTACTTACGTACAATGGGTGATACAATGTCGTTAGTCACCCACGTGACTAACAAGGCTACTACTTCTACATACAGCATCAGTCTGATGGACCGGAATCCCGAGTATTACACTTCTACGACACATACTCCGTTCATCAACGAATACTACAAGGTTCCATTCAGTATTTTACTCCTTCATTAACCATACAATACAAAATACATAACCGAGTTACTAGGTTCCCAATACAATTACAATGCTTCTTCCAAGTTCATACATTCTCACTAAGAGGCTACTTACTACCCGTTCCTCACACGCTACTTACTTCTAAATACAAGGGTGTGCCTCCGGTCTCTTCCTTGACCATATTCGTTTCGGGTACCTGCACACTAAAAAATGTCCCCGAAGGGGTCAGCTTTCGCCGAGCATGATAACCGCATACCCCGCGTACTAGTGAGGGTACGCCGACCACTTGGTCGAATACATGCAGTTCATTTTCATACAAACATGCATGCATACATGCTCTTACACACAATACAATAATACCTACGCAAACCTACATACATACAATTCATTACATGCAAGGAATACGATATAACCATTCAATACTTACTTACCTTCTTCCGCATGCACATACTTATTACATACACAAAGTACAGTTCTTGTTAGCTTCATTGGTCCACCCGGGTTAATCGGGTGGAGATTATTTTACTCGTTACTTCATACATACGCATACATACTCATACATACTTACGGACCATACTTACTTACTCTTACTCTTACTCAAGTTAAGTCGTCGGGACCTCCGGCCCTGGGGACTACACCGTCCCACCTCCGGATTTACTTGACTCACCAATCCGGGATGCTACCCATTTAAGGGATTTGGGCCGCGGACCAGTTTAAGAGTCAAATTGCAGCCAACCTCTTGTGACTCCGCATCCTCACGCGTGGTCGAAGCTATATCGGACTTCTACTCATTCCGGTTTACTCACTTAAGTTAGGAGTTAGGTGGTTAGGAATTAGCAGAAGTCATTCATTCACGCCACAATAATACAATACAAGCTCATATACACATCCATACAAATACAGTGCAATATACAAGTACACTACAAATACAATACACATCATCATCATTCATATGTTCATGAATTATACAAACTATTGTTCAAGACAATATCAAGAACAATGTAAACAAGCACAGGTAGGTGCAATATAATCCGATTCGTGCATTTATCTTATTAGGTGATCAAATAAGCACACAAATCGGTAACCAGATTAGGATACAGGGCATGAAGAAATCATACCTTTCACCGTCGTACTTGTATCCCAACGTTCCTCCGGTGTTCACAAATCAAATCCTATGATATACACACAATCGAATAATTAATCTAACTATCATTAATTTAGTTCGATTATCCTTATGTTTTCTAACTCACACTTACTAAGTCTTTACATTCCTATACTTACATTTTATTTACTTACTTTTCATTGCTTAACAATGGTATACTTACATATATAGCTCATATGTATAGGTGGGTATACATATATATATATATATATATATATATATATATATACTAATCATATCTTTTAGTTTTTTTTTTGTAAGTTTGACCCGACCGACCCACCCTGGGTCGGACCCATGGGTCGGTCGGCTGCAGAGACTCCAATTACAGAAAATTCCAACCCGACCGACCCAGCCAGGGTCGGTCCTTGGGTCGGTCCGTTACAGAAGCATTTCCCGTCTAAAATTTCTACTCGACCGACCAGTCAGGGTCGGTCCCCTGGGTCGGTCGGATGCAGAAGCTTCCGAGATTGCAAATCTTCGGGTCGACCGACCCTGCTAGGGTCGGTCCTAGGGTCGGTCCAGCCCAGTACTTATTTTAATTACTCATTTCGAACTTCAAACTCTACTCAATTCACACCCAATCTTTTCCTACTCATTTCCACATGTTTCCTACATGTTTAAACACTAATTAAATCCTCTAATTCACCTTAGTTCATTCATCAAATTCATTACTAAATCCATCAACCAATTTACACAATTTCCTCACTTCCTTTCAACACTTATAACAGTTTTTCATTCTCTAACGCTACAGTTTTTGCTACAACTCCTACCATCCAATACTTCCTCCACCAATGTCACTCCTAGGATCCCAAATACCTCCTATTACCATGCCAATTCATTTCCAAGCAATTGTACCACCTATGCCCAAGTCCAACATTCTTTTTACCAATTCTTGCACACTAATCTTTCCTAGTTCTTCTATACAATTTGATACCTCTTTGCTACAGATTTTGGTTCCTACTTCCTCCATACATAATTTCCTCTCCTAATGCCATCTCCAAGGCCTACAATGCATTGTCTCACCTCTTCAAGTCCAACACTCATTCCCTAGGTCAAGTACATAAGTTCTCCTAGTTCCTCCAATACCATTCAAACCCTTGTTGCAGATTTTACATTCTTTCATTCTCATACTATAATCACTACTCCATGGTCATTAAACATCTACTATCCTCAATACATACCTTGGTTCTCCCATTCACCAAGTCATCCATAAATGCACATATTCCCACCAAAATTTTGCCATAGTTCATCTACTTTTCTTACTTAGCCACACATACACATTCTCACCAAAATCATTCCTATTCTAGCCACACCCATACAAGGGTCCTACCAGCAGTACAAGGCAATCTAAACCATTACAATACATCAATACTCCTTCCACATCAATACCAATACTCACACACAATATACTTGGCTCTAAGGCCTACAACTTACCCACTAGTTCCCAAATACTCAAAACTTCATAGACTCCCATACCAATACAATAGTTTAGGTTCTTTTACTTGTTTACCCACTCCATTGCCCTAATGCATAAAAATTAACATTAGTAAGGAGCTCTTACCTTGAGCTTATAATTCCTTCATTCTTTCTCCCAATTCTCCTCTTCTTTCTTTCTTGCCCAAATCGGCCATGTGGGGAATGGAGTTGCCAAACTCCATTCCCATCACCCAATGAAACAAAACAACTATAATTAATATACCAACCCCTTAATTAATGTTA
Source organism: Limonium bicolor (assembly GCA_023374045.1). Lineage (NCBI taxonomy): Eukaryota > Viridiplantae > Streptophyta > Magnoliopsida > Caryophyllales > Plumbaginaceae > Limonium > Limonium bicolor. The sequence goes on along the minus strand of CM041778.1, from coordinate 270,229,253 downwards.
GTTCATATAAATGCTTAAAACAAGATTTCTAGGGTTTACCTTTGGAGAGTTTTAGAAGGGGTTTTAGCCCTTGGTTCAAGAAGGTGAATCCACCACCATTGCTAGGTTGATATTTTGCTCAAAAGAGAGAGAGAAAACAAGGTATTACATATGGGTAAAAATCGGTTATGAAAGGAGATGGGGGAAACATGAGTTTTTCATGTAGATTTTTACCTTGTTGGAAAGAGGAGACTCCAAGCTTTACATTGGTGCCATTTTCTCTTTGAATGGGGAAAACCCATGGAGATGAAACTCATCCTTTTCGAATTTTGAAAAGAGGGAAATGTAGAGGAGAATGAGGGGATTACAAATATGTAATTATTTTTACATTTGGAGCTCACATGAGGATGGAGCATGTGGAGAAAGAGGAGAAGCCATTGTTGTTGTTGAAGAAGCTCCAAAAATCACCCCCAGCAAAGAGAGGAAGGAGGGAGACGGTGAGAGAGGGAGAAATTGGAGAGAGAAGAGAGAAAGGTGGGAATGAGAGGGAGAGAGAAAAGGTTAAAGCACTTTTCTATTTTTTTCTATTTTACTTTTTGGTTCTCTTATTTAATTAGCTAGTTACATGTGGTGTGAGGGGTTAATTTACCCATTAAAAACCGGCCCCCATATACTACTGTTTGGAGCGTTTTTCGTTTTTACAGAAAACGCTCATTAGTTTACCCGGTTTAGGTACTATTCACTAACCGGGCCCATTTTCCGGAATTTTCCCGTTTCTTTATTTTATTAACTATTAAGCTCCCATAAATGCTTAATAATTATTATTTAATGATTTATAATTTTTTCGGGTCCGTTTGACCACGTAAAAGTCACGTTTTCGGGTTTTCTCGAAAAACGTGCTCTAAGGCTCTATTAGCGTTTTAATTCATTATTTGGATCCGCTTTCTTCGGGATTTGTTCCATATATTATTTAGGTCTTATTAAACCTTTGGAATCCATATAATACGCTAACCGAGGTCTCATACCTCCTATGGTTATTTTAACGCTTATTTAGTGTTTTTCGCTTTTTAAGCGTTTCTTTATTTCTTTTTAGATTTATTCTCCTTACCAATATTAATTAGGTACCATTAGGCCCTTAAGTACAATTAGATTAATTTTAATCCTTAGTTTAAGTTCGGGGTATTTCACATGCTCCTAGGAATTTTAAAGAATACTTTTGGTTGAAAATAGAATACAAATAGAGCTTAGAATAACTAAGTCAGTATTGATATTATGTGTTAAGTACTTCAATTCCTTTAAAGTTTGAAAATAAATCTTAAGAACTACTTGGTACTAATTGTTGCCAACAGGTAATGTTAGGATAAATATTATGTCTAGAAAATTATTAAGCTAACAAACACTAGTAGCATACATCCGAACCCATAAACCACACTAAAACTCTATGTTAACTTTAGAAAGAAAACGCCTAAACCTAACACCCTACGGGAAGTGCCTGGTGCGACGAAATCCTAGGCCGAAAGTAGTGGGGGTGCATACCCGCTTCTGGAAGTTTAGGGGCTAGACAAGCCTTGTCATCTAACCGTAAATAATCTTCTATGCAAGTGATGGATTGTGCTGAACTTGAGGAGGATTGGTGGTAAGACGTTACCATCATGAAATCTTGAGCTATGCATATTTCATTACTAGCCACAATGAACAATTCAAAATTTGTATCTTAAGATGCAGTATTAAAATTCATACATGTGAAGGGTTTATTGAGTTAAATCTTAGGTGAAAAATACCTATATATGGAGGAAGGGGATTTAAATTTGGGTACTCCAAGGTACAACATCTACCCCTTATGAATATAAAAACCATTAAAGGAAGTTACTTAAAGATTGAGTGAAGAGAAGAGTAATACTAAACTAAATATCATTGATCCTTAAATACTTGGAGTATTGAGCATCTAGTAAAAAAATTGAGAGTTACTTAAAGATTGGAAATTCTCATGTTTATTTGGAAGTTTAACATTATACATATACAAAATTTTGGAAGTCATAGAAGGTGTATTTTTATAAAGGAATATAATACAAATTTTAATGTATGGTTGACTAATAAACCTTTGAATATAATTTTAAAAGACTATCTAGGCTTATTATATGATCTAAAATATTATTTAAACTACTCAAACATGTTACACCTGATTTATAGCTTGTTAATATAATTGATATGTGAAAATAACATAAATGGCATATTTACGTACCTTAGGTTATAAATTCGGTACAAGGTTTCATGAAAAATTTAATTGCATTGAAAAAAAAGTTTTAATATACAGTATGATACTATTTTAAATAAGTTCATGAATTTTTAAGCCATGAAAATTAAGAAACTTTAGGTTATAAAATGCTTCTAGAGAAATGTTGTAGTAAGGATAGCATTTAAATAATTACATTACATTATAATGGAATTTTTATTTTATGAATTAATAGTTTCCAAATCACATAATTTAAGATTTTGATACCTACTACACCCAATACTTAAATAAAGAAAGAGTGAACTAAAATGTTATTATAGTAATATCTAAGTATAACCTATGTTTCATTTTCAAAACTTAACCTACTATATGAATGATGAATTTTAAACTTTGTTTTGCCAATGACCGTAAGAGAGGCGAAATGAGTTAGAAAAACGTGTTGGGAACACTAAAAGATTTAATTACATTCAAGCCAGAATAACAACGAGTGATATTGTGCATCAACAATGAACTGCATCCTTGAAGGAGGAATCTCCATAGGAGATGTAAAATATTGTGCTCCTTAAAAGTGAGTTTAAATTCCACTTCATTATTACGAGACGGATATGGGTCGTACCCTATTTTAAGGGGGGGGGTGACGACATCTTCATAAAATAAACATACAATATAAAATGAACATATAATGGACATATCATTGTACCTGTCATAAAATGAATAGGTAAGGATCATAAAATAAAATTTATAAATCAAGAAAATACAAATACATAACAATCAGGGGGTACAAATATATATCGATCATAGATAAATTCAACAGTGCCATAAATTTACAACAAAGCTTGATAATAGGTGCTGAATTCTTTGAATGTGGTGTTTGAAAACAGAAACAAATGTTTAGAATTGTTATTGGATGAATACCCTTGAGTGGTTTGATTGTTTGATATACATTTTAAAGCTTGTAGTACAACTTGATATTTAATTTACCCACACACCGGAAGGGGGTGTGAGTAGTTGGTAGATAAATCTTAAACTTTCGGGACGAAGTTCTCTTTTAAGGGGGGGTAGAGCATAATCTTTCTTCGTTACCTCATCCAGATTATGCCCTGTTGCGTGATTAGCAGAGTGAGAGGTGTATGTATGTACTTGGTTTTTACATTATGACACAGTATATGACTTTTGATTTTCATCATGAAATATCTTGGTATATCTTGGTCCAGTTTGAGTTTGAGTAATCTCGAGTGAAATGTGGAAATGGGAATGGATGGAAATAAAGGATTGGATTGGTATGGAATTTCATTGGAATTATTATTGTCTTAACACACCCGAAGCGGTGTGAGTGCCTATTAGTTGATTTTTAAACTTCGAGGCGAAGTTTCTTTTAACGGGGATATACTGAAATACCCCTAAATTAATTTAAATTAATATAGGGGATTTCTTTTATAAAACCATAAATAATACTATTAAAAATTAAATTATTGTATGGCATTATGAATATTAAATTATTATATTAAATTATGAAAATTAAATTAGGGGATTTCTTCTATTTAATCCTAAAGAATACTATTAAATATTAGATTACTATATATATTATTATATAGTATTATGAATTTAATAATAAGATTTATAAGTCAATAAATCTTGGAAAAATTTCTAAACACTCCAAGTATATTATAAAGATTTTAGAACTAATTGGAACATTAATTTGAATCATAAAAGTCAATATAAAATCATGGAAACCATAAAGCTTCTTAAGCCTTGCTAGGGTTGACTTTTTGAGAATGGTCAAACCAGCTCATGAAACCTATACCAATAAAAAGGTTATGGAAAACCAAGAAGATTGATAAAAAGAACGTCAAAAATGGATCATCCTAGCCAATGTTATGATAAAATGAAGCTTGGAGCCAAAATTCTAAAGAATGCTGAGGTGTCAAAGTCCTGCTGACTCATCAGTGCCTTGGGACTCGTGCAATAAGCAAATTCCTGCAAAATCACCTAAGTGTTCGCAGCAAACTACCTTTACGTTGGGCAATATATTCAGACTTTAATATCTCAGCCTATACTTCGTATTTTTGAGTGTCGTCTTCTTCATTATCTTCTCCTACAAATCCTCTTTCCAACCATTATTCATACATAACCTAATTCCTTCTACATCCGCCGCAAAGTCGATCTGAAGTTGCCTCCCTGAAAACTCCAACCCAGAATTCCAGAAAAATGTGATAATCAGGTAAACTTCGTCGTATCATAACTTCTTCATCCGTCAATGAAAATTCGAGTTCTTTAGTTTGTTTTGTAGATCTCTAATTCCTCTATAACTTTCATGTTTACACCCAAGGCTGATTCTTAATCGTGTGGAAGATATAAGCGTCTAAAGTTCCCAACTCGATCACGTCGGGTTTTTGCCCAAAATTTTTCCAGAAACGAAATGGTAAACTCAGATTTGTGTGGATCTGTAACTTTCTCCCTAGTTATTCGTTTTCCATGATTCGTCCACCAATGTTTAGATTTACATGTCTAGTTTGTATTGTGATAGATTTTGTGGATCAAATCTCTCTTAGTTGGTGCGAGTTCACCCGTGAAGTTGCCTACCTGAACAGCGCATAAAATACCGATTTTTCCAGAAAACGAATTCGATTTGCCTTGCCGGCGCATCTCTGGTATGATTCCGACCAAATTATACCATCTATGCTATTCATTTTTGCATTTTCGTTCATAACCCTCTATCAATTTAACAAATAACGCACCGTGTTGAGAGAATTTGGAGAAACTCGAATTAAACATACCGCAACCCTAACTTCGAATTGCTAGAATCGATTTCTCATTGTACTGCACGATAGTTCATGAATTTGGTGCCATTAGAATTGTTGTTGAATTTCGAATCCAATGAAACAAGAATCATCGAATTTGGTTCTGTGGATTGAGAGAAATCGTCGATTTCCTACTCGACAATCTGGTATGGTTTGCTGATGAACTCGAGTAACAGGGACCGTCCGATCGGGGGTTATAGGGACGGACGGTCAAGATTAAAACGTGGAAGGTTTTAGTAGTATTAATTCCAGAATAATGCCCTAACTTGTTGAATTTATTTAATGGCCTTCTATAATGTATTTTGACACGAAATTTAACCATAGATCTTATAAAATCTAGTTTATTTTGATGTAAATTATTATGGGTTTTGAGTTTTTAAACGTAAGTTATAATTTTAGTAAGTTCTGAGTATTATGGAATTATTTAGATAATTTAAAAAGATTTTTATGAAATAAAAATTTTATAATATGTCTAAAATATCATAGTTACTAATATTAAATTTGGGAAGTTTTAGACAAGTGTAAATGGGTCTAAAATTGTGTTTATGAATTTTCCATAAGTTATCTTATAATATATGGTTTCAATGTAACCAAAAAATTAAAGTATAGTTGATTAATAAACTTTATAGGCTGGGAATAATATAAGAAGGCTAACTAACATTTAATACAGAATATTAATAAATATCTTTAGGTATAAATTTTAAGTGAAGTAAAAAAAAGATATATATAAACATATATATATAAAAGAAATAAAATAGTTTAAATCATGGAATTAAATTAATCTACATTTATATTAATTATATAATATGGGAGTAAATATACTTAATTGAAACTAAGGAAATACTTTATTTTATAAACCCTATATTGGATGTAGTTATGTGTAAAAGTTAATATAAATAATGAAATGCAATAAAACTACATAAAGAATGTCTTGATAAATCCTAGTATATATAATAAATAAATAAAAGAAATAAAATACCTTATAAAAAATAGAATATGAAGGAATTAATAAGTTAAACCAAACCTAATACATAATACTAATAAAAGAATATTATAAGGGGTGGTATTAAATTATGGTTATGAAATTTAGCTTAAAGAGTTACCTTTGAATTTCTAAGATTTATAAACTGTATTAAAATACATGTATATTATTAGTCAATGACCATAATGTAAATCTATAATTGGGTTAAGTAATTAATAAGTTAACACTTAGGAAAATTTGTAATTAGATCTCATAAAATGTTACACAAATAGATCTTATTACATAATCAATAATAAAGTAAATGAAATACTTTTATCTAAATGTGAAGTGGATTAATAAGTCTAGATTTAATCATTTCATAACATGTATAGTATTGAATAATAATTATTGTTTTAAGATAAAATCATTAAAAGGATTATGTTATAAAACTATATTAAACTATGATTAGGAAACTAACCTAAATAATAATCCTTAAGTTTCTTAGAATTAGTTAAGCCATTTAAAATACATTAATTACCAATGTTCAGAATGTGAGTTTACAAATAAGTCTTGTACATAATAGTTAAAGACTTATAAAAAGGTTTGTAAATAGACATTAGATACTTAAATTCTTTAAACCTTTATTTAGAGGAAACTAAGTTACATAAGAGATTATATTGATTTATCTTTTGACTCTGGAAATATTAATGTGTCAATTTGAATATAAGGTATGAGGATTTTTCAGAATAGATTATCTTATTAAATAATTAACAATTTCACTTATGAATCAGAATTTAATTCTTAGATAAATTCTACCTTATGTTAAGATGTAATGCTTATCCTAAAACATAATAAAGGGGATTAATTTATTAAGTTATTCCTTTGAATCCTTAGGTTTTGTAAGCAGTTTAAAATGTATTTAAGACTTAAGTTTATTGAAGTTTAGTATAAAAGGATTATACATAGTTTATGGAGGGAATGTGTGTAAAAATAAAACATATAGAAAATTAAATGTAAGCAAGGATACATAAAAGGTTATCTTGAAACACCTTATTATATAGTTAATGATAAAGTAAATAATATACCTTGCGAATACTAACTGTAAGAGTTCGATGAGTCTAAGATAATTATAATATAGTTATTTCAAGATGAAAAGTAATTTAACATCTTAAGACAAGATTATTTAATGGTTGTAATAAAAGTCATTCTGAACTAAAGATAAGATAATTGAGTTTAGTGGTTCAGTTAAGTTATAATAAGATGCATCTACAATACTATGATTCCAATGTACGGGATGTAGATCCTAATTAAGTTGAGGGGAATATTTAATCATAATGGGTTATCTTGTGCATATTGATAAAAGTACAAAATAATTACCTTGTGAAATGATAGTATAGTATTCGAAGATTTATTGAATAAAATATATTGCACTTATGATATAAAGGTCTTAAATGTGAGAATTACCGTTAAGTATTAGTAAAGTGGATAAGAGTGGAACAATTAACAAGTATTGATAAAATACATTCCTTGGTCTTACAACCTTGAGTTATACAACATTCTAAGATAAGTCAAAGGTTACACATAACATTTAAGTGAGGGCTTAAAAGATAATTGAGGCTTAGAAATAAGAGTGGGGAATTTATTTAAGTTGAACTTAGGCTACAACTTATTGATGTTAGACTACCTTTAATATTCCTTAGAGTATTGTTGAATATTTGCACAAGTCGACTAGAACTGCTACAGCATTAACCAGATATGATTTCTCGTACTCAGATACTTTTGCTAATAGACTTTATGGAATGTTTTGGAAAACGCTAACTGACATTGAATGGATTTCAAAAGGAAAATGTTTGTGTGACTAACTCAGTTTGATGTGACTAACTGATCCTTGAATGTACAACTCACATGATCATTGGTTCCTCTTATCTGGTTGTCTCATTAGATATTAACTACTGAGGATTTACGCCTCTGCACTCTGTAGGACTGAGTGTTTTGGTATTGCACTTGTGCAGTTATTAATCTAGTTGGAATATGGGATATGTCAATTTGGTAAAATCTTCTTTTGACTCTGGATATCGTTTCATCCGTGAGCTGAGTTTTTTGTTCTGACGTGCGCGCATCTTCTCCAGTAACAGCAAAGGGTTGTATATCCCTTGTCCAAAAAGGACATGAATAACAGCAAAGGGATATATATCCCTTGTCCAAAAAGAACGTGTATGACAGCAGGGGGCTGTATATCCCTCGTCCATATGGACATTTATATCTGGCGGTGGGGGCCATCTCTCCCAATTGGTTTTATTCCACTCTTGAGTTATTGGTTCTTGGATCTATCTTTTCATTCCTAGTCCTTTGTGACTACCTGAGTCTTTCTCTTCTTAACCAGAATTGGTTCTAACATCAACAATGGATGCTTACTAACTATATGGTGTGACTTCTTAAGTGGGTGACTTGGTTTTAAAGTTCTTTGTCTCTATCTTTGCCTTGTTCTCTTTTCTCTATAACTTGATTGTTTTGAAGTGCTTTATCTCTGTTTTACTTTTAAGAGTTTGTTTTCATGTTACTGTTTTATTTGAAGAAGTATATTTTAATTTATTGTTTTAGAGAATTGTACCAGTTCCATTCCAGGGAACTAACTCACCCCTCACGGGGTGGGCTGCTTGGTTTCATCTTACAGGTACAAAAGTGTTCCTACAGGTGGCCACGCAGAGTATGAGTGATTGGGATGGGATTTAGGAGTTATGGAGAGTTACCTTGTTTATTTTAAGTTATGTTTGCATTGTTTTCTCGAGTTCAGACTGTAACATTAGTAAGTAGTAATTGGTGAGGTTTTGTACCGGGTGTTTAGAACCCGATGATCTGTAACCGCCATCAGAGTCTTTGTTCTACTGCCATAAAGCTTCTTAAGCCTTCCTAGGGTTGACTTTTTGAGAATGGTCAAACCAGCCAATGAAACATATACCAATAAAAAGGTTATGGAAAACCAAGAAGATTGATAAAAAGAACATTAAAAACAGATCATCCTAGCCAAAGTTATGATAAAATGAAGTTTGGAGCCAAAATTCTAAAGAATGCTGACGCGTCAAAGTCCTGCGGACTCATCAGTGCCTCGGGACTCGTGCAATAAGCAAATTCCTGCAAAATCACCTAAGTGTTCGCAGCAAACTACCTTTACGTTGGGCAATATTCAGACTTTAATATCTCAGCCTATACTTCGTATTTTTGAGTGTCGTCTTCTTCATTATCTTCTCCTACAAATCCTCTTTCCAACCATTATTCATACATAATCTAATTTCTTCTACATCCGCCGCAAAGTCAATCTGAAGTTGCCTCCCTGAAAACTGCAACCCAGAATTCCAGAAAAACGTGATAATCAGGTAAACTTCATCGTATCATAACTTCTTCATCCGTCAATGAAATTTTGAGTTCTTTAGCTTGTTTTGTAGATCTCTAATTCCTCTATAACTTTCATGTTTACACCCAAGGATGATTCTTAATTGTGTGGAAGATATAAGTGTCTAAAGTTCCCAACTCGATCACGTCGGGTTTTTGCCCAGAATTTTTCCAGAAACGAAATGGTAAACTCAAATCTTTGTGGATCTGTAACTTTCTCCCTAGTTATTCGTTTTCCATGATTCTTCCACCAATGTTTAGAGTTACATGTCTAGTTTATATTGTGATAGATTTTGTGGATCAAATCTCTCTTAGTTGGTGCGAGTTCACCCGTGAAGTTGCCTACCTGAACAGTGCATAAAATACCGATTTTTCCAGAAAACGAATTCGATTTGCCTTGCCGGCGCATCTCCGGTATGATTCTGACCAAATTACACCATCTATGCTATTCATTTTTGCATTTCCGTTCATAACCCTCTATCAATTTAACAAATAACGCACCATGCCCTGGAATGGAACTAGTACAATTCTCTAAAACGATAAATTAAAACATAGTTATTCAAATAAGACAGTAACATGAAAACAAACTCTTAAAAGTAAAACAGAGAAAAAGCACTTCAAAACAATCAAGTTATAAAGAAAAGAGAACAAGGCAAAGATAGAGGCAAAGAACTTTAAAACCAAGTCAACCACTTAAGAAGTCACACCATATAGTTAGTAAGCATCCATTGTTGATGTTAGAACCAATTCTGGTTAAGAAGAGAAAGACTCAGGTAGTCACAAAGGACTAGGACGTAAAAGATAGATCCAAGAACCAATAACTCAAGAGTGGAATAAAACCAACTGGGAGAGATGGCCCCCACCGCCAAGCACGTCCTTTTAGGATAGGGGATATACAGCCCCTCACTGTTTACCACGTCCTTTTTGGACAGGGGATATACATCCCCTCACTGTTTACCACGTCCTTTTTGGACAGGGGATATACAGCCTCTCACTGTTTACAACGTCCTTCTTGGACAAGGGATATACATCCCTTTGCTGTTACCGACCCGTCCTCAGTCATCGGTGAAGACGCGCGCACGTCACAATAAAAGACTCAGCTCAAGGATGAAACGATATCCAGAGTCAAAAGAATAATTTACCAAGATTGACATTTCCCATATTCCCACTAAATTATTAACTACACAAGTGCAATACCAAACACTAGTACAAAAACAGTCTATTTTCGTGGTTCCAAATAGCCTATTTTGGCGGTTGTGAACAGCCGAAATGGAGTGCGCCGAGATAGGTGTACAATCCTATATCGGCGGTTGTACAACTGCCGAAATAGGTCATCTTTTTTGGCAGTTGTTAGCTAAAAACCGCCGAGATAGACGCGTTTTAAAATTAAAAAAAAACACCTATTTCGGCGGTTTCTAGCTAACAACCGCCGAAATAGGTCCTTTTAAAAAAAATGATTTTCGTGTCGTCTTCAACCTCTCAGCAGTATTTCCGGCAATTTTCAAGAGGCACAGCCACGAGAATGAAGGCGCAAAGCATGTAAGTTCGCCACGAGAGAAGAAAATGAACATATACAGGCGTAGAGCATGTAAGTTCGAGTATATTACCGGTTCCCAGAGAGAATAAGATAAGTTCGAGTATATTACCACAAGAGAAGAAAATGAACACAGGCGCAGAGCATGTAAGTTCGCCTGCAAAATTACCGTGAGGTTAAAGGATGAAGAAAGGTGTGCAGAGCATGTTTGTTTGCCAGTTAGGATTGTGAATTTACCGTGAGAGAACGGGATGAAGAGAGAGCCACCGGTTCGGTTGCGAAATCACCATTAGAGCAAGTGAAGAAGAGAGGCGCAGACCATGTTCGCCAGTTAGGGATGTGAAATTAGAGAGAAGAGAAGGTGAAGAGATTAGGCCGGCGAGCAAATATATAATAAAATAAAGTCTATTTTGGCGGTTGTTACTAACAACCGCCAAAATAGACTAAAATTTAAGCGGCCTTTTGAAAATTTCGGAAAACAATCCCGGGAAATGAACCTATTTCGGCGGTTTTATCTACAACCGCCGAATAAGGCGTTTTTTGTACTAGTAAAAACACTCAGTCCTACAGAGTGCAGAGGCGTAAACCCTTAGCAGTTAATATCTAATGAGACAACCAGATAAAAGGAACCAATAACCATGTAAGTTTCACATTCAAGGCTCAGTTAGTCACATCAACTGAGTTAGCCACACAACAGTTTCCTTTTGAAATCCATTCAAGCTCAGTTAGCGTTTTCCAAAACATTCCATAAAGTCCGTTAGCAAAAGTATCTGAGTATGAGAAATCGTACCTGATTAACGTTGTAGTAGTTCTAGTAGACTCATCCAAAATTCAACAACACTCTAAGGAACATTAAGATATTTTCATCAATAACTTGTAGCCTAAGTTAACTTAAATAAATTTCCTCACTCTTATTTCTAAGTCTCAATTGTCTTTTAAGCCCTCACTTAAATGTTATGTATAACCTTTGACTTGTCTTAGAATGTTGTATAACTCAAGGTTTAAGACCAAGGAATGTATTTTATTAACACTTGTTAATTGTTCCACTCTTATTGTAACGACCCCCAAAACCGGCCTAGGAGTTAGGGCCGGTACACGCCGCGAGTCTACTACCTACGTCGCAAGGCTCTAAGCAAATGAACCCAAAACCGAATACGAAACTTGATAAATTCCAAAAGAGTTTACAAGATCCAAAGCTTTACAAGTCAATACAAAGCGAAAGGCCCAAAGGCTACACAAAGTACTAAAGCTGTCCAAGCGCAAGAAACAAAGTCTAAAGGCACATAAAATAAACAAGCTCCAGAAGGGGACGAGAAGAAAGATCCCACGAGCTCAATCTGCAACAAAGTAAAGGGGTGAGCTAAACAGCCCAGCAAGCGAAGACTTCCTCAAGGAAGCCCACTCAAAACAGCAGAAGAATACTTATAAACAGAGAGGATAGCGAGTCAATATAAATAGACTGAATGAAACCACACAAACAGAAGCAGAGCAGAACGGAATATCATTTCAAAAACACACAGTCGACCTTCAGATCGAACAGAAGAATGGGACACTAGAAACAAGCTAACACAACAGAAGGACACACATAAGGTCCTATGGATCCGAGGATCCCACAACAGAAGCCGTAGAGACAGCTAACAGACCCGTCGGTCAATAACATCCTAAGGAGACCCTAAGGAGTATAAACAAAGGAATTCCTGCGCAGCATGCTACGGGACAGCCCGACCCGACTATCCAAGGCTCAGAAGCAAAGTAACTAGGTCCCAAAACCAAAAGCTCACAAAACAGATCTTAAGTGCATAACAATGCATATAAACAGCATAAGAGCTTGTACACAGATAGGGAATCCAACCCCGCAAACGGAACTCAAAACGGAGCTAAAACGGAGAAGTTATGCCCAAAACAGTGGCTGTCCGAACTTGCGTCCGACCTTGCAAGTTCGGACAGAGGCCGAGAATCAGAGTCGCGAGATACAAATGTCCGAACTTACGTCCGAACACGAAGTTCGGACGTAGTCGAGAGTTAAAAAGCCAGAATCATCTTAGTGTCCGAACTTGCGTCCGACCTTGCAAGTTCGGACAACATCGAACTTTTACGAAATCCTCCTCGCGTCAGGTCCGAACTTTGAAGTTCGGACCGATGTTCGGACACTTCAAAACCTTCAAAAACAAAACCGCCCGATACACTGTCCGAACTTCCAAGTTCGGACAGATGTTCGGACAGCGCGAAACTGACGGAATACAGAGCGAACAAACACGCAGAAAACCAACAACCAAATTCAACACCAAACTCACACCAATCCACGGAATGGTAAATCAGTACCCTCGGGGGTTTAGCCACGCGAAGAACAACACAAAATCAAGAAGAAACACACAAAGCAACACCATTCACAAACAGAAAACGAAATCAAAATCCATCCCCGAGGGTGAGCAAACTACCACCGATTCCATCCCCCACTTACTTGAATTCGAAGCGCTGATTCAGTCCACACGCTACCAGTAACTCAAACGAACAGGACACAGCAGATAGGAGACGCACAGTGCCCCACTGAATTCGCAGAGAATAACCCCAAAATCAGAAAACTGCCCTCTCAAACAGAAGCGGAAACCATGGAATCGAAAGGAAAACCAAACCTGATTTACTGAGAAGGACAACACGACAACAGGGAAGCACACGCATCCCAAAGCAGCAGCAATTCGCACCAGAATTTCAAAAGCACCCAGGGAAGAAGAGAGCGCAGAAACTGTCGGGAAGAAGAACGAGCGGTTTGCAGACTGATCGAGAAGTGAAAAGAAATAAAATAATGACTTATCTTTCCTTAATAAGTCTCACCAAAAATAAAAGAGGGAAACGACCTCCTTGCCCCCGTCTTTTAATTAATTGCCTCCGACGTCCCAATTACTAAACACGGCACCACAAAACATAATTAATATCACAAACCAGAATGTTATGTAATGAAATCTGAAAAACGAAAGTACGGAGTATTACACTTATCCACTTTACCCACACTTAACCATAATTCTCACATTTAAGACCTTTATAACATAAGTGCATTATATGTTATTCAATCAATCTTAGAATTTCAATAACAATTCTTAAGCTCAATACTTTTATTCTTAATTTAGTATAAACATCATATTATGACCCATGATAGGTTTATCTCAGAATAATATACTATTATTTCACAATGTAATGATTATGTATTTTATCAATATTACTAGATAATCCATTATAATTAAGTTTTCCCCTTAACTTAATTAGGATCTACATTTTGTATATTGGAATCATAGTTTGTAGATACATTTTTTATAACTTAATTGAGCCACTAAACTCAATTATCATATCCTTAGTTCAGAATGACTTTTTTACTACCATCTAATAATCTTGTCATAAGATGTTGAATTACTTCTCATTGAAATAACTATATTATAATTAACTTAGACTTATCGAACTCTTACATTTAGTATTCAAGATATATTATTTGCTTTATTACTACTTATAATAAGATGTTTTAAGATAACCTTTTACGTATCTTTACTTACATTTAATTTCTTAAGTGTTTTATTTTTTACATACAAGCTCTCCATAGACTATGTATAATCCTTTTATACTAAATTTTAATAAACTTATGTCTTAAATACACTTTAGATGGTTTACAAAACCTAAGGGTTCAAGGGAATAAATTAATAAATTAATCTCCTTTATTATGTTTTAGGATGAACATTATATCTTAACATAAGGTTAAATTTATCTAAGAATTAAATTCTCATTCAGGAGTCAAATTGTCGATTATTTAATGAGATCATCTATCATGAAAAATCCTCATATTTTATATTCAAATAACTATTAATATTTCCAGTGCCGTAAAGTATAGCAATATAATATCTTATGTAACGTAGTTCCATCTGATTAAAGGTTCAAAGGTTTTAAATATCTAATTTCTATTTACAAACCTTTTACAAGTTCTAACTATTAGATACATTACTTAATTAAAATCCTACATTCTGAATATTGGTAATAAATGTATTTTATATGGCTTATCAAATTTTAAGAAACTTAAGGATTATTATTTAGATTAATTCCTAATCATAGTTTCATATGGTTTTATATCATAATCCATTTAGTGATTTTATCTGAAGACTTTAAGTTATTATTCAATACCATAACTTTTATGAAATGATTAAATTTAGACTTATTAATCCACCTCATATTTAGATGTAAAAGTATTTCATTTATTTTGTTATTAATTATATAATAAGATCTATTTGTGTAACATTTTATGTAATCTAATTACAAATTTTCCTAAGTCTTAACTTATTAATTACTTAGACCATTTATAATATTTAAATTCAGGTCATTAGCAAATAATATCATATATGTATTTAAATATGGTTTACATAAATCTTAGAAATTCAAAGGTAACTCTTTAAGTTTAATTTCATAACCATAATTTAATACCACCACATATAATATTCTTTTAATAGTATTATGTATAGGTTTAGTTTAACTTATTAATCCCTTCATATTCTTTATTCTATATAGGTATTTTATTTCTTTGATGTATTATTTGTTATGTATATATATCAGGATTTATTCCAGACAGTCTTTATGTAGTTTTAGTTGATTTAATTATTTATATAACTTTTACACATATCTACATCCCAATATGGTTTATAAAAGAAAGTATTTTCCTTAGTTTCAATAAGATTAACTTCAATTTTATTAAATTAATATCAATGGGATTAATTTAATCCCTTGATTTAACCTAAGTTACTATCTTATTTCTTATATATATATATGTAATTTTCACACACTTAAAAGTTTATACCCAAAAAATATTTATTAACATTCTGTATTAAATGTTATTTTAGTCTTATTATATTATTTTCAACCTATAAAGTTTATTATTCAACTATACTTTATATTTGGTTACATTAAAAACCATAGATTATAAAGATAACTTATGAAAAATTCATAAACACAATTTTTAAACCCATTTACACTTGTCTAAAAATTCCCAAATTTAATATATAGCAACTATGATATTTTAGAAATATTATAAATTTTTTATTTCATAAAAATATCATTTTAAATTATCTTAATAATTCCGTAAAACTCAAAACTTACAAAACTTATAACTTACGTTTAGTAACTCGAAACTCATATTAATTTACATCAAAATAAACTAGATTTTATAAGGAATCTATGGTTAAAATTTCGTGTCAAAATACATTCGGGAAGGTCATTAATTAAATTCAACAAGTTAGGGTATTATTTGGAATTAATATTACTTAATACAACTAAACTTTCCGCTTTTTAATCTCGGCCGTCCATTCCTATAACCCACGATCGGACGGCCCAATTCGCTCAAGTTCTTCAGAACCCCCAAATCGAATACCGAGTACTAATCCTTCAATATCTCTCAATCTACAGAACGAAATTCGATGATTCTTGTTTCATTGGATTCGAAATTGAATTTCTGGTTCTAATGGTACCAATTTTAGGATCTATGGTGCACGATACAGAAAAATCGATCTGGGTTCGTCAAGTTAGGGTTCTTGTCGTTTCCTATTTGAATTTCTACAAATTCTCTCAATGTATTGCGTAATTGGTCAAATTGATAGAGGGGAATGAACGGGAATGCAAAAACGAACATCATAGATGGTGGAATTTGGTCGGAATCATACCGGAAATGCGCCGGCGATGAAAATCAAATTCGATTTTCTGCAAAACTGTGATTTTATGTGCTGACCAAGTCGGGAACTTCAGACGCTTCTATCTCCCTAACGATCAAGAACTGGCTTGAGGTTTCTTCATAAGAATTGTAGAGGAATCAAAGATATTTAAAACAAGCTATAGAACAAGAATTTTTCACCCACGGATGAAGAAGATATGATAGGACAAAGTTTACCTGTTCAACTGAAATTTCCGGATTTCTGGGTTTCCAGAACTCGGGGAGGCAACTTTCGATGCCTTTATCTTCTACCCGATTGAGAATTAGCCTTGGGTGTAAAAAGGAAAGTTTGAGAGGAGTTAAAGAGATTTCCAAAGAGATATTGTGCATGAATTTCGTACAAGGACGATAAAGTTATGATAATGACAAAAATTGGGTTTATCATTCGTTTCTGGAAATTCTGGGCAGAAAACTCACGAACTGAATCAGGTGACGAACTTTAGACGATTTTATGTACCAATTGGTAGTGATTCAGACTTAGATGTCTAAATAGAGTTGAAGAAGAATTAAAGAGCTTTAAAATGAGCTATGGAACAACGGATTTGGCTCAAGAATGAGAGAGTTATGGCTAGCACAGAATCAGACGTTTTACTTGACAAATATGGATTTCTGGGTTCATCAGGCTGAGGAGGAAAATTGAGATGGCATAACTTTTTTTGTGAGGCAAATTAGGTTTAACTTGATAGATGGTTTAAAACTAGGTTAAAAGAAGAAGAGAATGGTCAAGGTTTTACGGCAATTGGATGAGTAGAATGAAAGTTATGATCGTCTAAAGATGGGCACATGATCTGATAGTTGCTGAGTATACTTAGCCATTTTTGTGGAAAATTCGGCCAACTGACGTGGTACGAATCCCGAGGCGCACGCGCTGAGTCAGCAGCCCTTGCCACATCAGCATTTTTCAAAATTTTAACTTTGGCCTGATCGAGGAGCTAACTTTGTGGATCTATAAATAATTTCTAGATCGAATTAGGCCATGTTTGTGGGCTTAATCGAAAGACGAGATGTAGATCTACAGATTGATAACAACATCTTACTCTAATTCGCGATATACAGAAAGAAATCTAATCCTAAAGTTACGAGTTTACCTGGCGTTTTTCTATGATTTTATGTGATGACGAATCAGGAACTTTAGGCACCTCACTCTTCCAAATGGTTACGAATCATCCTTGGTCGTTAACATGAAAATTTGTAGAGGGATCAGAGATCTACAAAACGAGCTATAGAACTCAAATTTTCGTTCACAAACGAGGAAGTTATGATCAGACGAAGTTACCTGATTTCAGTATATTATGGAATTCTGGGTTACGCTTTCGCAGGGAGGCAACTTTAGATCGATATTGCGGCAGATGTAGAAGGAATTAGGGTTTGTATGAGTAATGGTTAGAAAGAGGGCATATAGAAGAAGAGAATGAGAAGACGGCACTGGAAAATTCGAAAAGATGAGTGAGATACCGATGTCACAAGTTAGGGCAAAATACTGGTGGAGGTTAAGGACTTCGCCGATTTCTGTGCTAAGTTCCGGCGAGGCTGACGTGGCGGACACGTGTCTGAGTCAGGAAAACCCTAACCACGTCAGCATTCTACAAATTTTGACCCTAAACTTTATTCTATCATAACTTTGGCTAGGATGATCCGTTTTTGACGTTCTTTTTATCAATCTTCTGGTTTTCCATAACCTTTTTATTGGTATAGGTTTCATGGGCTGGTTTGACCATTCTCAAAAAGTCAACCCTAGCAAGGCTTAATAAGCTTTATGGTTTCCATGATTTTATATTGACTTTTATGATTCAAATTAATGTTCCAACTATTTCTAAAATCTTTATAATATACTTGGAGTGTTTAGAAATTTTCCAAGATTTATTGATTTATAAATCTTATTATTAAATTCGTAATACTATATAATAATATATAGTAATCTAATATTTAATAGTATTCTTTAGGGTTAAATAGAAGAAATCCCCTAATTTAATTTTCATAATTCCATATAGTAATATAATAATTTATTATTCATAATTCCATACAATAATTTAATAATTAATAGTATTATTTATGTTTAATAAAAAAAAAGAAAATCCCCTAAATTAATTTAGGGGTATTTCACAAAGCCTCAAGTGGTCTTGGACACAGGGACTCGAACCCCAAGCATTTTCCCTTCACAAGTTGTTGATGTGGCGCCCTCGCCCCCTTGTTGCTCTTGCCTAGCAACCATCAAAACAACTTATCTTAACCTTAAATTAAGCACAAAGAGTATCGTCATACCTTTGCCCATTCGCTTGGTGACATCTTATGGCCAAATGCCTACCACGCTTCCTCTGTGCCTACACACTCATCCTCCAAGGAAAGTGAGCAAAACCTTGCCACATAGGATGGATATCAACTCCTAGAGCTTCGGCCATTCACACCCTAGTAAGCCATGAAAGTTTGCCTTCTCGGGCAAGGCCATCATCTTGGAAACTCTTCACTAGTCTCCTCATACGGCTTGGCAATTCTTACATCTTTAGTATCTTCAACGTCTTTTTTGTCTATCTTTGTGAATCCTACATTACCTCATAGACAAGCATAACGTTAACAAATACAAAAATCACAAAGTATCTAGAATTTTACCTCAACCATGCGCGCCTTTGGTGCCATACGCCCAGCGCCAATCACCACTCCATGCCTTGTGCCTGCGGCACCTCGCATCTGGCCAAGCCTCGGTCAAGCACTCCTTGCATTCCCCTTGTCAAGACCCTTGTCAACGCACCTTCACGCCTTGAACATCTTGGCCATTGACACCCTTGCACGCCTCATGCACTTGACCTTGTCTTCGACCGAATGCAACCCTTAGTGCCTTAGCTCCACTTCTTGGAACCCCTTTGATCCGCTTCCTTGGGCTTCAACATTCATAGGATCCATGACTACTCGCTAGTCATGATCATGGCAACCACCTCTCTAATTCCAACTTCATGTCCCATAGACACAACCATATAGAATTAGAACGACTAGACCATACCTTGCTCTTTCCATCACACCTTGGCTTGCCTTCTTGCCTCATGATCTTGCCTTTTGATTCTCACCTTTGGTTACATGGTTAGGCTCCCTCAACTGTCCTTGGGTTACCTCCTAACTTCTTTCCCAACCCATCAAATTAGGGTTTCGCAAACCATACAATAATAATATTACAAGCGTTAATTAATCTTTTCCTTTTTACAAGCTTAGAGGAGACCATCTCCTCATCTTACTCCCATGCTCCCATTGTATTAATTAAGGCACATACTACCCTCACACCATGAGTGCATAATAAAAACACATGCGAAGTAAAACAAAAGGAAAAACACTTATTCATTAATGGGGAAAACCCAGTTTACATTGTCGCGATCGACCATCAATCCAACAATGAAAACAAAGCAAAATGAACCAACTTAAATGAGAAACAACTTCTTAAATCAAAATTTCAAGAAGACAGGGGACCATCCCCAAACAAAAGATCATAAGCTTCATCGTTGTGAGGCACCGAATAAGGAGGAGAAGGTGGCTCAATCTTTACCTTCTTCAATGGCGGCCCTACTTCCTTCTGAGGAGTAGGAGCTGGTGTAGGACTTGGAGCAGCATTCCAAGGATAATAAAGGGAAGGATCAACTCCTTTAATCCATATAGTCTCTTTATGGCATACACCCTCATGCCCTTCTCGTGGAGGCTAACTTCGGCTTCTGAATGGCACCCCCAAGATCATTGGATTAGTGGTCCTGCTCACCAAGTTGAACTCTTGCCTGTGCGACCACTCCCCAAGCTGGATAAAAACTATGGTAACACCAAGAATCTCCTCTCGGTTTCCATTACCCACTATCACTGCTTGTCCGCTGATCTTGCTTATAGGCAGCCTAAGCATCCTGGCTAGGTGGTGGCTCATAAGATTTATCTCTACCCCTGTATCAACAAGAGCCAAAAATCCAGCCTGCTTATCCACCATAACCTCAACATACAGCAACCTACTTACAGGAGCATAAGGAGCAAAATCAATGTGTCCACACCAATGGAAGTCACGGACAACTTCCTTACCCTTAGCCACATACTTACGGCAATCTCTGATCAAGTGTCCCTTCTTTGCATGTAAAACATCCACTCATGTTAGTTCCACCATCCACAAGGTTACAAGGGGTAAGTCTTCTCCTGAAGACCACTCACTAAGATCCACCTTGGTCTCACCCTTGGACATCATCACCAAGAATTCTTTGTACACCTCATCGAACCTAACCACTTCAGAAAGAGCTTCACCATGCCCTATCTTAGGACCACCTGTCCTCTACGGCATTATAGTAATCTTAGGCTTAGCTTTGGGTCAAGATTGTACCTGATCATGCACATCATCCGCTGATGAACCATGACTGCTACTAGAGAATCCACCTGCAAACTCTGCCCCTTTGCACACGGCCGGTTCCTAGCTTCCTCTTGGTCACCTCTTCTCTTGGCAACAATCAAAGGTCTCACCTTTATTGCTCCATCATCAACCCTGGTCACATCTTGCCATGGTGCGCTATGGAAAACACCTCCACGCTTCTTGTGGTGGCTTCTCCTTTTGGCGACTTCACCGTGCGCTTTGGGCCTCAAACCCTTGGCTTTGACTCGAGACTCTTCTCCCTTCAATTGTTTAGTATCACAATGCTTTGGAGAAGGAGATGTATGTGGAGAACCGAAGCAAACCTGACCTGTAGCTTTGAAGGACTCACTTGCGCTTTCTGTCTGCGCTTTGCCACCCCATAACCAGCTGAGTCTTGATCTTGTTCCTCCACCTTGACCACTCTTTCTAAGGGAGGTTTACTGTCCCTTAGACTAGTCTCGTGCTCACCATCAGTCTCACCATCAGAAGAGGAAGTTGGAGGCGTCAAGGTTGCACCTTTTTAAATGTGCTTGGCCCTCTCTTCTTCTAGCCACTTCTTCCAACGCAAATTCCTCAAATGACCACCACAACAGCTTGCTGGTCTCATCTTTGAGTTGTTGTTGAAGGAAAGGTTGAGACTTTGAAGGAGAAACACAATGTAGAAGGAAGAACACAAGTAATCAAAAGCGCACCTTTATGGTTGTTGTTGGCGGCACTGGTTGTTTGGTGTCTTCCAAGACTCAATCTTGGCACAACTTGTTGCACTTGGGAAGAACACCGCTCTGATACCATGTCTATCACATGACAAAATAGTCGCTATGACCAGCTCAACTTATGCCCAAGTTGATCAGCCTCAACTCCCCTTGATCTGTTCTAGCCAAGCCAACACCTTTGTGAACACCGTCGCTTGCAACCTTACACTTTTTGTGCCTTGGACAAGAAGAGGAACTTGAATGCAAAAACGCCCACAGCTTGACTTGCTAACCTTCGAGCCCGTGTACCTCTTTAACCACCAAATCCATTGGTAGGTTTGGAGCTGGACAACACGGTGAATTTAGCGATGGTTAACTTCCTTTGGCACTCCTACCACTTGCCAATCCGAGAACAAAGAGGGAAGAAGGGAACTCTACTTCGTTGCTCTCCAGACTCTAGCAAAGGTTGAGACTCTGGCCTTAAACAATCGAACTCTTTTGTGGGATTAAGAAATAGAACTCCAAGCTCTCTTTCTTTCTCTCTAGCGGTTTTGATTTAGAAGCAAAGGTCCAAGCTTTCTTCTCAAATCCTCTCTTTGTGTTGCGTGAGTATAGTGTGGATGTTGTGGTGGATTCTTTCTAACTTCCAAACTCGGTTTGTGTACAAATTTTAAGAGCCTTCACGCCTTGTATTTATAAGTGAGGAAGTGAAATTAGAATCTTAACAACCTTACTAGATAAGCGGCCCATTTATCTTTAAGATAAATAGTCTTTATCTATTTGTTAGCTAAAATTGTGGCGCCCTCCTCCAAGGAGTATCACAACCGAATCCATAACCTCCTTCCTATAATTGTGCACCTCCCTTTGTATTTAAATACAATAAGTCAGCCCACATTTATCTCACCAACAAGATATTAACCGCCAAGATAAATAAATAATCAAGTTAGTTAGGAATCACCCTTAACTACTTGCGCAAGGGAAGGAGAGAATATCTCAACCATCTCTTTTTTTATTTATCTTTCCCACATATAAATCTAACCAGATTTTATCTTTAATGGGCCGATTTTTTTAGAAGTTAGGAGTGACTAGATTCACTCCAACAACTTCCTAAATTTGTGGAGAGGCCTCTAACCCCTTTGCACAAAAATCACAACCACTTTAACAAGATAACCAGCAGCTAGAATTATTCCCACAATGTTCGAATTAGACTATAACCACATAGGTAAAAGTCTTAAGGCAACTCCAAAGTTTACCGCAGTAAATATTCACATGCGATAACAACCCCGGTAAAAATCCAATTTTTACTAAAGCCCTTAACCATCCTTGCAACCGCCAATATATTTTAGCAAAGAACATTCCCAAAGCCATAGAGATATTCGTGGAGAAGATCTCAACCGAATAGAGCACAAAAATAGCAACCGAATTGTAGTTTCCAAGACTTTCGGCCAAACCTAGAAATTAGGGCTTCTCGGATGACACGGCAACTAGCGCCCAGCGCGCGCCCGTGCTCCGTGTGCCTCGTTGCTGCCTTAGCGCACGCAGCGAGTCCTCGCGTGCCCAAGCACACCTTAGCGCCCAGCGCCCGTGTCTTGACAACGCGTGCTCATGCCTTGTCTCGACGTCGCGGCGCTCCTGCCCAAGCGTGCCCTTAGCGCCTAGCGCTCGCACCTTGGCATCGCCCGCACATCTTAACACACCGTAAACAAGCTCTTGGCCCATGTCTAGACTTGGCCTGGCATCACCCAGCGCCCCTAGACATGTCCTTAGCCTTGTCACCGTGTCGTGGCCCCTTGTCACTCGACGTTGCCCTGCACACCTAGTCACAGCCAACGCCCGTGCCCAGCACTGCAGCGTCCGTGTCTTAGGATGTCGTGCTTGTCAAAGTTAACTTGGCCCCGTTGTAAGCTTGTCTTAACCCAGTCAAGACTAAGCCACAATAACACCCTGGGTTAGATGGCAACTTTGCTTGTGCATCTCCTTGTTCTTTTGCTCATGACACCTAGTGTCACTTGGCTTTGCATGTGACTTGCATGATCCCTTATGGACCAACCGTCACTAGTCAAACCCCAGTCACAATGACCGGTCACACCCACTTGCATTCAAGGTGAGCCTAGCTCACTGCAAGTACTTGAGCCTCAAACTCATTACTTGCATAACCTCGTCAGGTTACCTCAGCGTTTTGACCAAGTGCCAAGGCCTCGAACCCATCACTTGTCTCCCGCGCGTCACGGCCAGCTCTCAGCGATGCAGCCCGCATCTTGATGTGCGTAGCTCCAAGACACCCACATGCTAACTCGGCAAGCCCCGCTCCCAGTCCTCTCTTGCATTGAGTAACACTTTGCGACCTCCAAACATGAGTTCCTTGTGGTCAGGTTAGGTTAGGGCTCAAGCCGTCGCCCCTAGGATTAAGAACTATGATGACCTCTTGATTGTTGGCCTTCTTTGATCACCAGTGGTCTGAGATTCCTTCCGACCAGAATTCTACAATTCCAACATCATAGATTACGCCATTCAGTTTATCAGAGACCATTTCATTGATAATCTGCATGGTTAGAGTGTGAATGTGGACATGCGCCTCTAAATAGTTAGGAATAAAAGCCAAGTTGGTTTCTAACTTTTAGATAGTTCCTAGGTGTTTCGTGATTGCGCGTATTGAAGCTTCGCTTCATGCTTAAACAGGGAGTCCACTTATGGCTATAGAAGTAGCACGATTGTTCATCTGCACATCTTTATTTCAAGGGGCGAGGCTAAATCGCCAAGCGTTTTCGGACATATTTGCATAAAGACATTTGCTTGACATCGTCTAGGAATACGGGGAGGATTTGGTGACGGACAATATAATCCGTCCCTGACGGACTCGATCGTCACCGTCAGATCAAGAGCCGGTGGACTGCTACTACTACCTAGCTACGTTTTCTATAATTTGCTCCCAGTGAATTGTCTTCTTTACTCTATTTTCTTATTACAATTTGTTTTTTTTTTGGAAATCAAGTTCGTTCACGTGCGACAAGTTCTTTTTTCAATTTGGATGATGATGTACTATCTTTTGTATGAGGTGTCCTTTTTATAAAAAAAAGTCCTTCATATTTCACTCTCATGAAGTAATGATATTTTATTAAAAATAAAAGACTTATAAGCAAGGATTATTGATAATTAAGTAATTGGTGACTTAATTTTAATTAGTCAATAACAAATACTCTAAAATAATCTTTGTTTAAATCTTATAACTTAAATATTAAAAATAAGAGATTAAAGGGAAAAAAGATGTTCTACAAATAAACTATAATAAATCTTAAAAAATAATCTATCTATAAAAATAATGAGAGTATAATAAACATAAACCATAAAGAAATCATATTTTAAAGACTGAAGATCTAATAAAAAAGCTAACTACAAATGAACCCCGAAAAATAATCTTTTCCGGTGAATATATAACTTCTATGTAAATCTATGTTATGATTTAAATAGCAAAAGCTATTTGCAGTCACGAATTACTTCACGCAGTCACTTTTTAGTAAAAAAGAAATTTATTGGTTAACAAAAAAAAATCATTGTTCTAGCGACCTATTGAAAGAGGTGGGCGATACATACGAGCAATAACAAATTAATGATCATTAAGATGTCAAAAATGTGAGATCTGAGGTAAGTTGTAAAGTAACCATAAAGCAGCCCACAAGTGGCTACACATGGTACAGCTGCCCAACGGCTATGATAGGGATAACCGACCAGCGACTAGGGTTGGGACAACCGGCCAACGACTGTGTCTTCTGTAGCTTGCTGCCTGCTACCCTTATATGCATTTTCTTTGAATTTTTTAACTAATATTTTGATACCATTATACTTTTAGGGTGATGTTGAAGATTTAAGACAAACTTGAAGCAGATTTAGAATTTCATGGACTCGACCCTAAACCCTAAAATAAGCCTTCAATGTTTAACAGTCCTAGAGTGGCTGTTAGGGTGTGGGTTTATTGGATAATTTTTATTAACTCGTTCCATAAATTAAAATGTCGTCACTCACTTCATTGATGACAAAAACATTTACACAACCTTTATAATCATATACATCATTAATATAGAAAATATGACACTAAATTTTATGTATCTTTTCCTTTAACCGTTCTCATTGAATCTATGTATAAGAGTATTGTCTTAGCAATTATCTTTACAATGATTGATAAACCTGAAGGCTATAAAAGTTTGGAAACGATAAAGTGACTTGTTGGAGTCAATTTTACGTATTCATTTAATCTTGGTTTTTACGTATCCACGATAATTTATAAATGTATCCATTGATGATTAAAAACATTTACACAACTTTCTATAATCATTTCCATCACTATTATATAAAAGATGACATCAGCTGCTATATATTTTTCTTTGGTCATTCTCATCGAATCAGTGTGCATAACAATATTTTCTTAGCATTTATCAGTTTACAGAGCTTGACTATTGATAAACGTGAACGCTGTAAACGTTTGAAAACAATAAGCTGAGGTGTTGGAATCAATTTTATGTATTCATTTAACCTTGATTTTTACGTATCCACAATAATTTATAAACGTTTCCACTGATGATTAGAAACATGTATATGACCTTCAATAATCATTTCCATCCGTATGATGGAAAGATACTAACCGTTATATATTTTTTCCTTTAGTCGCTCATATTGAATCATTGTGTATAAAAATATTTTTTTACCATTTATTAGTTTACAAAAGTTGATTGATTGATAAACTTGAAAACTTTAAATGTTTGAAACGATAAACTGAGTTGGAGTCGATTTCACGTATCCACGATAATTTATAAAGGTTTCCACTGTTGATTAAAAATATTTACACAACCTTTTATAATCGTTTCCATCACTATAACAAAAAAGATGTACTAACTGATATATATCTTTTTCTTTGGCCGTTTTAATGGAATCATTGTGCATAGTAATATGGTGTTACTCAATAAATCTAACTTTATTATTCTTTTTATTTTGATTTTTATATCTTTTCAATAATTATATTTTATCTAAAGTATATATGATTTCAGCACTTTTACTGTCCATTTTATTTTTTCTCCTTATGAAATTTTCTGAAAACTATTCTTACATAAAGTCAATAATTAATTGTAACATGTGACTCTAATGTAAGTTAAGAATTTTTAGTTCATTATTTTAAAAATAATTACGCAACGTTTTAAGCTACAAAGAACTTAGTGTTTATATTAATTCAACTATTTTAAAATTTTATTCAGCTCGATCAGGTATAATATTTTGATTGATGTACGTTCAAAATTTTCTTCGTATTCAATGCGGTTAAATATTGTAATCGGACTGAAGAAAGAAAATACCTACGTGTTGCTGCTATAAGTACATATTTAAAGGAAAACATGGTGTCCGTCGCTGACGAAAAAAAATATGTCCGTCACATTATCTGCGCCCGTACAGGGAGAATTTGGTGACGGACAATATAATTCCGTCCCTGACGGACTCGATCGTCACCATCAGATCAAGAGCCGGTGGACTGCTACTACTACCTAGCTACGTTTTCTATAATTTGCTCCAGTGAATTGTCTTCTTTACTCTATTTTTCTTATTACAATTTGTTTTTTTTTTTGGAAATCAAGTTCGTTCACGTGCGACAAGTTCTTTTTTCAATTTGGATGATGATGTACTATTTTTTGTATGAGGTGTCCTTTTTGTAAAAAAAAGTCCTTCATATTTCACTCTGATGAACTAATGATATTTTATTAAAAATTATAAAAGACTTATAAGCAAGGATTATTGATAATTAAGTAATTGGTGACTTAATTTTAATTAGTCAATAACAAATACTCTAAAATAATCTTTGTTTAAATCTTATAACTTAAATATTAAAAATAAGAGATTAAAGGGAAAAAGATGTTCTACAAATAAACTATAAAAATCTTAAAAGATAATTTATCTATAAAAATAATGAGAGTATAAATAAACATAAACCATAAAGAAATCATATTTTAAAGACTGAAGATCTAATAAAAAAGCTAACTACAAATGAACCCCGAAAAATAACTTTTCTGGTGAATTATATAACTTCTATGTAAATCTTGTTATGATTTAAATAGCAAAGCTATTTGCAGTCACCGAATTACTTCACGCAGTCACTTTTAGTAAAAAAGAAATTTATTGGTTAACAAAAAAAATCATTGTTCTAGCGACCTATTGAAAGAGGTGGGCGATACATACGAGCAATAACAAATTAATGATCATTAAGATGTAAAATGTGAGATCTGAGGTAAGTTGTAAAGTAACCATAAAGCAGCCCACAAGTGGCTACACATGGTACAGCTGCCCAACGGCTATGATAGGGATAACCGACCAGGACTAGGGTTGGGACAACCGGCCAACGACTGTGTCTTCTGTAGTTTGCTGCTGCTACCCTTATATGCATTTTCTTTGAATTTTTAACTATTTTGATACCATTATACTTTTAGGGAGATGTTGAAGATTTTAAGACAACTTGAAGCAGATTTAGAATTTCATGGACTCGACCCTAACCCTAAATAAGCCTTCAATGTTTTAACAGTCCTAGAGTGGTTGTTAAGTGTGTGGTTTATTGGATAATCTTTTATTAACTCGTTCCATAAATTAAAATGTCGTCACTCACTTCACTGATGACAAAAACATTTACACAACCTTTTATAATCATATACATCATTAATATAGAAAATATTGTCAGGGTAAATAGGTTTGGGGATTACTTTGTAATATCTTTGATAACACGTGTAACGGTTCTGGTTGTAAGTTTTCGGTTGAGCTGCCTATAAGTACTGTTCCCGTACTCAGATTCAGTTGTTGAAGAAATATTCATTGAGCACATCTGTTATTCTCTTCTTGCGTGCTCTTTCTTCCTTCTAGCTCAATATTGCGGGCTTTCACTTCTTGTTTTTCTACATGGTATCAGAGCTACACTGCTCTAGATCTGCTGTGCGTCACTAAAGCTCTTCACCACCATGGCTCTGCAAGATTGTAAGCTGTCCTCCTCCAACCTGCATCAACTGGTCGGCATATCGACGATAAAATTACAAGGCGAGAGAACTATCTGAGCTGGCAAACTCAGATGTTGAACTTGTTCGAATCTGTCGGGGTTATCGAAATGTTAGAGACAGATTCAGTACCTAGCCAGAAGATCACCAAGGAAGATGTTGAATCTAAAATCCAGATTACAAGAAATGGAAAGAAGTGGATGCGCTGCTTCGAACGTGGCTTCTTGCCACACTATCAGAAGATTGCATCTCGCTTACGATAGGATGTAATACTTCAAGGAAAATCTGGGAGGAATTGAAGAGTGAGTTTCTCCAGTCGACGAAGGACAGAGAATTCCAACTCAAGAATCGACTGCGATCTTTAAAGCTTGGAGATACGCAGTCAGTTAAGGAGTATGTCAAGAATTTCAAATCGATCTGTGATAATCTTGCTGCGATTGGCCATCCAATCACTGATGAAGACAAGGTCGTTACTCTAGCGCAAGGCTGTGGATCAAGATACAAGATATTGCGCTCAATTATGTTGAGCAAAGCTCCTTACCCGAGTCTGAAGCAATTCGTCACAGCTCTCGAAGATTATGAAGCGAGAGAAGGAGATGACGGTAATGATAACCAGGTCAAAGAAGGCCAAGGTAATATACTGTCAAATGCTGCGTTTAATACTCAAACCACCAATCAAGTCTGGAGCGAATCTCGTGGAGGTTCTAGTTTTGTCAGAGGAGGTCGATATGGCGCTAGAGGAAGAGGAAGATATGGCGGCAACAGAGGAAGAAGTCAGAACTATCAGAACCAGAATCAGTCTGGTTACTATCAGCCTTGCCAAATTTGTGGAAGAACTAACCATACTGCTGTGAATTGTTTCTATAGGTGGGATCATTCTTACCAAACCTATGAGACTTTTCCTAAGGAGAATACGCCTCCTACTACATCTGTTAACCAGACGACGAGTACTCCACAAGCTCTAGCGACTGTGACCTATCCTGGCACTGAGGAAATCTACTATGTGGATTCTGGAGCGACCACACATATGATGAACTCCTCAGGTAAAATCGATTCCCTAACTCCGTATGATGGTAGTGATGCTGTTGTTGTGGGGAACGGAAATGAGCTGCAAATTGAGTATATAGGGAATGCGCGAATTAAAGGAACAGATAAAGATTTACAGTTAAGAGATGTTTTAGTTGTTCCTGATCTAAAACAGAATCTGATATCAGTGAGCAAGCTAACAAAGGATAACTTCTGTTCAGTAGAGTTTATTGATTCTGGCTTTGTTGTGAAGGATCGGATGACAGGTCAGATTCTTGCAAAGGGCAATAAGAAAGGAAATCTGTACAACTTGAACCAGGCAAAAATCCAAGCTCTACAAGCTGTTACAGCAGGTAAAGCGTCTGATAATGTTTGGCATAGAAGACTGGGACACCCGACTTCAAGGGTTGTTCATTTACTTAGTTCAGAGAATAAAATTGGCTTTTGTGTCATCTTGGAATAAAATGTTTCAGTTGTGTTAGTTGTCAACTTAGTAAAAGTTGCAAACTTCCTTTCAAATCTGTTGAGAATAGAGCTACTGAAGTGCTGGAAAAGATTCATTGTGATCTCTGGGGTCCTGCACCAATTTTGTCAAACGAGAAAATGAAATATTATGTGATCTTTGTAGATGACTATTCCAGATTTACTTGGTTTTACGCAATAAAGAAGAAGAGTCAGTTCTTTGATGTCTTTATTCAGTTTCAAAAGATGACAGAATTACACCTTGCAAAGAAAATAAAATTCTTTAGATGTGATGGAGGAGGTGAGTTTACAAGTCAACAGTTCAGTAGACATTTACAATAGTGTGGTATAGTGCAGCAGTTTTCTTGCCCACACACTCCTGAACAGAACGGTGTAGCTGAGCGCAAGCATAGACACATTGTAGAAACAGGTCTTGCTTTACTTTTGAATGCTGGAATGCCTACCTTTCTGTGGGTTGAAGCATTTATGACTGCTGTGTTCTTGATTAACAGGCTTCCTTCAGCACCACTGAATTTTAAGATTCCTTTCTCTCTGGTTTTTCAAAGAGATCCTGATTATGCTAGTTTGCGGATTTTTGGATGTAGCTGTTTTCCTCTTCTGAGATATAACAGCACACATAAACTGCAACCAAGATCTTTGCCCTGTGCATTCATCGGATATAGCAATCTTCACAAAGGTTTTCGGTGCTATCACCCTGAAACTCGCAAGGTTTATATTTCTCGTCATGTGGTGTTTGATGAAAAAGTATTTCCTTTCCTCAAAACATCATCCTCCTCACAAACAGATAGCAACCTGTTTATCACCACATTCGAAATGTTTACCCAAACTAAGGATAACCAATCACCTGATACACCCGATTTATCTACATCATCAGAATCTTGTGTTACACAAATATCAACTCCAAACCTTCATCCGTCTTTACCAAATCTCAATACCTTTAACCTTCTAAATCCTGTTCTTCCTAATCATGAACACAATTACTTCCAGATCCTATAACCTCACCGAGCCATTCTGAAACAACTCTACAATAACCTTGCCTCCTGAACCTGAAACAACTCCACAAATAACCTTGCCTCCTGAACCTGAGATTCAGCTTTCTGAAACTGAAAACCCATCTGTTTCACCTACTCCTGTTACTGATGATGAAGCTACTACATCTATATTACCTGCTGCAGATACCTCCATCCTACCTTCTATAAATCTTGTTGTTGACCTTCCAGATTTACCAGCACCAACTGATCTTAATACACACCCGATGATAACAAGATCAAAAAAGCAAATGTGCATTACTTTGTACCGATGAATCAGAGAAGGAACCACGGAATGTCAGAGAAGCTTTTAAACATCAGTAGTGGATTACTGCTATGACTGAGGAAATGGAGGCTTTGTATCACAACAATACTTGGAATCTGGTACCACGGCTACCCCATATGAATGTTGTCGGCTGTAAGTGGGTTTTTCGCATTAAAAGAAAACCAGATGGTACCATTGAGCGCTACAAGGCCAGACTTGTAGCAAAAGGATTTCATCAAGTAGATGGAGTGGATTTGGTGATGAAACTTCAGTCCTGTTGTGAAAAGTGCTACCATAAGAATCGTCCTCTCTGTTGCTGTTTCAAGGAATTGGGAAATTCGTCAACTGGATGTAAAGAATGCCTTTTTACATGGTGAATTAAG
Source organism: Limonium bicolor (assembly GCA_023374045.1). Taxonomy (NCBI): domain Eukaryota; kingdom Viridiplantae; phylum Streptophyta; class Magnoliopsida; order Caryophyllales; family Plumbaginaceae; genus Limonium; species Limonium bicolor. The sequence goes on along the minus strand of CM041778.1, from coordinate 270,197,371 downwards.
TGAAGTGGTGTATATGGAACAGCCACATGGCTTTCGAGATACTGAACACAGTGACTATGTCTGTCATCTACAGAAATCCTTGTATGGTTTAAAGCAGTCACCAAGAGCATGGTTTCAGAAATTAAGTTCTCTTCTGTTTAAACTTGGTTTTCAATGTAGTAAAGCAGATACTACATTGTTCTTTCTTCACTCTTCTCGTGGCACTATCCTGATTTTGGTTTATGTTGATGATATAATAATCACTGGAAGTTGTTCTGCTATGTTACATGAGGTAACAGCCTCTCTCAAGTGTGGATGTGCCTTAAAGGATTTGGGTCGCCTGAATTATTTTCTGGGAATAGAAGCTACCTTCACCTCTCAAGGTTGTTTCTAAATCAGTCCAAGTACATCAAAGATTTACTGAAGAAAGCACAGATGGAGAGTGCCAAGCCAGTGCGCACTCCTATCAGTCAGAAACAAGAGTTAAGTAAATCAGATTTTTCTGATGTTGATCCTGTCACGTACAGAAGTCTTGTAGGGGCTCTCCAATATGTTACTCTAACCCGTCCTGACATTGCACATGCAGTTAATGTTGCTTGTCAACATATGCATCGACCCCAGGCCATACATCAACAAGCACTAAAAAGGATTCTTCGATATCTGTCAGGAACCCACAATCTCGGTATTCTTCTCACCTCTCAAACCACCTTAAATCTGGTAGGATACTCAGACGCTGATTGGGCAGGATGTGAGCTGACTCGGAGATCTACAACGGGATACTGTGTTTTTCTGGGATCAAACTGCATCTCTTGGGCTTCGAAGAAACAGCCAACTGTGTCTAGATCAAGTGCAGAGGCGGAATACAGAGCACTTGCCTCAGCAAGTTCAGAAATGACTTGGGTTGAATATATCCTTCGAGATATAGGAGCTCCTCCATCTACTACTCCAGTTTTATTTTGTGACAACCAAAGTGCTCTTCATCTTGCTGCAAACCCAGTTCTACATGCACGTACAAAGCATATAGAGCTCGACTATCACTTTGTACGAGAGAAGGTAGCTCACGGCTCTTATCACTAAGTATATTCCTTCTCCACATCAGGCAGCTGATATTTTCATGAAAGCTCTCGCCTTCAATCCGTTCTTATTCAATCGAATCAAGCTTGGCATCCGATCCACTCCTGCTCAGCTTGAAGGGGAATGTCAAGGGTAAATAGGTTTGGGGATTATTTTGTAATATCTTTTATAACATTTGTAAACGTTTCTGGTTGTAACGTTTTCTGTTGAGCTGTCATACCCCACTCTCTAGCCTATAAGTACTGTTCCCTGTACTCAAGATTAAGTTGTCGAAGATTATATTCATTGAGCACATCTGTTATTCTCTTCTTGCGTGCTCTTTCTTCCTTCTAGCTCAATACTTGCGAGCCTTTCAATTCTTGTTCTTCTACATTGAACACTTAGATTTTCCTCTGTTGTTCCTCTTTGACTTGACATGATAGTAGACTATATTGGTAAGGTTTCATATCTGAAATGGCCATTTTAGTTGATAATAAAATTGATGTAATAAAATATGATTATTGAAGAGTACAAAATGTGTTTTTTTTATTACTTGATAGATTATTAGGCATTAAGATAACGCTGTTTAGTTGTGTGGTCTGTATCATGTTGTTTTGGCTTATTACAGTCAAATGTTATCTTGCCTTAAACCAGATAAATTTTTTATGCTTGCTATTAAGCTTTAAATCTAAAGAACACCCAAGTTATTGCTGTTTTCTTCTCCTATTTTTATTTCATTTTGCTGTTGTCTCTACTGAAGTGAAAATCATTTCGTATGCCTATTTATGGTCGGTTTTGTAGACCTCTCTGACTTGACATGATAGTAGACTATATTGGTCGATTTCTGGATTTGAATGTTGCAACTTGCATGTTATATTTTACAGCTTGACGAGTGGTGGGAGCAACCAGCAACAAATGTGGTGGACTGGGTTAAAGTTGACTGTCAAACTGTTCAATCTTGGCTTAATCATGTGAAGCAGCTTCTTGCATTATTTTGACAATCTGGGATATTGTTTGGCATGATTTATCATTACATCAGATCTAGCATCGGTTGGGTTACTTGGAGCCGTCCTATTGGATATGCTTGTAAGCAGTTTTGTTTATCTATGTGGTTTAATGAATTAGAAATAGATGTGAATTTGTTTAATAAGGAGAATTTCATACTTGAAATACTACTTTTTTTATGAATTATGTTTATATGTTTGAATTCAAACTTGGATGCAATTGGATATCAATGAAATGCAACTATGTTTTTTGATTTTGTAATCAAATTAGTTATATTTTTACTTGCTATTGATTAATGTGTAGATTGAAGAATGAGTAGGGTAAGTGTTGGGAGAATAGTGAGAGAGTGCTGGGAAAGTGCACTGCTAGGTGAGTCTGAGTGTTGTCATAGTGTTGTGAAAGTGTTGTGTAAGTGTTGCGGGAGTGCTGTGCAAGTGTTGCTTGAGTGCTATGTAAGTGTTGCGGGAGTGTTGCGGGAGTGTTGCGAGAGTGTTGCGAGTGCGTTGCGAGAGCGTTGTGAGAGTGTTGTCCGAAGCTGTCCAAGCGTTGCGAGAGCGTTGCAAGAGGTGAAAGAAAGATGTTCAAGTGACAACACACAAGAAGTGTTGGTAAAAGCGTTGCAAGCAATGACAACACATATTTTATATCTGTACCAACGCTTAGAATATGCGTTGCGATAGAATCTCGCAACGCGATCTAATACAATGCTTTTTTGTGTATTGATATAGGTCTTGGCAACGCATAAATGCGTTGCGAAATGTATAAAAAAAGTGTTGGTATAGACCATTTCTCTTGTAGTGAGATAAGGATTTTTATATTTTTTTGCTCAAAAATATGAGACATGTATTGTATAGGGTATGTGTTAACTTTAAAGAAGGATTATAGACTAACTATAATGTCTACGGAAAGAACCGCAAAACCATTGTGGAAATGGTATCAAATCTTGATGTCAGCTCAAAACTTGTACAAATTTACTATTTTCTAATTAAAATATCTGTTGTTTTAGAGATTAAGTCTAAATTTATCTCTAAAATGATAAATATTTTGAATAAAAGGAAATATGGGTGAAAGATTAGTGATGTGAAATATAAAGGTCATTATATACATTATCTAATAAAATCAACCAAAAAATAGTGTATCATAAGCAACTCTGTATTAAGGTAAACTCTACGTGGTTGAGGGGCGCAACTCATCTGCTGCATATATAATGATGCAGGAGTGCTGCAGCCGTCTAATACCGAACCAATGTAATTGTTTTATCGTTGGTAAATCGTATAATACCAAAAAGTTGATGTGTGTTTGTCTTTTCCAAAAAGAAAAGTTTATGTGTGTTTTCTTTTTTCTTATTATAGTGTTTTTGAGAAATGGTTATAATATTAAATTAATTAATCAGATTAGGCTTATGCCTATGTTATTAATAATTAGAAGTTACCTTCTTTTTTTGCTTGTTTTCATATTTTATCGTATATATATATTATTTTGAAACAAACACATGGGAGATATTTAAATGAACTAATATACGTATATTATATGTTCATATAAGTATGTCTTATTTAAAAAAAAATCAAATAGCTTTAATTTTAGAAGACTTTAACATGTATAATTATAATTGTGAAGAGTAAAGTAAACTGAATTGTAATTGCCACTAGCATTTTAGATAATACACATCATTACAATGCGCTGAACTTTTTTTTATAAATATATCATAATATAATAATGTTTCACTTATATGATATTTATTTTCATGAATCTATTGTTTATTATTGTAAACACACAAAATTAAACTAAACATTGTCTGACTAAATATACATCTTAAACTTACTAATTTTCCACATATCTCTTCATATGAGACTTGGCAAATTGTTTTTTTTATATAGTTATAGTAGTTGGTAGGTTTCGAACCCATGGCCTTTGGTTCTAGGATACCACTCCTCTACCGACCAAGCCACGAGGGCTTGGACTTGGTAGATTGTATTTCTAAATACATTTTCTTAGCAGTAGATGGTAATATGTCCTAGCAATTTTCTACTAAGTTGATGGTATGTGCTTGAGTTGTTCACTCTCCTTTAAAGAAAGGCAGATAAGACATCAGGTATGAACTTTACTTAAGTGTTTGAGATTAAGATAATCTCGTAACTTGTGTTTATGTGCAGCTAGTTAGAGTTGTGTCAGTTGTGAATGCGTCGAGCTATATGTTTGCATGACACTAATGCTCACTTATTATGATTTTAGTCAAATTTTATGATAAGATGATTATCTAATTATTGCTTGTTCATTACTATCTACCTGAGTTAGATTATGCGGAGTACATTTGCCAAATCTATATTGTATATTAGCATATATAAATTAATCATTTTTGGAAGATATTTCATTGTTGTATTATGTATGCTAAAGAGTATGTACAGTGTTAATACCTGTTCAAAACTATACTTGTGTGTAAATATATTTTGTGGCTTGAGAGATCTCAACAAATAATTACTATCTCTTACGAGTTACCTTTATGGGTTGTTTATAGGAAACTTGATAATTATTTGGTGTTATAAGCATTTAAGTTCTTTTATGTAAATAAGTTAACATGTCTCTTTAAATTGATCAACGTGCATCCTTAAATTGGTTAACCTGTCTCCTTAAATTGGTTAACCTGTCTTCTTAAAGTAGTTAACCAGTCTCCTTAAATTGGTTAACCTGTCTTCTTAAATTGGTTAACCTGGCTCCTTAAAGTAGTTAACCGGTCTCCTTAAATTGATTAACTTGTCTCTCTAAATTGGTTAACATGGCTCCTTAAAGTAGTTAACCGGTCTCCTTAAATTGGTTAACTTGGCTCCTTAAATTGGTTAACTGGTCTACTTACAAAAATTAACCTGACTTCTTAAATTGGTTAACCTGTCTCTCTAAATTGGTTAACTTGGCTCCTTAAAGTAGTTTGCTTGGCTCCTTAAAGTGGTTAACTTGGGTCCTTATATTGGTTAACCGGTTTACTTAAATTGGTTAACCTGACTTCTTAAATTGGTTACTCTGGCTTCTTAAATTGGTTAACCTGTCTCTCTAAATTGGTTATCTGGGCTCCTTAAAGTAGTTAACCAGTGTTCTTAAATTGGTTATCTTGGCTCCTTAGATTGGTTAACCATCAAATAAAAAAGGTTATTCTGGCTTCTTAAATTGGTTAATCTGCCTCTCTAAATTGGTTATTTGGGCTTTTTAAAGTAGTTAATCGGTCTCCTTAAATTGATTATCTTGGCTCCTTAGATTGGTTAACTGTCTACTAAAAAAGGTTAACCTGGCTTTTTAAATTGGTTGATCTGACTCTTTTAAATTGTTAACATGTTTCTTTCAAACGATTAACCTACCAACTTAAAATGGTTAACTTGGACATATTATTTCTTCTTGGACGACATCCACTTTGACCACTTATGACATATTTTCATCATTTTATGTTATTATTTCAATGCAAAATAAGCAAGTTGAAGGAGAGATTTTTCTTTTTCTTTTTTGTTTATATTCTTGTTCCTACTAGACTGGGCAACTATACACGTTTTTAAAAATTGCACCAAAGTTTTCATATTTGCATTATAAAAAAAGCTTAATATTGACTTTGTTTTGACAGAACTAAACATGTTCACTTCACATACATAATTATAATCTTCATACGAACACCTTTAAACATTGTACCACAAACCGAAAAATGTAGTAGGGTATCAATTTCAACCTTAAAAAATGTAGCTATCTAAAAGCTAAAGGTTAGGGTATTCGTCAATCTTAAGATGGCTAACAGACCGTTAAAGGCAGCTAACACCGTCAAAGGTGACTCACACCATCGAATAAACTACTGCAACAAAGAAGGATAACACCATTTTAAATTGCAAACACCATTGAATTATGGGTGTAGGGTCTGAAGTATATAAGTTTAGGGTATAACGACCCAAAACTTATTAACAAACTCTAAAATGTAATCAGGTTATCAACCACCATCACAAAAAACAAACAGAAGATTCTAACCCCGTAAAGCTAAAGGTTGAGTTGAGGTAGTCATTAACCCTAGAAAGGCTAACACTATTGAAGGCCGTTAACACTACCGACAAAGGTTAACAATGCCGAAAGAAGGCCAACACCGTTGAAGACGATTGAATGGTTTGAAGTCCATGATTTAGAGTCTAACGACCCTAAAATTAATACCACAAACCTAAAATCTGACCAATTGTCCCCATAAAAAAAAATGAAAAAGGAAACCCGGCCTAACCCTCATATAAGATAAAGGTTGGTTAGTGGTCAGCCCAAAAACTTGTAAGACATTCAAACACCGTTGAAGAAGGATAACACCATAAAAAAAAGGTTAATATTGTCGAAGAATTAGGTTAACATTGCCGATGGTCGTAGGGTTTTTAAAGCAGAAGATTCAGGGTCTAACAGTTCTAAACATTATACAACAACCCTGAAATTTGATAGGGTTACCAACCCATATAAAATAGAAAGCATACCCTAACATCCTAGAAGCTATAAGTTGGCGTATAGATCATCCTAATACAGCTTACACCATTGAAGGTGGCTAACATTGATGACCGTTGAAAAAGACTTACATCGTTAATGGTTGTAAGGTTAGAATAAAATAATATCAATGTCAAAGACAATTGTAAGGTTTAGAATAAAATAAGATACACTATTTTGAAATGTGTACAACATACACATGAATTTTTTAATATTTTTCTAAGCTTGTAGCGTATTCATGATGGATCTTGTATCAAGTCCTCAAATTACGATGAACAATAGTATAATTTTTTCATTTTATATTTTATAAAATATATCACCCTCAAAAACTGAAGTATTCCTTAAATTGAAAATAATAAAAAATTCCACTCCAATTTTTATTGTGAGTTAATTATATTTGGAAATGAGTTATTGTCTTATCTTATTTTGTCAACGTCTAAATTTGAAACACCCCTAAATGGCTAAGTAAAATAATAATAATAATAATAATAATAATAATAATAAAAATCATAAGATTATCCGGGAGTAACTATCCGGGTATAACGCGTTACATAATTTGAACATGTGATAATACACGAGCAATTAAATTTAGTACGGGCTTATACATGTCCGAAAACATGACAACGTCACTATGTTAATACGGTCACGTACTTATATATGTACGTATACGGAATTACATGTACGCAATGGTATAATATTACAACGTGGTACATATAACCAATAACGTCACATAGGTACCTATAACTAAAACGCGACAAATAAAATAGTCGTACATATATATATATATTGGTATAATCAATAACGTTACAAGGTTAAAATAGTTGCGTATGTATATATAAGCAACAACGATAAATAAATAAGGATATACACTTATAAAAAAAAAGAAGAGCAAACCTGCTCTAGCTAGGATTTGAACCCGGTACCTCCCGTACCTTTGTAAACGTCTTAACCAGTTGAGCTAGGCTCATATTCAGTAACAAACCACACCTCTAAACACAAGAGTGCTGATGCATATCATTAGATGAATTAGACTTTTAGATCACCGCCTAAAGTGAACCACTGAATAGTTAACAAACATAATACCACCATGCCTTCCTCCTTTCCACCATCGACATCGTTTTTCAGCTGTAACAAAAGGTTAATTACTAATACCAGAACACAGTACAAGTTCCCACTCTCACCTCTCCTTCTTTTCACGTCACTCTTCCCTTGTTTTGCTCAATGACGGACTACAGTTCTCCTCACCCACGCTCTCCTTGTTCCCACGTTGTACGTGATCGAGAACAGAGGTCAGACTCGGTGGAACATTTCATCAGTTACCACACCACAACCCACGGGAGTTTATTCTCCACCAAACACACTTTCACAAACTCTTAGGTGATGTCTCCTGCATGCAAATCACACTCTGCCTGGCATCGGAAGTCCCACACCTGCTTGCACCAGTGCCTCCTTTTCTTTCTGGCATGGTTAGTCGCGGGTGATAAACCCACCCAACTCCTCCTCTTAAGTCATTACTTCACTGGACCAATCCAACTTGTGTCTGTCACTCACGAGAGCTGATCTCAGTTCCTGGAGCAGACACACCAGTCGCTGATCCCAGCAAGGGGGTAACAAGCTCCTACGAACAGCAACAAGAAATCTTCCTTAAGCTCCCCTGGTCCTTCACGAACAGAAACAACTGCAGCACTTCAACTCACGGTGAGACCTGAGACAAATCTTGCTGCAGGTCTTTCCTTCTGTTCTTTGTTTTCTTTTTTTTTCTGATGTCCGAAGCACTACAAGATCACTCACCCAAAGCACTTGTTTCCTCTCATGCGTGGACTCCCATGCAGCTCCCTAAGCTTGTTCACAAGAGATCCCTGGGTAAAAGCTACCTGTTCCTCCTTGGAGCACAACCCGAAGGTGAGGTCGAAATAAAGAAAAGAAAATCAAACCTCTGGTTCCTGTAGCTTTTCCACTTCTGCTGGTTTTGAGAGGACCTAACAATTGATCACTCCTTCTCAGTTATCAAGGGCTGAGACTTTACATGTGTGCCAAGAATCAGCCGAGGAAAAACAACTAAGCTACTGCACTGGTGAGCTAACTCTAACCTGAAACTATGATCAGAAAACAAAGCTAGGTTGTCAAGTTCAACTATTAAGTACATCGGATTCAATAGAGTTTTTCTTTTTCTTTTTTTCGTTTTGTGGGTTTTCTATGAACATAAATACAGTTAGTACATTACTAGCACACCTAACTGAGTCATAAGCACTTGGGGGGGGGGGGGGGGACTAGTCAACAACATAAACAGAAATAAGCAACAGAAAAAAAAGAGGAACCACAATCTCAGTTTCAGTTTTTAGTTTCTGAATGCCTTGTTTCTGTATAAACATGTTCAGTAGGAGTAACAACGTTGTTGAGGGTTAAACTTATCACAACATTTCATTAGTAGTTAACCTAATAGTGATTAGAACAAAAAAAACAGATTGCAACTTAATAAAACAAGAAACAAATGCACATCAGTATGCTGTCTGTTGTTTGCAGTTTCAGGAACTTGGTTTTTTGTATAAATGAAATCAGAGGGTTTAAACGATATTGTTGTGAAACTGCGATGAATTTAATACTCTGATGGAACACTGAGTTATTGGGTAAGCATTTTGGGAAAAGGATTATGACGTCAAACTAATGGATATCAAAGAGGAATAAAATGTAGAGTTTCAGACCTGGGGTGCTGGTGTTTCAGTTTTCTAGCTCTGTACAATTGAGTTACAGGATTGATTAACAGGTCGGGGAGGTTTACTAATGGAATTAAATGATGGCTAATGCACTCACCTAAATTGGTGTAGTTACCTGAGAGTTTAGTAGTCAGGCAGTGAATTAAAACTGTAGTGCAATGAAGTGAACTGCAGACTTTCGTTTCAGTTTTCTGCTGAGTTTCGTTTCTCTGTATGTCAGTTTCTCAGAAGTGTCCTAAAACTGGTATTGGCTTAATCACTGATGTAAAAGCTTGCTAACGTGAAACTAAGAGAAAACAAACTGGGAGGCTAGAGGAAGGAACAGTAGCAATAAAAAAAATTAGAGAACAGTAAAGCCATGGGTGTTATGTGTCAGTCTCTACTTCGTTTCTCAGATGGGTCAATTTCTGTACAACCATGTTTCAGTGGTACTGTCCATGTGGTTTTGGGTTGTCTAAGAGTTAAAATACCTATTGGTGGAACACATCCTGAAGTCTAGAGATGACCCCGCTTCCTCGACGCACGACGCCGGCAATGGAGGATTGGCTATGAGAAGAAGTTCTTCAACTCGTGGTGACAAGAGAATTCACAATAACCCTTAAGAAACAAGGAAAGATTAGTACTTACATGAGATGGTCACGGGATCTAAACTATATCCCCAGACCTGGTGCAAGGAAATAGGAAGGAAATACACTTTACGGGAACAAGAGAAAAGAAATGAAAACACACAACGCTCGAATGATCCCATAGTGAGGATCATGGGTATAACATACCTATGCACACGTTTTATTACTTACATGAATTGTTGTTGCTATACTAGTAGCTCGTTGTGCTTGGATGCGTGTTTGATGTGCTATGATGCCAGCATGTGGTGCTTGGTTGTTGGTGCTAATGTGTTACTACCTTTAAGTGTGTATGATACTATGATGTATTGTGGTGTGTTTTACTGCTTAATTATAGCATGTAAATTGACTTAATAATATTCGACCAAGTAGTCGTGTGGCCTGGCAACATACGGGCTACACACGTTCATACTCAGCGTAGTTTGCTGAGTCCTTCCTAAACCAAATTTTTTTACAGGTATTATGCCGGACGATAACGGAGCGTAGGCGGGATGGCTACCATGGGGGTAGTCCATCAGGGCATAACGTTTGAGGATGTGGTTATATGTTTAATGTACCCGAGATGTAATTTTCAGTTTGTAATTTGGCAATTTTGTTGTAGACACTCGATATTTGAAATTGTATCTTATATTGTATATGAGTTTTTGGTGAGAGCTGTTTCCAGTCATGCAGACCGTAACTTAGTATTAGTGATGTGGTTTGTCAACCACGTGGGTGGTTGGCATCTGTAGCACCCGGATGATATCGAGAATCCGTTGCGTAGTTATCATGTAATATGACTAGGAGCTTGGTTTTGTACTATTGTATATTTATTCGGGGGTGTTACAGAAAGTGGTATCAGAGCGTAGTTACGCTCTGACGACTGGAACAGGAAATACCGAGGTTGAAATTCTGACAGTGAGTTAAGGGTTGGGTTAGTACGTGAGGCGCGTTAGTTAGGGTTTCACTAGTGTTTACTGGATACCTACAGACACCTACACCCGACCTCCACATCTCTAGTTAAATTCAGACAAAGAACGCCGGAGTGGTCGAAAGCTTCCTCACACTCGGGAAAACCCGATCCGGCAATAACTTATTGTTATTACCCCCGTGAAGAAAAGACTATATCATACAACAATCCCAAGATTTGAAGCTCTGACTAAAGCGTGAAGTTCAAAGACATAGCCAAAGGAAAAAGAAAAAAAAATACCCATTGAGGGACCAATTTTAGCGACAACTTGGGTCGACATGCTTAGCAGTCGATGGACCCTACCTCACAAGCAAAGAGGACCGAAATACCCTAAAATACATGAAATAAATAAAGCCAAAAATCAATTAATTAAGCCAAGGATGGGAATTGAGATAAATTCTACAATTCGAACACTTGAGAGGGTACTTTAAGAAAACCTCTCGTAAGACAATGAAATAAGAGAATATAGCTCAAGACGAAATTACACCATAAAATTGGTACGACCTATTATGCTTAACGAAGCATAACGAAATGTTACACACTAAAGTATAATAATACGGAATTCAATTAAGTCCCTACCCCAGCACAAGCAAACAGATATGAAAAATGGCAATGAATCCGCCAATATGTTCAAACATCTATCGAATATTTTGTTCAAGGAGACCAAATAAAAAAGGAGTTCTGTGTCATAGAGAATTAAGTTCCGATCATGGAGGAACAAGTTCCGAAAGAGGAACTGTTAAAAACGCCCGTAAGCAATGCAACGGGTAACTGTGGAATTCAATGTTATAAAAAGATAAACCCTTTGGATCAGGTGTATAGCATTAACTATGATTATGAAGGAAACGATCACACATGCAATGTTATATGATAGTATTATTTAACCATTTGGTATTGTACCATATATTACATATCACGTTATTCATTTTAAATAAACTATACTTAATTTACACTGTATGATTTACAGCATATATATATTGATAGTGATGTCATAACACGTGTCATCTATCACTTCACGACCTTAAAACCATATTGTATATACTTATATATATACATATCTTCTGGGTTTTACATATGCATATATTGATATATGTTGTTTTATTTGATTTAATCATATAATATGGTTACATGTATTATGACAATACTGTTTAAAACTCCCATTTTAAGTATAAGTTGCCCAACTTGACCTCTTGGTCAAATTAGCTGACTTAGTCAAGCATGTTGACTTGACTGGGTTATCCAAGTACTTTAGCTTACAACAATCATCATAATACAGGGTATTATATAATTCATGTACTTTGCAATATGCTGCTCCTGATTGTATAATTTACAGTCTATCAGCTTTATTTATTTATAACACCCATCATTTAATATTGTATGGTTCTCAACCATATTTTATACACATTTCCTACAATATTAGTCACGCCTTTATGCACATACAAATATACATAACTTATAAAACTCCCTTTATTAAATGTTACATTTCATTATTTTATGTAAGGTGATTATTCTCACTAGTTTGTAATATATCATACAAACTCATATTAAGATTCCTATCTTAATATCATGTAACCTTTGTACAATACCATAATAAACTTTTAAAGTGTATTCATTATACTCATTATTTTGTAAGTTCATTTATTCATTATTGTCACATTTGTTTTATGTGGATAAACTTACTTATATATATACATCTTCTTACTTCAAATGCTTGTCAAGGTTACTATTACTTAGCCAAGCAATTTCCAACCTTATGATTCAAATTCAATTGTACAATACCGTGTAATTTAAATTTCTCCTATTTAGTATAACAACCATGACACAAAATTAAAAAAAAGAGAGGCAACTACCGAATATAAATCTTGGACGAAGATATAAGTAGGTTAAGAGAACCTAATCATATGGGGAGACATTAAATACGGTGCGGATGGATCACCTATATCCATACTATATCTATGAATACGGTGCGGATGGATCACCTATATCCATACTATATCTATGAATACGGTGCGGATGGATCACCTATATCCATACTATATCTATGAATACGGTGCGGATGGATCACCTATATCCATACTATATCTATGAATACGGTGCGGATGGATCACCTATATCCATACTATATCTATGAATACGGTGCGGATGGATCACCTATATCCATACTATATCTATGAATACGGTGCGGATGGATCACCTATATCCATACTATATCTATGAATACGGTGCGGATGGATCACCTATATCCATACTATATCTATGAATACGGTGCGGATGGATCACCTATATCCATACTATACCTATGAATACGGTGCGGATGGATCACCTATATCCATACTATACCTATGAATACGGTGCGGATGGATCACCTATATCCATACTATATCTATGAATACGGTGCGGATGGATCACCTATATCCATACAATATCTATGAATATGGTGCGGATGGATCACCTATATCCATATCTATAAATACGGTGCGGATGGATCACCTATATCCATACTACATCTCCCTATATGAGAACTTGGAATGAAAAAAAAAACTCATAATATCAGAAGGATACGAATGTATGTACCAATATACCATTTAACTAATGGAAACAACCATATGTGCATATATAAGACAAAATGGTATTATAACACCTAAGTATACAAATATTATGGATACAAGAATGAGTGAATGTATATATGTACACACTTAGATATATACATAGTTGGAAAAATTAAATTGGTTGATTGTTTGTTGGACGTGCGAGGTTAAACTTAACCCTGGTCAGGTCAAGTGATACTGAGCACAAATTGGGGTGGAAGGATAGTCCAACACTTACGCTGACCACGTAAAGGTTGGATAACTCTCGAAACCCCCTTTCAGATGGACACATAAACCACAAATAGGTGGAAGTTTATAAGTTGGATAAGTAAAAATGCGAAAGCAATGTTGATACTAGAGGATGAAACCACATAAATACATTGGCACATAGTTCGAAACTCAGAGATTACAGACATGTGAAGACTTGAAATGATGTGATGTTACTAGCAACCTAATGGTTACTACATAAAATATAAACTATCGCAGTCAAATGCAATATGTAACCAATAGTAGTCAAACACTTTAGTTCCTGGTGAAACATGAGAATAATGAAGATGATGAGAAAACTAAAATATCCCATGCTACACATAACTATGAACGGTAATACAAACCAAACATGTTGTAACAACGACACGTTTGTAACATTCAAATACCCGGAACTAAATCTTTATCACCCAAAAGGTTAGCCAGAAACAAAAATCTAGACGCTTAAAAAGTGCACCAAAAGCATGAATATCCAACCTCCAAAGGAACTGAATAGACAAAATACAAACCTTAGAGACCGTATATAAATTAAATTACCCATGCTAGCCAAGAGACTATGCGGAAGAAACAATTAAACCATCCACTACCCTTGGTAGACTTAGTAAGGGAAAGCTAACCCGAAGGTAATCAGAGTTGCGCAGCAGAAGCTGGTGGACCATATCACACATCTTCCAGTTGAGTAACAAGTGACCTATCGGTCAATACCTTAAACCTAGAGAGGCTAAACCCGAATCCATTTCTAGAGCGGCACGACTACCGATAAGAGTCTTTGGATACAGAAACTAAACCCTTAACAGGATCAAGGCCTTAGATGAGAGTATATATTGTAAGCTACATTGCATATGAACTAGAATACTCCATGAGAGTTAAATCACCTTGAACCGAGGTTCTAGGATGGCATAAAAAGGATTACGTGGGCGTAATCCATTTTTAAGGGGGATAGGCGTGTTTCGCTTTTGCTATGTTGTTGCTTGTTTGAGGTGTTATGTTTGATTGCTATGGGTTACGCTTGCTATGTTGCTGCTCGTTTGATGTACTACGTTTGGTTGTTATGTGTATGAACTATGTTCGAATTGTTTGGATGCACTGTGGTTATGACTGAATGACTTGCCCCCTTGATTATTATGAGGACAGTAGATGAATATTACCGGTACATCGAAATATTATTGAGAATGTGGTGAAACCACGGATGTGGTATATGGTGCTTATAAGCACAAATGGTGAAATAAAGCTGTTGAATGTGCGAGACATGATGCCCTAGTTAGAAAGAACGAATACGGGTCTCGATCTCAAGGATTAACGAGACTAAGAGAGTAAGACTTCGGGACGAAGTCCCTTTTAAGGGGGGTAAGTTGAAACACCCCTAAATGGCTAAGTAAAATAATAATAATAATAATAATAATAATAATAATAATAATAATAATAATATAATAATAATAATAAATTAGATTATCCGGGAGTAACTATCCGGGTATAACGCGTTACATAATTTGAACATGTGATAATACACGAGCAATTAAATTTAGTACGGGCTTATACATGCCCGAAAACATGACAACGTCACTATGTTAATACGGTCACGTACTTATATATGTACGTATACGGAATTACATGTACGCAATGGTATAATATTACAACGTGGTACATATAACCAATAACGTCACATAGGTACCTATAACTAAAACGCGACAAATAAAATAGTCGTACATATATATATATTGGTATAATCAATAACGTCACAAGGTAAAATAGTTGCGTATGTATATATAAGCAACAACGATAAATAAGCATGGATATACACTTATAAAAATAAAGAAGAGCAAACCTGCTCTAGCTAGGATTCGAACCTGGTACCTCCCGTACCTTTGTGAACGTCTTAACCAGTTGAGCTAGGCTCATATTCAGTAACAAACCACACCTCTAAACACAAGAGTGCTGATGCATATCATTAGATGAATAAGACTTTTAGATCACCGCCTAAAGTGAACCACTGAATAGTTAACAAACATAATATCCCACCACGCCTTCCTCCTTTCCACCATCGACATCGTTTTTCATCAGTAACAAAAGGCTAATTACTAATACCAGAACACAGTACAAGTTCCCACTCTCACCTCTCCTTCTTTTCATGCCACTCTTCCCTTGTTTGCTCAATGACGGACTACAGTTTCCTCACCCACGCTCTCCTTGTTCCCACGTTGTACGTGATCGAGAACAGAGGTCAGACTCGGTGGAACATTTCATCAGTTACCACACCACAACCCACGGGAGTTTATTCTCCACCAAACACACTTTCACAAACTCTTAGGTGATGTCTCCTGCATGCAAATCACACTCTGCCTGGCATCGGAAGTCCCACACCTGCTTGCACCAGTGCCTCCTTTTCTTTCTGGCATGGTTAGTCGCGGGTGATAAACCCCCCAACTCCTCCTCTTAAGTCATTACTTCACTGGACCAATCCAACTTGTGTCTGTCACTCACGAGAGCTGATCTCAGTTCCTGGAGCAGACACACCAGTCGCTGATCCCAGCAAGGGGGTAACAAGCTCCTACGAACAGCAACAAGAAATCTTCCTTAAGCTCCCCTGGTCCTTCACGAACAGAAACAACTGCAGCACTTCAACTCACGGTGAGACCTTGAGACAAATCTTGCTGCAGGTCTTTCCTTCTGTTCTTTGTTTTCTTTTTTTGTTTCTGATGTCCGAAGCACTACAAGATCACTCACCCAAAGCACTTGTTTCCTCTCATGCGTGGACTCCCATGCAGCTCCCTAAGCTTGTTCACAAGAGATCCCTGGGTAAAAGCTACCTGTTCCTCCTTGGAGCACAACCCGAAGGTGAGGTCGAAATAAAAAGAAAAGAAAACCAAGCCTCTGGTTCCTGTAGCTTTTCCACTTCTGCTGGTTTTGAGAGGACCTAACAATTGATCACTCCTTCTCAGTTATCAAGGGCCTGAGACTTTACATGTGTGCCAAGAATCAGCCGAGGAAAAACAACTAAGCTACTGCACTGGTGAGCTAACTCTAACCTGAAACTATGATCAGAAAACAAAGCTAGGTTGTCAAGTTCAACTATTAAGTACATCGGATTCATAGAGTTTTTCTTTTTCTTTTTTTCGTTTTGTGGGTTTTCTATGAACATAAATACAGTTAGTACATTACTAGCACACCTAACTGAGTCATAAGCACTTTGGGGGGGGGGGGAACTAGTCAACAACATAAACAGAAATAAGCAACAGAAAAAAAAAGAGGAACCACAATCTCAGTTTCAGTTTTTAGTTTCTGAATGCCTTGTTTCTGTATAAACATGTTCAGTAGGAGTAACAACGTTGTTGGAGGGTTAAACTTATCACAACATTTCAGTAGTAGTTAACCTAATAGTGATTAGAACAAAAAAAACAGATTGCAATTTAATAAAACAAAAACAAATGCACATCAGTATGCTGTCTGCTGTGTTGCAGTTTCAGCAACTTGGTTTTCTGTATAAATGAAATCATAGAGGGTTAAACGATATTGTTGTGAAACTGCGATGAATTTAATACTCTGATGGAACACTGAGTTAATTGGGTAAGCATTTTGGGAAAGGATTATGAGTCAAACTAATGGATATCAAAGAGGAATAGAATGTAGAGTTTCAGACCTGGGGTGCTGGTGTTTCAGTTTTCTAGCTCTGTACAATTGAGTTACAGGATTGATTAACAGGTCGGGGAGGTTTACTAATGGAATTAAATGATGGCTAATGCACTCACCTAAATTGGTGTAGTTACCTGAGAGTTTAGTAGTCAGGCAGTGAATTAAACTGTAGTGCAATGAAGTGAACTGCTGATTTTCGTTTCAGTTTTCTGCTGAGTTTCGTTTCTCTGTATGTCAGTTTCTCAGAAGTGTCCTAAAACTGGTATTGGCTTAATCACTGATGTAAAAGCTTGCTAACGTGAAACTAAGAGAAAACAAACTGGGAGGCTAGAGGAAGGAACAGTAGCAACAAAAAAAAATTAGAGAACAGTAAAGCCATGGGTGTTATGTGTCAGTCTCTACTTCGTTTCTCAGATGGGTCAATTTCTGTACAACCATGTTTCAGTGGTACTGTCCATGTGGTTTTGGGTTGTCTAAGAGTTAAAATACCTATTGGTGGAACACATCCTGAAGTCTAGATATGACCCCGCTTCCTCGACGCACGACGCCGGCAATGGAGGATTGGCTATGAGAAGAAGTTCTTCAACTCGTGGTGACAAGAGAATTCACAAATAACCCTTAAAGAAACAAGGAAAGATTAGCACTTACATGAGATGGTCACGGGATCTAAACTATATCCCCAGACCTGGTGCAAGGAAATAGGAAGGAAATACACTTTACGGGAACAAGAGAAAAAAATGAAAACACACAACGCTCGAATGATCCCATAGTGAGGATCATGGGTATAACATACCTATGCACACGTTTTATTACTTACATGAATTGTTGTTGCTATACTAGTAGCTCGTTGTGCTTGGATGCGTGTTTGATGTGCTATGATGCCAGCATGTGGTGCTTGGTTGTTGTTGCTAATGTGTTACTACCTTTAAGTGTGTATGATACTATGATGTACTGTGGTGTGTTTTACTGCTTAATTATAGCATGTAAATTGACTTAATAATATTCGACCAAGTAGTCGTGTGGCCCGGCAACATACGGGCTACACACGTTCATACTCAGCGTAGTTTGCTGAGTCCTTCCCAAACTAAATTTTTTTACAGGTATTATGCCGGACGATAACGGAGCGTAGGCGGGATGGCTACCATGGGGGTAGTCCATCAGGGCATAACGTTTGAGGATGTGGCTATATGTTTAATGTACCCGAGATGTAATTTTCAGTTTGTAATTTGGCAATTTTGTTGTAGACACTCGATATTTGAAATTGTATCTTATATTGTATATGAGTTTTTGGTGAGAGCTGTTTCCAGTCATGCAGACCGTAACTTAGTATTAGTGATGTGGTTTGTCAACCACGTGGGTGGTTGACATCTGTAGCACCCGGATGGTATCGAGAATCCGCTGCGTAGTTATCATGTAATATGACTAGGAGCTTGGTTTTGTACTATTGTATTTATTCGGGGGTGTTACAGAAAGTGGTATCAGAGCGTAGTTACGCTCTGATGACTGGAACAGGAAATACCGAGGTTGAAATTCTGACAGTGAGTTAAGGGTTGGGTTAGTACGTGAGGCGCGTTAGTTACGGTTTCACTAGTGTTCACTAGTTAGGGTTTCTCCTATTTAACCCTAATTATTATACATTATTATATAGTATTATGAATTTAATAATAAGATTTATAAGTCAATAAATCTTGGGAAAATTTCTAAACACTCTAAATATATTATAAAGTTTTAGGAAGTGTTGGAACATTGTTTTGAAACATAAAAGTCAATATAAAATTCTAGAAACCTTAAAGCTTATTAAGCCTTGCTAGAGTTGACTTTTTGAGAATGGTCAAACCAGGCCATGAAACCTATACCAATAAATAGGTTATGGAAAACCATGAAGATCGATAAAAAGAACGTCAAAAACGGATCATCCTAGCCAAAGTTATGCTAGATTGAAGTTTTGAATCAAAATTTTAAGAGATGCCACGTGTCACTCTGTAATGGGTCGCCCACACTTAGCCGATTCTTTCCCTGAATTTCGGTAACTGATTTCAGCGTTTTGACCTAACTTTAGACGGCTATAACTTTTGCATCTCTCCATATTTTTCAATGACGTCTTCTTTGTTGTCTTCTCCTACATTCCCTCTAAACAACTATAACTCATACAAACCCTAACTCATTCTGAATCAACCGGAAAATCGAGTCAAAGTAGCCACCTTGCGAAACGTGTTTCCAGAATTCCAGATTCTCTTCGATTTCAGGTAACTTGCGTCGATCATAACTTCTTCGTTACTCAACCAAAATTCGATTTCTTTAGCTCGTTGTAAAGATCTCTAATCCCTCTACGATTTTCGTGTTTATGCCCAAGTCCGATTCGTAACCAGTTGGGAGATATAGAGGTCTAAAGTTTCGGGTTAGCCAGCACATAAAATCATACCGAAACAGAGAGGTAACTCGTGTTTTGTGACTTCAATTTCTTTCTGTGTGGTTCGAGTTAGGTTTAGTTCTTGCTATCAATACGTAGATCTAAGTTTGTTCTTTCCAATGAGCCCTTACTCATAACCTAACTCGATTTGTACTGCTAGTTATAGATCCTCAAATTTGGCACCACGAACTGCTCAAAGTTCGAGTTTTTCCCAGTTTTCTGAATTTGAATTCACACAATTCGCACAATCCGGTGAGTCTCCGATCAAATTGCTCCGATATTGCTGTTCGTAGTCATGTTTTCGACCTAACCCATGTTCCAATTTAGTCAATTATGTGTTAGGTTAGGAGAATTTGTGAGATTTGTGATCGAATTGAGTTTTGTACCGAAATAAACCCTAACTCTCGAATTGATTTCGAAACTGGATGAAATCTGCATTATAATTGGGGAAACCGTATCAATAGAACCGAAATTTGATTACGAAACTATAGGAACAAGAAATCACTCGATTTCGTTCTGTAGATTAGGAGATATTGATGAATTAGTACTCTTTTTGGTAATCGGACTCGCTGATGAACTAGGAGTACAGGAGCCGTCCGATCTCGTTTTAAAGATTGGACGGCCGAGATTAGATCGGGCTATTAAATATTTATTATAAGTTTATAAATTCCAGTAAATAGTCCTAACTTGTTGGTTAATTTAAATATCTTCGCGAATGTATTTTGACTTGAAATTTTAACCATAGATTCCTTATTTAATCTAGTTTATTTTGATTTAAATTATTATGGTTTTGGAGTTTTTAAACGTAAGTTATGATTTTTTCAAGTTACGGTTTTCTGGAATTATTTGGCTAAATTAAAAAGATATTTTTATGAAATAAAATTTTTATAATATGTATAAAATGTTATAGTTACTGTATATTAAATTTGGGAATTTTTGGGCACTCGAAAAAGGTTTTAAAAATTGTGTTTATGAGTTTTTCATAAGAATAACCGATAATATAAGGTTTTTAATGTAATCAAAAATTAAAGTATGGTTTGTTAATTAACTTTTAAGCTAGGGAAAATAAAGGAAACTAAATTAACATTTTATAATAGTAAGTTTATAAATGTTTTTGTATTAGCTTTTAAGAGAAGTGAAATTATTTACATATATGTATATATACTTACTTAAGTAGAAACTTATGTAAATTAAGGAATTTAATTATCCTACATTTTATTTACTATATTATATGGGAGTTAATATTTTAATTAAACTAAGGAATAAATATATATATATATATATATATATATATATATTATATATATATATAATACGCAAAAGGGAATTAGAAGTAACTTAAAGTAAAACAAGGAACTAATTAAATTACCGCTTATAATAACTAAACATTATAAGAGCTAGAACCTTAAGATATGGTAAAAGAAATACTTTATGAACTATACTTGGAATAAAGTTAAAGGTCGAAGTAATAAGATAGTTTAAATATAGTAAGTTACATGGGGAATGTCTTAGTTAAATTCTAATACGGAAATACTTATATATATTAAATAAATAAAGGAAACACATTATTTTATAAACCTTAAGTCGGTTGTGTTAAGCCTAGAAGTTATTGAACATTAATAAATACAGTAAAATTTCCTGGAAATGCTAGGGATAAATTTTAATACATAAAGATATATATATAAAATACATGTATATAAATACATTAATATAGTTGAGGGAAATAATAATCCTTGTGATAGTTATAATAAGTAAGTTATATATATATGTTAAACCTTAGGTTTTTAGTCAGTGAGTGATTAAATAATCACTATTAATTTAAGGGTTTTATTACACAACATAACTTGACATGGTCTTGGGCTAACCCACTAAGCCCAAGTCTATGAACTCCAAAAGCCCACTTTAGCAATCCAAAGAGAGTTTGGGCCACTCTCAGGAATAAATTCTAAATCATTCCAAACTAGACAAGATGGGCCTAACAAGGGATTTAGTTAACAGGTCAAGCCCGAGCCTTTGTAAGAGAATATTGGTAACCAGAAACTATTAATCAGTAAGTGAAGAAAGCTGTTAGGTTTATAAGTCTCTTAACTAATCGACACTTGGAACACCTTAATTATAGGTTACTATTAGGGAATCACTTATTCGAGTTAGTTATTGTTCTTCACATACCAGGTACGATTTCTCGTACTCAGCTGTTGTGTTTTGGACTTTATGGAATGTTTTGTACGATTTCTCGTACTCCGATATTTTTGCTGATTGGCTTGTGGAATGTCTTGGAAAACGCTAACAGACTTTAAGAGGAATTTCTAAAAAGGAAATGGTTGTGTGACTAACCCAGCTTGTGTGACTAACTGAGCCTTGGATGTGAAACTCACTTGGGTATTGGTTCCTTCTATTTGGTTTGTTCCGTTAGACATTGGCTGCTTAGGGTTTACGCTTCTGCACTCTGTAGGACTGAGTGTTTGGTATTGCTCTGGGTAGTTGGTGATCTAGTGGGAATTTGGAAAAAAGGTCAATCTTGGAAATCTTTCTTGTGACTCTGGATATCATTTCATCCATGAGCTGGTTCTTGATGTTTCGACGTGCGCGCGTCTTCAATGGTAACAGTGAGGGGCTGTATATCCCCTGTCCCAGAAAGGGACGTGATAGATAGTGAGGCTGTATATCCCCTGTCCTTAGTGGACGTGAAAGACAGTGAGGGGCTGTATATCCCCTGTCCTTAGTGGACGTGATAGACAGTGAGGGGATGAATATCCCCTGTCCTTAGTGGACGTGATAAACAGTGAGGGGCTGTATATCCCCTCCTTAGTGGACGTGTGATTGGCGGCGGGGGCCATCTCTCCCAGTTAAAATTATTCCATTCTTGAGTTATTGGTTCTTGGATCTATTTAATCGTTCCTAGTCCTTTGTGACTACCTGAGTCTTTCTATTCTTAACCAGAATTGGTTCTAACATCAATAATGGATGCTCACTAACTATATGGTGTGATTTCTTAAGTGGTTGATTTGGTTTTAAGTTCTTTGTCTCTATCCTTACCTTGTTCTCTCTTCTCTACGATTGATTGTTTTGAAGTGCCTCCTTTCCCTGTTTTACTTTCAAGAGTCTGAAGTACATCTGGACCCAGAAGGAACTCAATTTGAGACAACGACGATGGGTTGAGCTACTGGCCGATTATGACATCAACCTCCAGTACACAGAAGGAAAGGAAATGTTGTGGCAGATGCTCTGAGCAGAAGAGCTTATTCACTTCTCCCCTGATAGAGACGACCACGATAGCTGAGGAGGTGTATGCAGCCCAGACAGTGACGTTTACCTATAGGGCATCAGATAGAAGTTAGCAGGCGGGTTGACGACGGTTTGAAGTACGACTATGAGCTGGACAGCGAGGGACACCTTCGAGTCAGAGGCAGACTCTGCGTTCCTCAGGATGCGACAGAGCTTCAGACCAGGATTCTTTCAGAGGCTCATTCCTCGACATTATCAGTACACCCTGGAGCCACCAAGATGTATAAGGACTTGAAGCAATTATTCTGGTGGAGCGGGATGAAGAGGGATGTAGCTGATTTTGTCTCTCGGTGCCTCACTTGTCAGAAAGTGAAGTTTGAGCATCGTTGACCAGGCGGCCAGATTCAGTCACTTCCAGTACCGTGCTGGAAGTTTGATGACATCAGCATGGATTTTGTGGTCGGTCTCCCTCCAGCTAGAGGTGGACTGAATGCCATATGGGTTATAGTCGATAGGTTGACCAAGACAGCTAGGTTCATACCTATCAAGGACACATGGAAGGTGCCCAAACTGGCTGAGGTGTTTACCACAGAGCATATCCGGTACCATGGGGTACCGAAGACGATCGTCTCTGATCGTGACACCCGTTTTTCCTCAGTCGATATTGGAGTCAGGTACATGAGGCATTTGGGACTCAGCTACGACTTAGCACAGCTTTTCACCCGCAGACTGATGGCAGACTGAGAGGACTATTCAGACATTGGAGGATATGTTGCGAGCAGTCGCTCTGGACTATCAGGGGAGTTGGGTAGAGCGTCTACACCTGGTAGAGTTCTCCTACAATAACTCTTACCATGCGTCCATCGGCATGGCACCATTCCAGGCTCTTTATGGCAGGCCGTGCCGGACTCCCTTATCATGGAGTGACCCTGCTGAGGCAGTTTTGATTGGGCCTGAGTATATTCAGACACTGCAGGATGACGTTAGGGTTATTCAGCAGCACATGAGGGCAACGCAGTCCAGACAGAAGTCTTACGGGATCAGCGTACCAGAGAGCTCGAGTTTCAGTTGGGAGACATGGTCTTCTTACGAGTGTCCCCGATGAGAGGGATATTCAGATTCGGGATGAGGGGGAAGCTAAGCCCTAAGTATGTCGGCCCGTACAGGATTACGGAGCGAGTGGGCCCAGTTGCTTACAGACTCGAGCTACCAGCGGAGTTGGGGAAGGTACACGATGTGTTTCACGTATCTCAGTTGAAGAAGTATATGCCTGACCCTTCTCATGTACTGCAGCCAGAGAGGTTGGAGATTGAGCATACACTGAGGTATGAGGAGACTCCTATACAGATCTTGGACACGAAGGTCCGAGAAACGAGGGGCAGATCAGTTAAGTTAGTGAAGTTTCTTTGGGAACATCATGGGGTCGAGGAGGCTACTTGGGAGACCGAGGACTCCATGAGAGTAAAGTACCCACATCTGTTTGCATGATACTCTGCTATCCTGAGGTGATTCACGTTAGTGGCGGTACGAGGGCGTACCTTAGCTCTTTTAAGGGGGATATGCTGGCATACTCCTCCTTCGTTATCTCATCCGGATTATGCCTCGTTGCATTGTTAGTAAAGGGAGAACAGTATTAGTAGTGTGAGAGGTGTATGTATGTACGTAATTTTACGTTGTGGCACAGTACCTTGTCACGTTTGTGTTGTGTTTTTGTTTCAGTTTATATATTTGATTCACTTTGATTTGATTCGGTACTCTCGAGTGGAATGTAAATGGAAATGGAATAAGGATTGGAATGTTATGGAGTTTCATTGGAATTATTATTGTCTCGGCACACCCGAAGCGGTGTGAGTGCCTATTAGTTGATTGTTAACTTCGAGGCGAAGTTTCTTTAAGGGGATATACTGAAATACCCCTAAATTAATTAAATTAATTTAGGGGATTTTTTTTTTTTAAAAGAAATTATTATACGGATTATGAATATTAAATTATTAGTTGAATTGTGAAATTTATTTAGGTGGTTCCTCCTATTTAACCCTAATTATTATACATTATTATATAGTATTATGAATTTTAATAATAAGATTTATAAGTCAATAAATCTTGGGAAAATTTCTAAACACTCTAAATATATTATAAAGATTTAGGAAGTGTTGGAACATTGTTTGAAACATAAAAGTCAATATAAAATTCTAGAAACCTTAAAGCTTATTAAGCCTTGCTAGAGTTGACTTTTTGAGAATGGTCAAACCATGCCATGAAACCTATACCAATAAATAGGTTATGGAAAACCATGAAGATCGATAAAAAGAACGTCAAAAACGGATCATCCTAGCCAAGTTATGCTAGATTGAAGTTTTGAATCAAAATTTAAGAGATGCCCGTGTCACTCTGTAATGGGTCGCCCACACTTAGCCGATTCTTTCCCTGAATTTCGGTAACTGATTTCAGCGTTTTGACCTAACTTTAGACGGCTATAACTTTTGCATCTCTCCATATTTTTCAATGACGTCCGTCTTCTTTGTTGTCTTCTCCTACATTCCCTCTAAACAACTATAACTCATACAAACCCTAACTCATCTGAATCAACCGGAAAATCGAGTCAAAGTAGCCACCTTGCGAAACGTGTTTCCAGAATTCCAGATTCTCTTCGATTTCAGGTAACTTGCGTCGATCATAACTTCTTCGTTACTCAACCAAAATTCGATTTCTTTAGCTCGTTGTAAAGATCTCTAATCCCTCTACGATTTTCGTGTTTATGCCAAGTCCGATTCGTAACCAGTTGGGAGATATAGAGGTCTAAAGTTTCGGGTTAGCCAGCACATAAAATCATACCGAAACAGAGAGGTAAACTCGTGTTTTTGCGACTTCAATTTCTTTCTGTGTGGTTCGAGTTAGGTTTAGTTCTTGCTATCAATACGTAGATCTAAGTTTGTTCTTTCCAATGAGCCCTTACTCATAACCTAACTCGATTTGTACTGCTAGTTATAGATCCTCAAAGTTGGCACCACGAACTGCTCAAAGTTCGAGTTTTTCCCAGTTTTCTGAATTTGAATTCACACAATTCGCACAATCCGGTGAGTCTCCGATCAAATTGCTCCGATATTGCTGTTCGTAGTCATGTTTTCGACCTAACCCATGTTCCAATTTAGTCAATTATGTGTTAGGTTAGGAGAATTTTGAGATTTGTGATCGAATTGAGTTCTGTACCGAAATAACCCTAACTCTCGAATTGATTTCGAAACTGGATGAAATCTGCATTATAATTAGGGAAACCAGTATCAATAGAACCGAAATTTGATTACGAAACTATAGGACAAGAAATCACTCGATTTCGTTCTGTAGATTAGGAGATATTGATGAATTAGTACTCTTTTTGGTAATCGGACTCGCTGATGACTAGGAGTACAGGAGCCGTCCGATCTCGTTTTAAAAGATTGGACGGCCGAGATTAGATCGGGCTATTAAATATTTATTATAAGTTTATAAATTCTAGTAAATAGTCCTAACTTGTGGGTTAATTTAAATATCTTTGCGAATGTATTTTGACTTGAAATTTTAACCATAGATTCCTTATTTATCTAGTTTATTTTGATTTAAATTATTATGGTTTTGTAGTTTTAAAACGTAAGTTATGATTTTTTCAAGTTACGGGTTTTCTGGAATTATTTGGCTAAATTAAAAGATATTTTTATGAAATAAAAATTTTATAATATGTATAAAATGTTATAGTTACTGTATATTAATTTTGGGAATTTTTGGGCACTCGAAAAAGGTTTTAAAAATTGTGTTTATGAGTTTATCATAAGAATAACCGATAATATAAGGTTTTTGATGTAATCAAAAAATTAAAGTATGGTTTGTTAATTAACTTTTAAGCTGGGGAAAAGAACTAATAACTATTAACATTTTATACTAGTAAGTTTATAAATGTTTTTGTATTAGCTTTTAAGAGAAGTGAAATTATTTACATATATGTATATATACTTACTTAAGTAGAAACTTATGTAAATTAAGGAATTTAATATCCTACATTTTATTTACTATATTATATGGGAGTTAATATTTTAATTAAACTAAGGAATAAATAAATATATATATATATATATATTTTTACGCATTTATAAAAGGGAATTAGAAGTAACTTAAAGTAAAACAAGGAACTAATTAAATTACCGCTTATAATAACTAAACATTATAAGAGCTAGAACCTTAAGATATGGTAAAAGAAATACTTTATGAAATATACTTGGAATAAAGTTAAAGGTCGAAGTAATAAGATAGTTTAAATATAGTAAGTTACATGGGGAATGTCTTAGTTAAATTCTAATACGGAAATACTTATATATATAAATAAATAAAGGAAACACATTATTTTATAAACCTTAAGTCGGTTGTGTTAAGCCTAGAAGTTATTGAACATTAATAAATACAGTAAAATTTCTTGGAAATGCTAGGGATAAATTTTAATATATAAAGATATATATATAAATATACATGTATATAAATACATTAATATAGTTGAGGGAAATAATAATCCTTGTGATAGTTATAATAAGTAAGTTATTATATATGTTAAACCTTAGGTTTTTAGTCAGTGAGTGATTAAATAATCTATTAATTTAAGGGTTTTTTACACAACATAACTTGACACGGTCTTGGGCTAACCCACTAAGCCCAAGTCTATGAACTCCAAAAGCCCACTTTAGCAATCCAAAGAGAGTTTGGGCCACTCTCAGGAATAAATTCTAAATCATTCCAAACTATACAAGATGGGCCTAACAAGGGATTTAGTTAACAGGTCAAGCCCGAACCTTTGTAAGAGAATATTGGTAACCAGAAACTATTAATCAGTAAGTGAAGAAAGCTGTTAGGTTTATAAGTCTCTTAACTAATCGACACTTGGAACACCTTAATTATAGGTTACTATTGGGGAATCACTTATTCGAGTTAGTTATTGTTCTCACATACCAGGTACGATTTCTCGTACTCAGCTTGTTGTGTTTTGGACTTTATGGAATGTTTTGTACGATTTCTCGTACACCGATTTTTTGCTGATTGACTTGTGGAATGTCTTGGAAAACGCTAACGACTTTAAGAGGAATTTCTAAAAAGGAAATGGTTGTGTGACTAACCCAGCTTGTGTGACTAACTGAGCCTTGGATGTGAAACTCACTTGGGTATTGGTTCCTTCTATTTGGTTGTTCCGTTAGACATTGGCTGCTTAGGGTTTACGCTTCTGCACTCTGTAGGACTGAGTGTTTTGGTATTGCTCTGGGTAGTTGGTGATCTAGTGGGAATTTGGAAAAAAGGTCAATCTTGGAAATCTTTCTTGTGACTCTGGATATCATTTCATCCATGAGCTGGTTCTTGATGTTTCGACGTGCGCGCGTCTTCAATGGTAACAGTGAGGGGCTGTATATCCCCTGTCCCAGAAAGGGACGTGATAGATAGTGAGGGGCTGTATATCCCCTGTCCTTAGTGGACGTGAAAGACAGTGAGGGGCTGTATATCCCCTGTCCTTAGGACGTGATAGACAGTGAGGGGATGAATATCCCCTGTCCTTAGTGGACGTGATAAACAGTGAGGGGCTGTATATCCCCTGTCCTTAGTGGACGTGATTGGCGGTGGGGGCCATCTCTCCCAGTTAAAATTATTCCATTCTTGAGTTATTGGTTCTTGGATCTATTTAATCGTTCCTAGTCCTTTGTGACTACCTGAGTCTTTCTATTCTTAACCAGAATTGGTTCTAACATCAATAATGGATGCTCACTAACTATATGGTGTGATTTCTTAAGTGGTTGATTTGGTTTTAAGTTCTTTGTCTCTATCCTTACCTTGTTCTCTCTTCTCTACGATTGATTGTTTTGAAGTGCCTCCTTCCCTGTTTTACTTTCAAGAGTCTGAAGTACATCTGGACCCAGAAGGAACTCAATTTGAGACAACGACGATGGGTTGAGCTACTGGCCGATTATGACATCACCTCCAGTACACAGAAAGGAAAGGAAATGTTGTGGCAGATGCTCTGAGCAGAAGAGCTTATTCACTTCTCACCCTGATAGAGACGACCACGATAGCTGAGGAGGTGTATGCAGCCCAGGACAGTGACGTTTACCTACAGGGCATCAGACAGAAGTTAGCAGGCGGGTTGACTGACGGTTTGAAGTACGACTATGAGCTGGACAGCGAGGGACACCTTCGAGTCAGAGGCAGACTCTGCGTTCCTCAGGATGCGACAGAGCTTCAGACCAGGATTCTTTCAGAGGCTCATTCCTCGACATTATCAGTACACCCTGGAGCCACCAAGATGTATAAGGACTTGAAGCAATTATTCTGGTGGAGCGGGATGAAGAGGGATGTAGCTGATTTTGTCTCTCGGTGCCTCACTTGTCAGAAAGTGAAGTTTGAGCATCGTTGACCAGGCGGCCAGATTCAGTCACTTCCAGTACCGTGCTGGAAGTTTGATGACATCAGCATGGATTTTGTGGTCGGTCTCCCTCCAGCTAGAGGTGGACTGAATGCCATATGGGTTATAGTCGATAGGTTGACCAAGACAGCTAGGTTCATACCTATCAAGGACACATGGAAGGTGCCCAAACTGGCTGAGGTGTTTACCACAGAGCATATCGGTACCATGGGTACCGAAGACGATCGTCTCAGATCGTGACACCCGTTTCCTTTTCTGATATTGGAGTCAGGTACATGAGGCATTTGGGACTCAGCTACGACTTAGCACAGCTTTTCACCAGCAGACTGATGGGCAGACTAAGAGGACTATTCAGACATTGGAGGATATGTTGCGAGCAGTCGCTCTGGACTATCAGGGGAGTTGGGTAGAGCGTCTACACCTGGTAGAGTTCTCCTACAATAACTCTTACCATGCGTCCATCGGCATGGCACCATTCCAGGCTCTTTATGGCAGGCCGTGCCGGACTCCCTTATCATGGAGTGACCCTGCTGAGGCAGTTTTGATTGGGCCTGAGTATATTCAGACACTGCAGGATGACGTTAGGGTTATTCAGCAGCACATGAGGGCAACGCAGTCCAGACAGAAGTCTTACGGGATCAGCGTACCAGAGAGCTCGAGTTTCAGTTGGGAGACATGGTCTTCTTACGAGTGTCCCCGATGAGAGGGATATTCAGATTCGGGATGAGGGGGAAGCTAAGCCCTAAGTATGTCGGCCCGTACAGGATTACGGAGCGAGTGGGCCCAGTTGCTTACAACTCGAGCTACCAGCGGAGTGGGGAAGGTACACGATGTGTTTCACGTATCTTAGTTGAAGAAGTATATGCCTGACCCTTCTCACGTACTGCAGCCAGAGAGGTTGGAGATTGAGCCTACACTGAGGTATGAGGAGACTCCTATACAGATCTTGGACACGAAGGTCCGAGAAACGAGGGGCAGATCAGTTAAGTTAGTGAAGGTTCTTTGGGAACATCATGGGGTCGAGGAGGCTACTTGGGAGACCGAGGACTCCATGAGAGTAAAGTACCCACATCTGTTTGCATGATACTCTGCTATCCTGAGGTGATTCACGTTAGTGGCGGTACGAGGGCGTACCTTAGCTCTTTTAAGGGGGATATGCTGGCATACTCCTCCTTCGTTATCTTATCTATCCGGATTGCCTTGCATTGTTAGTAAAGGGAGAACAGTATTAGTAGTGTGGAGAGGTGTATGTATGTACGTAATTTTACGTTGTGGCATAGTACCTTGTCACGTTTGTGTTGTGTTTTGTTTCAGTTTATATTTTGATTCACTTTGATTTGATTTTGGTACTCTCGAGTGGAATGTTGAAATGGAAATGGAAATAAAGGATTGGAATGGTATGGAGTTTCATTGGAATATTATTGTCTCGGCACACCCGAAGCGGTGTGAGTGCCTATTAGTTGATTGTTAAACTTCGAGGCGAAGTTTCTTTTAAGGGGGATATACTGAAATACCCCTAAATTAATTTAAATTAATTTAGGGGATTTTTTTTACTAAAAATTAATTATTATATGGAATTATGAATATTAAATTATTATATGGAATTGTGAAATTTATTTAGGGGTTATCTCCTATTTAACCCTAATTATATACATTATTATATAGTATTATGAATTTAATAATAAGATTTATAAGTCAATAAATCTTGGGCAAATTTCTAAACACCTCCAATATATTATAAAGATTTTAGGAAGTGTTGGAACATTGTTTTGAAACATAAAAGTCATATAAAATTCTAGAAACCTTAAAGCTTATTAAGCCTTGCTAGAGTTGACTTTTGAGAATGGTCAAACCAGGCCATGAAACCTATACCAATAAATAGGTTATGGAAAACCATGAAGATCGATAAAAAGAACGTCAAAAACGGATCATCCTAGCCAAAGTTATGCTAGATTGAAGTTTTGAATCAAAATTTTAAGAGATACCACGTGTCACTCTGTAATGGGTCGCCCACACTTAGCCGATTCTTTCCCTGAATTTCGGTAACTGATTTCAGCGTTTTGACCTAACTTTAGACGGCTATAACTTTTGCATCTCTCCATATTTTTCAATGCCGTCTTCTTTGTTGTCTTCTCCTACATTCCCTCTAAACAACTATAACTCATACAAACCCTAACTCATTCTGAATCAACCGGAAAATCGAGTCAAAGTAGCCACCTTGCGAAACGTGTTTCCAGAATTCCAGATTCTCTTCAATTTCAGGTAACTTGCGTCGATCATAACTTCTTCGTTACTCAACCAAAATTTGATTTCTTTAGCTCGTTGTAAAGATCTCTAATCCCTCTACGATTTTCGTGTTTATGCCCAAGTCCGATTCGTAACCAGTTGGGAGATATAGAGGTCTAAAGTTTCGGGTTCGCCAGCACATAAAATCATACCGAAACAGAGAGGTAAACTCGTGTTTTGCGACTTCAATTTCTTTCTGTGTGGTTCGAGTTAGGTTTAGTTCTTGCTATCAATACGTAGATCTAAGTTTGTTCTTTCCAATGAGCCCTTACTCATAACCTAACTCGATTTGTACTGCTAGTTATAGATCCTCAAAGTTGGCACCACGAACTGCTCAAAGTTCGAGTTTTTCCCAGTTTTCTGAATTTGAATTCACACAATTCGCACAATCCGGAGAGTCTCCGATCAAATTGCTCCGATATTGCTGTTCGTAGTCATGTTTTCGACCTAACCCATGTTCCAATTTAGTCATTATTGTTAGGTTAGGAGAATTTGTGAGATTTGTGATCGAATTGAGTTCTGTACCGAAATAAACCCTAACTCTCGAATTGATTTCGAAACTGGATGAAATCTGCATTATAATTGGGGAAACCGGTATCAATAGAACCGAAATTTGATTACGAAACTATAGGAACAAGAAATCACTCGATTTCGTTCTGTAGATTAGGAGATATTGATGAATTAGTACTCGGTTTGGTAATTGGACTCGCTGATGAACTAGGAGTACAGGAGCGTCCGATCTCGTTTTAAAAGATTGGACGGCCGAGATTAGATCGGGCTATTAAATATTTATTATAAGTTTATAAATTCCAGTAAATAGTCCTAACTTGTTGGGTTAATTTAATATCTTCGCGAATGTATTTTGACTTGAAATTTTAACCATAGATTCCTTATTTAATCTAGTTTATTTTGATTTAAATTATTATGGTTTTGGAGTTTTAAAACGTAAGTTATGATTTTTTCAAGTTACGGGTTTTCTGGAATTATTTGGCTAAATTAAAAAGATATTTTTATGAAATAAAAATTTTATAATATGTATAAAATGTTATAGTTACTGTATATTAAATTTGGGAATTTTTGGGCACTCGAAAAAGGTTTTAAAAATTGTGTTTATGAGTTTTTCAAGAATAACCGATAATATAAGGTTTTTGATGTAATCAAAAATTAAAGTATGGTTTGTTGATTAACTTTTAAGCTGGGAAAAATAAAGGAAACTAAATTAACATTTTATACTAGTAAGTTTATAAATGTTTTGTATTAGCTTTTAAGAGAAGTGAAATTATTTACATATATGTATATATACTTACTTAAGTAGAAACTTATGTAAATTAAGGAATTTAATTATCCTACATTTTATTTACTATATTATATGGGAGTTAATATTTTAATTAAACTAAGGAATAATATATATATATATATATATATATATACGCATTTATAAAAGGGAATTAGAAGTAACTTAAAGTAAAACAAGGAACTAATTAAATCACCGCTTATAATAACTAAACATTATAAGAGCTAGAACCTTAAGATATGGTAAAAGAAATACTTTATGAAATATACTTGGAATAAAGTTAAAGGTCGAAGTAATAAGATAGTTTAAATATAGTAAGTTACATGGGGAATGTCTTAGTTAAATTCTAATACGGAAATACTTATATATATTAAATAAATAAAGGAAACACATTATTTTATAAACCTTAAGTCGGTTGTGTTAAGCCTAGAAGTTATTGAACATTAATAAATACAGTAAAATTTCCTGGAAATGCTAGGGATAAATTTTAATACATAAAGATATATATATAAATATACATGTATATAAATACATTAATATAGTTGAGGGAAATAATAATCCTTGTGATAGTTATAATAAGTAAGTTATATATATGTTAAACCTTAGGTTTTTAGTTAGTGAGTGATTAAATAATCACTATTAATTTAAGGGTTTTATTACACACATAACTTGACACGGTCTTGGGCTAACCCACTAAAGCCCAAGTCTATGAACTCCAAAAGCCCACTTATTCTTAAGAGAGTTTGGGCCACTCTCAGGAATAAATTCTAAATCATTCCAAACTAGACAAGATGGGCCTAACAAGGGATTTAGTTAACAGGTCAAGCCCGAACCTTTGTAAGAGAATATTGGTAACCAGAAACTATTAATCAGTAAGTGAAGAAAGCTGTTAGGTTTATAAGTCTCTTAACTAATCGCCACTTGGAACACCTTAATTATAGGTTACTATTGGGGAATCACTTATTCGAGTTAGTTATTGTTCTTCACATACCAGGTACGATTTCTCGTACTCAGCTTGTTGTGTTTGGACTTTATGGAATGTTTTGTACGATTTCTCGTACTCAGATATTTTTGCTGATTGACTTGTGGAATGTCTTGGAAAACGCTAACTGACTTTAAGAGGAATTTCTAAAAAGGAAATGGTTGTGTGACTAACCCAGCTTGTGTGACTAACTGAGCCTTGGATGTGAAACTCACTTGGGTATTGGTTCCTTCTATTTGGTTGTTCCGTTAGACATTGGCTGCTTAGGGTTATTTACGCTTCTGCACTCTGTAAGGACTGAGTTTTTGGTTGCTATGGGTTATTTTGGTGATCTAGTGTTGAATTTGAAAAGGTCAATCTTGGAAATCTTTCTTGTGACTCTGGATATCATTTCATCCATGAGCTGGTTCTTGATGTTTCGACGTGCGCGCATCTTCAATGGTAACAGTGAGGGGCTGTATATCCCCTGTCCCAGAAAGGGACGTGATAGATAGTGAGGGGCTGTATATCCCCTGTCCTTAGTGGACGTGATAGACAGTGAGGGGCTGTATATCCCCTGTCCTTAGTGGGCGTGATAGACAGTGAGGGGTTGTATATCCCCTGTCCTTAGTGGACGTGATAAACAGTGAGGGGCTGTATATCCCCTGTCCTTAGTGGACGTGATTGGCGGTGGGGGCCATCTCTCCCAGTTAAAATTATTCCATTCTTGAGTTATTGGTTCTTGGATCTATTTAATCGTTCCTAGTCCTTTGTGACTATCTGAGTTTTTCTACTCCTAACGGGTATTGGGTTTAACTGAGGAAAATGATGTTCACTAACACATGATGTGATTTCGTTCACTAACTCTATCTTTCAGTTATTAACCTTTGTTCTTATCTTGATATCTTGATTTGGTGAATCGTGAAATGCTTTGTTCCTCTGAGTGTTTTTAGTGATTGTTTTCAAGCTATTATTATTTAAGTAGTTGTGTTATTTTTGTTTTTGGAGGATCGTACCAGTTCCATTCCAGGGAACTGACCCACCCCTCTCGAGGTGGGCTGCTTGGTTTTATCTTGCAGGTACGAGTTATTTTACAGGTGGCCACGAAGAGAAAGAGTAGTTGGGATGGGATTAGGCTTGAGAGTTTATCTGTTTTATTTCTGTTTACTTTTGTTAAGTTTTCTCGTGGTTCAGGCCGTGACAATTGTAATCATTAAGGTGTATTTTGGTGAGGTTTTGTACCGGTGTTTGGAACCCGATGGTCTGTACGCCTTTAGTATTTTATTTCCGCTATAAATATGTTTAATAGGGGCGTTACACATAACCTCCAACGAGGGAAGGTGTCCAACCCATATTTTGAGCATGTTTCTCAATTAATTGTGGATCATTGGATCTGTTGTTTAGAGTAAAAGTTAATTTGATAGTATAGATTTTAAGTTTTTCTATAAGGGTAAAGATGTAAAGTGTAATTTTTGTGTTATATATCTTTATGCTTTTTTTCAAAAAATGAAATTCTGATCGTATGACTCAAATTGATAAATTACTTTTTCATGACCAAGCTCCATCATCACATTGAAGAAAGTTTCATATTCCTCTATCCTAGGCAGCAGTGCCAAATCAGTCTCCAATTGAGCTGTTCATGTGAGTCTCTTAGCGTGTAGTTTAAAGAAGAGAAAAAATAGATGAGTGTCTTCAGTCCGAGTCTTCATCTACCCAGACTGCCCAGTTGTTCAAAACTAGTTATATAAGCTATGCTCTTGTTCTTCTTTGCAAATCCTGAAGTGCAACTTCAACAGGAAAGGGATAGTATAGGATCTTGCTGCATTAAAGAACCTTCATAAAATGCACCTAGAGGGTATTAATTCAAGTGAGCAACTTACGGTCATATATCAATGTCCAAGTCTTGATTTCCTTCAGAGTTTAAGTCTAACAGCTTATCCTCCACCACAATTGACGATTGATATGCAAACTTTGAAGCGATGTTCAATGTTGCGAAAGCTTGTATTGAGAAACTTCTCCATAATCGAAGGTCAAAACGGAGGTTCTATTGAATTTCCTCAGAGTCTTGTTTCCTTAGTTCTCTATCGCACCAAACTGAGAAAGAAAGAATCAACTGTTGCAATGTCTAAACTTCCTCACCTGAAGTGTTTACGTCTAGAGAGAGAAGCATATATTGGAGAAGAGCTGGTCATGGAACAAAAAAAAATTTGAAACTTGAGGAGCTTATAGTGAATGGAAACATAAAAGAATGGAGATTTGAACGTGAAGAAGGGAATCAAAATGATTTACTGATACTGCCATGCTTAAGACAGCTAAGAATCCTTGGTAGATTACTAAGCCTTCCTGAGGAACTTCAATACGTGTCAACTCTTCAAGAACTAGAAATCTGGCCAGGTAATACACATATAGTGAAGAGGATAAAGGAGGGTGGAGAAGACGTCATATTATTAAGCATATTCCCTTGATCAAAACTGAGGTATGTATTAACTTGGAGTTATTGTTCTTTTTTCATTGCGGTGCTTTCTTTCAGATTTTAAGATTTTGGGTTATCATTTTGATCACGCTTTTTGTCTGTCTTTGATGAAGCATTCCACTGGAGATGGATTGTTTCCTGTCCTTGTGCTTGGTTATATTGTATATAACTATACACTTAACAACATTGTTTAATTTTTTCATCTGTAGCAGTAGTCTCCGTGACCGATGTACTGCGGGGTTGGTTTTTGGAGGAGGCGGTGCCCTTCCCTGCTACGTAGGTGGGCGATGATATCTCTGGCGTCGGAGAAAAATCAAATTATGACCAATCGCGAATGTGACAGTTTTTATGAGTGCATTTTTGAATGACTTTTTAGGATTAAACATTGACTCAGAGGTGATCGGTGGTGATACCAGTGTTGTATAGTCGAGGATCATCTGTTTTTTTATTGTGGGTGAATTCATTACGGGGTGGGGAGTCACAATGAGATAAATGTTTGGGAGTTGAAGAATTGATGATTGAAATTAACCAGTAGCTAACGATGGACTTAAATATTGGTGGTTTCAATTGTTTACATTGAGCACGGATTGATGTTTGGGTACCATTAGGGCTGCCCAAAAAATTCCGAAACCGTGGTATCCGACCGAAACCGAATTGGACCGTACCTGTTTCCAGGTTAACCGTACCGGTTTTTACGGTATGGTTAACCGAACCGTTTAAAATACCCGGTTTCGGTTTCGGTATACAATTTTTCAGATCGGTTAACCGAATATATATATATATAACTAATACATATATTTACGTATTAAATTTTTTATATATACGAATACTATACTAATCGGCTAATCCTAATCTAAATTCCTAATCGCCGCTATGAGTATACGGTAGTCGGTAATATGAAATTGAAATCTCCCAATCTCATTTCTCTTTAGCCGCTCCCGCCTCCCACTCCCAGTCACAACCAGAAAACCCTACAGGCGTCTTCAGGTTCTTCAGATTTTCTGCATGTTCTCTAGTATCACAACGTTGGTGAGAGCATTCGATTGCTGCTACTACTGTTCGTCTTTGGTTTTTATTTTCAATTCGGTGGTAGCATGCTGTTATAACTTACAGTTAGTTCTCTTCATGCTGCTATTTTTTTACATTGTATTGTTGTTGTTTTAGTAGTAAATCAGTAGTTTGAATTTTTTTTTGAATATACTGTAAAGCCGCTGAACACTTCGGCTCAAAGACGCTCAAATATATAGAGCATTGCTCTGACGCACAGGAACTCCTCCAACAAGAAAATACTAGACAGTAAGGTCTTGTTTTTTGTTTTTTCCATTATCATGAGGGTAACAAGTTGAAGAAAGCAATTGATGTATATTTAGTTTTTTTTATCAAATGAGTATTTTCTATTTACATTGATAAAGAGAAAATATATTCGGTTACACGGTTTACCGAGAAAACCGTACCGAATTAAAGATTAACCGTCCAAAACGGGATGGTAACGGAATCAAATTTCTAAAAACCGAATTAAATACGGTTAACCGATTTAAATGGAATGGTAATGGAATTGATTTTTCAAAAACCGGTAACCCGGTTAACCGAAAGCGATTAACCGAATAACGCGGTTAAGCGGTTAACCGAATAACGCGGTTAACCTACCATGGACAGCCCTAGGTACCATCTCTAAAAGCACTGTCCTTTTGTTAGTTTTTTGTTTCAACCACAAATGAAAGGAGGTTGGTGTTTATCTAAAAGAGGAGATGACGGCAGTTGCCTGCCGCATACTAGTAATGTAGTATATTTTAGACTATTGTTGTAGTGCCATTGCTAATATGCAACTCTCTCTCCCCGTTAATTGTCATGATAATACTCAGAACAATCACTGGGCTGAAACATTTTTTAAGTACAGAAGCTACAGATAGGTTGAATGAGGCCCAATTTTAGCAACCGAAAAAGGAAAATAGGCCCATTGAATGCTCTCGACTACTAACCAGTATATGCCCAGTTTCGGCTTTTGAAGAATATACGAGCCCAATATTATAGAAAAATAAAGAATATATATACAAGCCCAGTTTTGGAATTGTGCTACTAAACAGTTTTCGTCTAATCTATATAATTCTAATTCTTATATCCTCACGTGACAACTACTTTTTCAAATAAATTACTACGTACAATGGAACTTTCTTCATTTTTTGGAAAAACTTTGTTAGGTACTTTCTAAAACACCTCTGCACTTAGCGCTGTTTGATACTACTTGATAGACATACACAATCAGTATAATAAAGGGGTATTTATACCCTTTAATTAATTAAAATTATTTCAAGTTTTGCTGATCAACCGTGAATAATATACATACACAATAAATAGAGTGTGTTCTTGTATCATAATTATAAATAAAAAAAATACTCAAATTATTTCTAAATGACCGAGAGAGGTGTCATTTGAAGACCGAGAGATGAAATCATAGAGATAGATAGTACTAGTATACTACAGTAAGGGAGAATAGGGAGCTTAAGGTAGGCAAGATCCCCATGAACAACCCAAGATCTGTCTCGCTCTCCCTGCTTTGTTAATTGAATTCTTCCCGTTGGCCAGCCTTTTTGTGCGCTCACAGTCAGCAGATACGTATATGATTGCAGCACATGCACACCTATCGATGATAGACCCCAGCATTTATGTACATGAATATGATACCTCAACATCTTATACTTTATAATAAATGGTCCACCACCACACCACACCACACGAATCAATAAGATCATATCTCAACGACGTCGTTGTTCTATACATATATATGGGTTACGATCACACATGATCTATATGACTACGTATTATCTTAAAATCTATGACGACGTGACCATCCATTGCACTTTCTCGTCGGTAATATGAGTATTTAGCAAATAAATGGATCATTATTGTGCCGGTAAAAGAAGTATTATGTTGAAGTAGCGCAGAGGTAATTAATTAGCATATATTTAAAATATTTTTTTAGAAAGATTTCAATTAATTTTAGGGCTTGAAGGAAAAAAAAAAGATACACCTATATATTTAGCTAGGAATATTTATTTTGTAGTATATTTTGGGTATATTGTACGTACGTACTATCTTATACAATAAGTTTGCTAGCTATTTTTGTTAAGGGTGATTTTCTCGGTCTCTATACATAGGTACTAAACATTGTTTATCTAGAGAGGAAAAAATACCCCAATATAATATGTGTATGAACATATTTATTAATTGATCGTAATGGTGTTAAACAACAACTTGATAATTTTCTGTAGAAGAGTAATCATTGGTGGATAGATGTTGGTGTGACCGTGAAGGGAAGTGTCAGTATTATGAGGCATGCAATGCAACTCAATTGAATGCTTGCTTCCACTTCCAGTCTGAACTGGTAGTACTAATTTCTACATTACATTATGTTAGGGAGGGAGGCGGTAGTTACTGTAATTGCACATAGAGGATCCAGAAGCACTCTTTTCGGAAAATGTTAAATCATTCTGCTTTTTTCTTTGTTTGGTATACATAATGTTAGGGAGGCAGTAAATGTGTACATTTCATTTTTCATTATCTCGCTAATATTCATTTTTCTTTTTTAACATTTACTTTTAAATCATTTATGTTCCTTTTCATGAGTACAAAATGATGAGACAGCGAGCGACTCAATTCAATTGGCTAACTTACAGCTTTCTACTGTATGATTCCCGGTGGGTACATTTCCGGACGAAGCACGAAAACCGCGTCGTTTTGTGAAGACAGTTCACGTGGGGAGACACCAGGGGAATGTCAGCCAAGGTTTGTGTTTGGTGAATTGTGGGTGGATATGATTTCGAAAGAAGCTATATTTACCAACTACTACTACAACAGAAGCCAGGCCGGCCAGGCCAACCAGCTTCAAATGTTTAAACCCTCTGATGACCTGAAAATGTTTAAGATTGGAAAAACCATTAATGGGCTTGATGGATGAGGCCCAAAAGGAAGAATAGCCCCAGTTGAAATTCAAATATGTTTAAAGAAAGCTACAAAGAGCTGATACCCCATAATTCGTATAAAGTAAACTAGATACTACATAATAGAGCTGATCATAATGTGTCCGGCCCGGCAGCCCGTCTGACCCAGCCCGTAAAAAAGCCCGACGAGCCCGAATCTGATAGGGCTTCCGGACGGGCCTGGACATAAAATTAGGTCCGAATGAAAAACCGGCCGGACCGGGCCGCGGCACATTTTTTGAGCCCGTGGGCAAACCCGACCGGGCCGATTTTATATTATTTATTATTATATGTTTAAAATGTAATATATACATATTAATTTTTATATAATATAAAAAATTATATATAATATATAAATTTTATATATATAACATATTAATTTTAAATAAATTATATATATAATATATAAATCTATATTAAAATATATTAATTTGAATTTTTTATTATTAATTTATATTAAAAAAATTAAAAAACCGGACCGGGCGGGTCGGGCTTCAGCAAAGTCTGGAAAAAACCGGGCCTAACCCGGCCCGGCCTGAGCATATAAAAACCGGTCTTGATTTTTGAAAATAGGCCCAACAGACCTAAAAATTTCCTCTGGCCCGGCCCGAACCCGGCCCGCCCGCCCGAATGATCACCTCTACTACATAACGACCAAAACGTGAGAATCAATCGATGATGACTACTACAATTTAGAACTGAACGCTAGGCCTGCGGGAGTAAAGAAGTGTCGTTTTCAAGACAGCATGTGAGAATGTCGAGATGAGATCGGAGTACATAAGTTGCATGGGGGAGGCTAAAAGGCAAGGAAAGATCCCCATCAATAACCCCTTCTTAATTCTCTTCGTTCATCTTCTTGTGCATTAGACAATAACACACATATACGTTCACAACTATCATATAGGCCCCAGCATTTATGTACGTACGTGACACCACATTATACATATATATATATATATATATATATAATAATGTTTAAAAAATGATTTATCAAACCAATCAATCAACAGGATCGTTTTTTCCAACGACGTTATTCTATAAGTATAGGTTACGGTCACACAAATCGATCTACATGAGCATATAGTAGGCTGTGAATAGAGTTAACGTCTGTCTGTCCGCTGCGATTCAGTCTATATTTTGATTAGATTTTGGATTTTAAATATGGCAAATTCTTCGCTAAAAATGTAGCCAACTTGGCTAGATGTATGTGGGAGATATGGGTATCAGGGAGAGCGCGACATACACGCGATTGTTTTACTCTTTTTTAGCATTTTTTTCTTTTTTTTTTCAAAAATTTTACTATACTTTTTCTTTTTAGCACAAAAATCTTTAAATTGTTGTAACTTTTAATATATAAGTCCAAATGAAAAAAAATTATATCATTGTTCACATAAAGTCAAGCTCTTCAAAACAAGACCAGTCATGGATATTTTTTGACAACTTTGAAAAAAAAAATTTTATATGTATAGTGCACAAAACGTAAAGAAAACTTGTACAGATAGTCATACAAACCTGTACAAATGTTCATTAAAACATGTACATCTACACGTAAAAACTTGTACATCATCGCATTAACTCGACAGATTTTTAGCGTTTGTGGTAGCGGGTTTAACGACCCTAAACCCGCCACTGGAAACCTTAAAATGTCTTTGACGTTTTTTAGCTATCCTAGGGTGGGTTTTGGGTGTTTTGGGGGTAGGATAATCTATTTGGAATTTGTTTCGTACTTTATATTGTAGCAACTAACTCAACAGGTTTTTAGGATTTGTGGTAGCGGGTTAGACCCTAAACCCACCACTGCAAACCCTAAAAATGTCTTCGACGTTTTAGCTATCATAACGGGTTTACATTCTTAGAAGAACGATTCTCAAAGAACAATTTGTTTCAAATCTGCATATCCTTACTAAACTCACCAAAATTCACTCCGTGAATACTCTACATTCTTTATTTAAAAATAAAATAAAATTACTCCCACATTCTATCTATGCTTATGTAGCAGATAATTGATGTAGTTCCATTTCTCATCATCATTATTTATATTACGTTTGGTCGTATTAATTTGATTCTCCGCGGGATGCGTGCAACTATCCTATGATAATAGTACACCCAGTAAATTTGTTTAGGCAAGAGATATCAGCAGTACCCTAAAATAAAGGCACTTTCATAATTGAAGTTTTGACGTCAAAAATAGGAAAGAACACATAAGAAAGAAGGCGTTGTTCGTGGATATGATCATAGAAGAAATCATTATTACTGTTATGCACGTAACGCAATTAAATGGCTTGCTTCCAATATGAGCTACTACTAGCTACATTATTATTATGTTAGGAAGCAGTAATTGCACGCACAGAGATACAATATATAAGGACCTAAAACCACTGTTTAGGAAAAATGTTCATTATTCCGTCTTATTTCCTTGTTCGGAAAAAAAAACTATTATGTACTTTCTACTTTGATAGAAGAAAAAGTAAACATTTAGTGCAAATATAGTACTAGTATTGTTTTTTCTCCACTTTGCGTGTTAACATAAATTGTTCTTTCATCAGTATAAGTACTGTGATAGATTGGGAGCATCCACAACAATGAGAGTGGAATCCACCCATAAAGTATCATTATTCTATTCTCCTCTCTCACAACATTAGCTAAGAAACTCTCTCTCCTCAATCCTTAGCTAAGGGCATCCACAGTGGTGTGGATTCCACCCATATTTGTCAGTAAGAAATTAAAAAAGAGCTGCAATGGTGTGGAATCCACACCATTTCTCTTTCATCGTTCCTTATTTAAGCAACGTACGGAAAACTAAATTCATTGGTTGTTTCTCTGTTTTGTCTGACACATACAATAAAAAAATATTTACTGCTTTCTAAAATAATTTTACGATTCTTATCTCAACTACATCTCACTTAATATTAATACATTAAATAAAATAGTGGGAGGAGTGAGAAGGTTAAGAAACTCCCTTATTGTAGGGATGAACAAATGAATTGAGTTGCTTAGACAATAAAAAAATATTTTATGGTGACATGGCACCTAGGTTTCTGTTAAGAAACCCATAACCATTGTGGATGCCCTAAGGAACTCTCTCTCATGTCTCTCTTTCCACATAAGCATTTATCTTTTCTTTTACATATTTGTGAGTAGAATCCACTCTATTGTGGATGCCTTGTGTCTCGTATCGTGTGTCATACTACTAGTACTCCCTCCGTTCAATAATAACTGTCATTTTAGAAATTGCACACTTATTAAGAAAGTAGGACAATGACGCATGTGCCCCTACTTTTTACTTTTCCATTTAGAAAATAATTACTTTTATATTGAATAGTAGGGTTAAAGTGAAAAGAAGTGTGTCAAAAAGCTAGAATGACAGATATTTTGAACAAGAATCATATCCTAAAACGACAGATATTAATTAACGGAGGGAGTACTTTTTTACTGAAGTGGGTCCACAAACTGCCAAAAAGTTACAGCATGAGCGTCCGTTGCAGCGGTGTGCAAATGGTTTTGTCATTGGATAACAGCTTTCTACTGTATGATTTCAGAGTTGAGTTGTCAGCGGGGTAAAAATGGAAAAACAAAGTACGAACGACGAAAGGCATGTGTGAAAACAGTTTGTATTTAAAAAAAAAAACAGTAGTGGAACTGAGATCCCGGCTGAACTCAGATAGTAGAAGCACCAAAACCTCGTCGTTTTGAGGAGACACGGTTCAGGTGGGGTTTGGGATTGGGGGGCTGTAGACGATGGGAAACTCCAGGCAGGGCAGGGGTTTCAGTTCAATCAGTACCACATGAATAAAATACTCTAATATAGTATGGTAGGATATAACATGATTTTTTTGGTATTTTATGATTTTTTTTGAAACATTGGTATTTTATGATGTTATTTCAACTACCAACCACCGC
Source organism: Limonium bicolor (assembly GCA_023374045.1). Classification (NCBI taxonomy): domain Eukaryota; kingdom Viridiplantae; phylum Streptophyta; class Magnoliopsida; order Caryophyllales; family Plumbaginaceae; genus Limonium; species Limonium bicolor. The sequence goes on along the minus strand of CM041778.1, from coordinate 270,153,131 downwards.
TTTTTTTATTTAATTTATATACCCGACAACAAATATATTTTGGTTTAGAAAAAATAGAGGTCGAAAGCTTTATTTAGTCAACTAAACTGTTTAAAGTTAATTCAATACCAACTCTTTCTTTAAGGTCCTTTAGTTTAAACAACTCTTTCTTTAAGCAAGAAAAAAAAAAGAAGCAACGAAGCTTACTGTAACTACTACTACTAGATAGGAGATGGTTATTATCTCATCTTTTGTGGGCTTGATTTTCATTTTGTTTCGATTATAATGATGCAAATTGTTCCGGTGGCCTTCTTCGTCACTGTTTCGTGACTTTATATAATCCATGCAATTCCACGTAACATTGATCCGTAGGATTTACATATATGAAAGTGCCAAAACAAATAAAAGCACCACCCACTTTTCTGATCTCTATCTTTTATAAATTAAATAAGAAAATCATATCTTAAATTCAAGAGTGGACCATGCGCGGCTATACTTATTGAAAAAGGAAAAAAAGAAAAAACATTGTTTCAGCATATATCGATATATTAACTATTGGGGTATGGAATGGAATAGAATGTTGGCTCTATTAAATTAAATATATAGTTCAAGATAAAAATTTCGTGTATATTATTATACTGGTTGAGCCTGAAATAAATTATAGGCCGAAGAAGCAACACGCACGCCACGCACACGGCATCACCTAATCCCTCGTAATAAGGAAGAAATCTGATCAGCCGAAAATTCACCCTAATTCAAGGATTTAGAGGTTAGGTTTATCTCTTAATTGACCTCGTAATCGGTGGTTTCTTTTTACACCATATATAGAGAAAGTTTAGTCAATGTAGCTTACTAACTAATTCACCTATTGTATTGAGAAACAGATGAAAAGTAAATTCTTTTATCTTGAGGTAAACTACGTGCTAAAAATACTATTAAATTGTGAATAAAACAACCAAATCTTATAATATTTTTCAAGTGGAGGGACATCGATCTTTTGTGTTTCACATATTCTAATGGGATAAATTCCAACATTCAACATATACAAGAGAAAGACTGGAGTAGTCGAGTTTGTGACGTATTGAAAAGATCCAGACTCAAAACGATTAGAAATTTGAACTTTTAAAGAGTAACAACGCGATTAGGGAAAAACTAACAAGATAAAACAAAATCCTCGTTACTCAAATGAAAAGGCATTATGGCCTCCTGAGAAAAATGATTAAAAAAAATCCTTCTCTAAAATATGATAATGTTGAAACAAAGTATAATGATAGAGACTATGTAGACTTAACATTAGGAGAATATGCATTTTTAGAAACTTTACACCTACCAACTACCAAATACGGTGCATGTGCGTTTTTATGTACAGTTTTGATACAGTCGATCTCTATCAATAAGCTGAGCGGGAAAAAAATAATCAAGTACTTCAAAGATGGGAAAGGAGTGAAAGCTACTAAACCCGTTTTGGTTTAATTGACAATGACTTTCATGTGGTAGTTGGATGCTAACTCTTCATTGACAACGATCAAAATTCGTGCTTGCAAAATATGATAGATTTAATAGATACACAAAAATGGAGGTCATTATTTGATTTGATATGATGTAATAATATATGAAACGATGTCCTCTTCTTAATCGCTAGATTTAGCATTCCTTAATTCTATATGCCGCACTGAATTTATTGAATTTCAGCACTGATAACGATCATCATTGTTGTCACGGAAGATTAGGGTATACAATACAATACAAATACTAGTACATGCGACGTACGTACGTGTTAGACGTAGCATCACCGGATGTCGATTGGTTAATTAAGCGCTTGGGATAAGGAAAATTAATTGCTTGATTAATGGGTATTTGTGCCACCTCGTAATCATTAGTAAATTATTTCAAATATCATTAAACAACAAAAGAATATTAAAGGCATGTTCTGGTACATGTATATAACTAATTTATAAAAGTCGACTAAAAATAAAGTACATGTTCCCAAGGAATGCTCGCTTCTACATTTTAAATTCTTTGCACGGTGGACACGTATCCGACCCGTCCGGTCCTATCAGGCCCTGTTCTGTGGGAGTATATGTAGTTTGTATTTATTTAAAAAGTTCTCACAGATTTTTAGTGAAAAGTTTCTAAAGTTAGCTTCTCTCCATAATCTATTCTACTTTGTGAACAAGGAATATATTCTACTCTCATAATATAATATTATCACATGTAAAACATATCAATAGACCCTAATTAAAGTGAATTTTCATCACGCTCGCTAAAAAACGTAGGCGATTTTGCTTTTAATTGGCCATAATGACTTGTTTATGAAAATAAAATAATGAAACAAAACAAATCTCCAATATTAGGGGTTCTAATGATATAATAAACTATCCGATAAAAGGTAATTATGAGAGAAATAAGGGTATTTATGTTTTTTTTGCTCAAAAATATGAGAGAGGTATTGTATAGGCTATGTTTAACTTTGAAGAAGGATTGTAGACTAACTAGTTAATAACTATAATGTCTACGAAAAGAACCGCAAAAACCATTGTGGAAGTGGTAGCAACGATCTTGATGTCAGCTCAAGACTATACAATACTTACTTCCTCCATATAAATATGATTTTTTATCATTAAAACGATAAATTTTTGAATATAAAAACTATCAGTAAAGATTAGTGATGTGAAATATAAAGGTCACTGTATACATTTTATCCATAAAATCAACCAAACAATAGTGTATCATAAGCAACTCTGTTTTAAGTTAAGCTCTATGTGGTTAGTTTATTTGTTGATGTCATCCTAGTGATATTTAGTAATCCAGACGAATCTGGTCACTCTCATGATTTAGTCAAGATTGGTGTGAGGTGATGCTAGGCCGAAAGAGGTGACTAGGTTTATAATTGTCGAGTATTAAAAGGACTACTTTTCCATTTGTTAACATTTGTCATTAGAAACTTTACATATTATTTAAGAAAGATTTTTAAATGACCAATATCTTTAATTCTACGAGAAAAAAAGGAAAAAAAAAAAGTAAACTATCATATAAGAAAGATAAAAAAATAGTGTGGTACAATAATATTCATTTAAAAATATAAAAGATAAAGTGAAAAGATCGATACAAAAGTACACTTAAATGACCATCCTACATGGAAGAATGTTGCTCATGACAACACAATGGAGCAATATATGTGACACAAATATAGAGATAACGTTTCACAACACTTTCTCATCTTCGTAGTTTGTAGTATGCTTATATAGTTAACAAAATATATAAATCAAATTCAACAACGAGTGAATACTCAATCTTTCAATTACACTTGTATATATAGCTTGCTACATAAGTTGTTCTCCTATTGAGTTAGTTTCAGTTTTCAACTTTAATTTATAGACAAAAATTAGTAGGTATATTTCTTTAAATGCCCCTCATAATTATATATAGTATCTAGACTCTTTTTCCTCTAATATACTTTTTTTCTATCTATTTCTACATAATCCGTTAGTAAATTGTTTGGTAAAACATCAAATCTTTATTTAGTCAATAAGGTTTTATTTAGAGCAACTTCAACGGAGTGGAATCACTCTTAATGTTAGTAAGGAAAGGAAAAAAATTCATTTTCTCCGACTTGGGTTCTTATTTAAGAAATGTACTATGTTGAATGGTTATTGGCTCTTGCTCTGAGAGGAGAGAGAGAAGTTAAGAACTTTGTTGTTGTAGTATAAGTAGAATAAGAGAACATCCAAACAAATAAAATATATTACTGTGTTGACATGACACAAAGGGAAATGTTAAGAGCTCATGTATTGTCGTGGTTGCCCATAATATAGTGGAATCCACTCTAAAATCGGTAAAAGAAAAATATATAATATGACAAGGATGGGAATGTGAGTGTGAGGTTTTTAGCTAAGAACCTCAAAAAGTGGGTATCTTAGCATAAGAAGAGAGTGATTATGAGAAGAGATTTAAAATAGTATTTATTTTTAGGGTGGAGTCCATTCTTGTTGTTGTGGATGTTCTGTATGTGTTATAAGCTATGACAGATTAGAGTACATATAGAAATAAATATGGTAAAAATATGTCAAAAAACATAAAATAAGTTGATGTGGTAGGTGATAAATGTCAGATAGAGTTAACTAATAACCATTAACACTAGTGAAGCATCATTCTTTAGCCACGTTTGCATATGTATTTACACAAGGGACTCTCATAGGGAACTAGCTAGAAGCTCATATAACGGAAGCTTCTTTTATATTGCGAGTTTTTTTGTAACCACCAGTTTTTCATTAATCACGATACAAGATTACCAGGACCCCCTAGAATAAACCCTCACCGAAGTCCACGCATTGGGGGGGGGGGGGGAGGAAGTACCACCATCCCTCATCTAGGTTGTCTATGGCAATTCGAAAACCTCAACTTAATTACTCGAAAAGCTAAGAACCAAGTCTGTTTTTCATCAGATGTGACTCATCCCTAACCAAAGCTTAACCATAGCCTAGATAGCGATAACCACCTAATCAAGAATATGCTAGAATAAACATAAATCCATCATAAGTACCAACTTTTATTTTAAAGATACAAATTAAAGTCATGCTAAACGAGACTTTTATTGAACAACGAACAACTTCCCAAGACACCAGAGGAAGAGCCAGGGTTGACGGACAATGCTAATCCCAACAACCCTGAAGGGAAAGATCATTTCTCTTGGCAACCCCCGAGGGAATCAGGGGTTGCCGTGAGATCTGTAGACTTAGCCATCTGAGTTTGTTTTTGCATATAAATCAGGTTAACAATCAACCGAGACTCCTTGAATGAGGAACTTGATTTTCCTTTCTTGTTCTTCCTAGCTTACGAATCAAACTTGTGGGAGGAAGCCCCATCCTCTATTACATTATCCTTGTGCAGACGATCCATGTGCCTCTTTTTCCTCCCAGAAGAATGTTGAAAGCTTTCATCACCATTATGCTGAGTGGGGTAGGATAGGCCCTCGATTCTCCTAGACTCACGACAACTGGGTTGTTACCTGATGATTCCACCATTTCACAATCAACACCCACCACATGGTGTATCCAAACCGCATATGAATTTTCTGAACCCATTCTCATCATCATCTGAACCCTTCATTTTAGAGCGGGAGGAAGATGCTCTCATCTAGGGGCCATAAGGGTATACCCCCGTAAGATAGTCCGGCTGATCTTAACATTCCTTAATGGCATGAAGAAATAGACTACATCTAAAGCAAATAGGAGCATTTATTATGTGGCCCTCAATGCTGAGTCAACTCCTTCAACCAAATCCTTCACACACCTAAGAAGAGGCCTACAGAGGTCAAGGAGAACTCTGAACTAGAGGAATTCACCCCTCTACCCGTCCTCCTCATCACCAAGTTCAAGAAAAATCTAGAAGTGTGAACCCAAACGTTCAGCAAAGCCCCTGTGGTAAAGAATAAAGGGGACGTCATGGACACATATCCAAATCGGGAGGCAGATGAAATTATGATCTTTAGGTGCCTTGGCACTATCAATGTCTGAAAGACCAAAAGGGAACTGTCGAAGGTCCAAGGACCCCAGGAGAGGGACTTGAGGATGGAGTATGTGTCTCAAACTTAAACAAGAAGAGATTAGAGCTCGCCCTTCTCTTTTTTTAGTTTCCCATTCATTTTTATTCCCGATCAAAAGTGGATCAACACCTAAACATCGGCAATTTTAGAGTTTAGGGAGCCGTTTCCATGTTCCGGAGAGCGGAGGCATTCATTAGTTTCTCATCCATCATTCATGGTAGTCTCTTCTCTTTCGCCCGTGAGTTAACTCCACACACACGATGTTAAATTATCAATCTCATCGTAGTCTCCTGATGAACAAGACTAGTTGCAAAGTTTGTATACTCCTCCAACCTTGACCAGCTAAACAACACAACACTATCGCCACTAACTTTTGGTTTCCCGGCACTAGTATAAAAAAAGAGCTTATTTTGGTGGTTCAAAAACCTATTTCAGCGGCATTCAAGAGGGTAGAACACCGTAGTTCCTCCGAGAAGCGGAGGACAAATTTGTCCCGTAGCAAATCAACACGGAAAAACACTGAACACTCATCCACCCCTGATTTGGTCGGCACTAGTAAAAAAATAGCCTATTTCGGTGGTTGAACAGCCTATTTCCGCCGTGAACCGCCAAAATAGTTGGACTCTAATTTGTTCTAATGAATAGAACCCCTGATGAGCGAGAAGCGAGGGCCTACGGGCCGGTTGTTAACAACCGCTGAAATAGACCTTTGGGTCAGTCAACTCTAGAAGGTTGACTAGACCCATACGACCTATTTTGGCGGTTCCCTGATAAAAACCTCCGAAATAGGTTGTCCAGACCAGTCTATTTTGGCGTTTTTTATCAAGGAACCGCCGAAATAGACCATTTTTTTCACCATGGTAGCTCTATATATATACCCTATACACACCTCAATGTTCAAGTAGACCTGTGTATCACATATATAACAATGCCAGCATAAAGGGGCAATCAATTCCACATTCCGTCACCATCAACAGGGTCATAGCCCAACAATTACCTAACAAGTTAACTAAATCATAAACGTAGAATAAAGTTTACATTGTTATACATAATATTACAATTCAAATATCCTCACACATCAACTACTAATGTGATGAGTTACAACTATTCAACTAGAAATACTAAATAAATTAACGAAATTTGTGAGGATGTATTATGCCCAATCCTCAAGAATCTTGACAATGTGCACATCTTCATTAGTCGACACTACCGATTCAAAAGCCTTGAGTAAAAAAATAACATTAATTATAACTACAAGTGTAACAACATATAAGGTATATAACCAAAACTTTTAACAAATCTTACCTTGACTAATGAGTGCGCTGGTAAACATGTCGTCGCGCCTACTGCGTCATGCATAAATCTCATGACGTAGTATCCACATTTAGAACCTCCAGGATGCACTGGACACTGTACATATACACATACATATTCACCATCATTCTTTCAAGTATTTACAAGTATTACGACTACATCAATTAATACACAATACCTTTACATTGTTCCACAGGATCTTGTTATTCTTCACTGGCTTTTGCAATGTCATCAATGCAGCTTTAAAGGTGCTAAATTAAACTAACATATAGTTTAATAGACACGGTTAGTTACAAGTTTTCAACCAAAAGATTAAGTAATAAACATTATTGTACAAGATAAGCAACTAACTTTACGAGCACAACTACTATAATTGGTTTCTTGGCATTCCTACCAAGTGAGTCAAACTGAAAAATCCTAGGGTGCTTCATTGACAAAACTAGTAAAGACCAGTGTCGGTTGTTCACGTACTAGAATACCATTAATTGAATTAAACTAAATGATCATTATATAAATTGCAAAATTTATAGATATTACATATGTAGAAACAGATGATGAAGTTACCCTTGAGGAACTGGTAGCATAACATAAGACTTGTTCTCATAGTTATAGATCACAGATGTCAAGTATTGCATAAGGCCCTGGATGTCACTTGACATTGTCACCTCGGAGCACATAGTAGGACACAAGTAACCGAAATTGTTGTTGTCATGTTCTGTGACCACCTTATATTGCACATGTCTCCACCATAAAGACAATATCATTAGTGATTTAACATTTCATCAACACTAATTCAAAATTCAAATCAAATATGTACAAGGTAGTAATCACTCATAACATGGCTAACTTGATGATTGATACATTCAGTCAATCCCTCTTGAACACATCCACAAAATCGGTCATATAGATGTCAATTTGAGAACCTCAGCTAATTGTAGCCACTGCTCTTCAATGATACCCTCGTATTTCTCCCACAATGGCCTTTCATCACATTTTTTTAACGCTCTGAACATGTGTCATCCTCACATATCGGACATGCAAAGGTTTCTTCCACCGTGTACCCAGACAAGTTACCATACACAAGGAAGTCATTGACTGTACAGAACAAGAATGCCTTAAGCATGATATTTTCTCTTGCATAGGTATCATACACCACGGTACCCTCATTACACATAACTTCAACTCATCAATCAGTGGGGCGAGATATACATCAATGTTATGACGTTGTTGCTTGGGACCAGATATCAGGAGTGATAACATTATATCACCAGCAAAACAGGCCAAGTGTTATGTTGACTGCTCAACGTACCATTGGGTTCATCCCATCAGTACATAATCCAAGCCTCATATTCCTGTCTTCATCACCGAAATGTTCTTTGAACCGTCTATTGATGTTTCTCCACTGAGGTCCATCTGCTGGATATCTTAACTTCGCAACACTTTTCTACCCTCTGTGTGCCATCTTAAGTTTTTGCATTTATTGGATTGGAAAATAACCTTTTGAATCTAGGTATGATCGGCAAATACCACAACAGTTTAGCTGGAGGACTTTTTTTACGAGTAGAGGAGTCACCAACCTTGTGCTTGTATCGAGAAAACGAACATTTTTGACACTTATCTAGTTGTTTGTAATCTCCTCTATACAACACACAGTTGTTTGGGCATGCATGAATCATTTTGTACTCAATTTCTATTGGACACATCCATTTCTTTGCTTCATAGATGGTGGTAAGGAGACTATTCCCATCAGGAAGCATATCATGAAGCAACTCAATAAGTGTCGTGAAGCTCTTGTCACTCCATCCATATCTCCCCTTCAGATTGAACAAATTCAATACATCCGTCAATTTACTCTACTTAATGCACATCAAGTACAAGGCTGTTTTGGATGCGTCCAATAACCTTTGATACTCATCCGACCTATCAGCAAATTATCCTCAACATTGTCAAACATCTCGTCTATTTGCTCATCATGGTAAGACATCTCACTTTCATTGACTCCTAAATTACTTGGGAGTTCCGACTCATTGACAATATCAAAGATGTGATCGGTTCTCATCCTCTTCCGATCATGACTGCACGAGGAGACGTCTTATCATCATCACTCTCCATGGAAAGTCCATCTTCTATAATGTGCCATGAATCCACTGGTCTTCAGATGAAATTCTATTTCCTCGATGCTTGAATATTGTCTTATCACACCACAGTCAACATAAGGACATGGATTTCACTGCCTTTGTCCTATCCTTGTGTTGCACGCCACTTTGCAGAACTCTTTCAACATCTTGTCAAAGTGATCCCCTCGATCACCATACATCACACTCCATACTATATGTGAAACGCACAACGGGTATGAGAATTACACTACTAAAATCAAAAATATTTCTATAGTATGGATTGCATTTGTTTGCACGTGTTTATATCTTAATAGAGCGTGACTGGTTCAAACCTAAATAAGCTAGCATTTTTGTTTCAAAAATCTGGCCTAACTCTAAGGTTGAAACCCAAATAAACTAGCATTTTAATTTCAAAAATCTAAAGGTTCAAACCCAAAAAACGAGCATTTTAATTTCAACAAATTATTGCATTTTTAAAACAGAAACATAAGTTAAATTACTTACTTATTTTTACAATGTATAGAGGGAGAAAGAGGCTGGATGGTAGACGGGCAGTGACATTAGTGGTTTGAACTTGCTGGAATTCGTAGATTAATATAGAGTGAGACTTGATTAAAAAAATTGTTATACCAAGACAAAATACAACATTACTAAGATATTTGTAAAAATAAAAAACGGCATGACTTTTGCATAATTTAATCCAACCCATGCTTATTATTAAGCATTCACCAAAGTCATATACAACGGAAAAATATTTCAACAATTGGAATCAATCAAACAAGAAAAGAATTCTATTAAATTTTTACTCATTAGCAACATGTATGTTCCTTGTTGGCAGCTAGGTTGTAAAATTATAGTGAGTGAAGAGAATGAAGAGATAAGTTAAAGTATATTACCGGTTTCTAAATGAATTGTTTTCATCCCCTCTTTTCAATTTGGCGTGCGAGAGATGTATCAGTACCAATCTCTACAGAGGCAAATGCAGACGCAACATTAGTATGAATTGAGGGCACTAAACTATTTTGCTTATAATGTTTATAGTTTGCTTATAATTATAAGCACAAATAATGATCAAACATTGTTCCAACCCATATATAATCATATTAATTCCAGCCCAAATAAGCTACCCTAACTATACTTAAAAGAAGAACAAAAAAAGCATAAATTTCACTCAGACATTTCGTCAAACACCTTGTGTGCATACATAATTTTATTAATTCAACAACCAAATCTTGCAAACATTTGACACACACAATAAATATCAACATCCACAATCACAATGTGACACAAATCTGTCAATTTTAACAACACTTTTACAATTTTTTAGTCAAAATCAAAACAACCAATTCAAGGTTTTTTTTGCCTGGTTTGTTGTTACTGTAGCAGCAGCTTCCGGCGAGGGTAGTAGCAGCTTTCGGCGGCGATGGCGACCAGGACGGCACGACGACGACACGATGATTCACAGGGAGGAGATTTGCAAGGAGGTTTGAGAGTTGAAGAGCAGCGATGAACTATGCTCGACGCGATGAATGGGGCTGATATGTGGGACTCTATTTCGGCAGTTGTTACTAATAACCACCAAAATAGAGTTTTTTATTTAAATTTGTATTTTCAGAAATTCTATTTCGGCCGTTGTTACTAAGAACCGCCGAAATAGAGTTTTCTATTTTAATTTTTTAATTTTGAAATATAGGCTATTTCGATGGTTGCTACTAATAACGGAAAAATAAAATTCCCAAAAAAATTAAATTTAAAAAAACTCTATTTTGGCGATTATTAATAACAACCACCGAAATAGGTTAGTAACAGTTTAAAAAACACTCTATTTCAGTGTTATCTTCACAACCGTTGACATAAAGGCGCTGAAATAGACTTTTTTTTACTGGTGGGGGTTACGCAAGGCGAAAGGGTAAGAAGACTTTGACTCCACTCTTAGGGTGAACATACAGGAATGCGGATTACTGGACCAACGATGATTATGGGATCCCCAAAGTCGTCAAAATGGATGATTGGCATGATATTGGCTTGATAAGGGAGACGACTCTTGTAGTCTACTTTTAGTTTTTGCAGGATTAGTCTAGTGTCCCTTTTGTTATATCGACTTCACCTTCTACTATCTATGTTTAATTTTAGATGTTGTTTATGTTGGTTGCTGGCTTTCAGTTATGTAAGAGTACACTTAAAGTCTCACTTTGTTTTGGCTTAGGTTACAACAATCTATGTTTGTCGTTGCTTTGGTTTTGACAGTTTTTGGATTATTAGCTGGATTAAGAGCTACAGGGGAGATTACCATATAAAGAATAGTTTAGAGAGTTGGATGAAGCAAAGACAAGTGATAAACCGCAGACTTATAATATTTATGCATTAGATTTGGAAGTATATTAATCTAAATAAGGTTAAATAGATGTTATATTATGCATTAAAGTATGTTATTTGTACAGACTTATGGTTTGTGAGCTTTTTATGCAAGGAACGAATTCTTAGGCAAAAATACAACTGATGCCAGACATGAAGCCGGATGTCTCCTGCACGGCATAGGCGTGGAGCAGAAAAGGAGCCCTGCCGGGTGTGTTGCCGGGTACATCCCATCCGGCACATATGTGAAAAGTCGCCACGGTTGACCAAACGGTGGCAGTAGTTTACGGTTGACGGTTTGACCACTGCCGGGTACGGTGCCAGACGTATCCTGTCTAGCACAAGCAACGTTTCGCCTGGCAGTTTTGATCGTTAACGGTTACACATATTTAACACGTGGTGCCGGATGACTTCTACCCGGCATGCCACCTGGCACAAGAAGAAAATGTTGCCTATAAATAGGCCGAGAGCCTGCATCATTTGAGACATTCCAACACCCCTATACACTCCTCACAACTTCAATTCCGCCCATTCCATTGTTGGTGTCCAAGGAAGATTCTACAGATCCATCCACGCGAAGAAGAAGAAGATCTTGTCGGGTTAAGGCTATGACCATTTCATTCCCCTCTTGTATTCTCTTCTTGTAGTTGTGTGGATGGTGAAGTAGAATTCCTTGTTAGTTGTTGGTTAGGGATGAGTTCCTTCCTTGTAAACACTTTGATCATTCAATATATGTTCTTACAAGTTTTGCTAAGATTCAGATTTTCTTATAAGGCAGAATGGGATTGCAACTTGTTCTCCTATCTTCTAAATTCTACTCGAGGTTCAAAAGACAAGAGTGTTTTGGTTAAGGAATCTTAGTGGTCTTTCCACCGTTGTTAAATGCATAGACGTAGATGGCAACACCGAAAGAGTTGAAATTACCTTATCCTTTTTCGTTATTCGGTCGAATACTGACGAGAGAATTGTTGGGTTCGAATTGGGTAGTGAGTCCTTGTTTTCAACATTTGAGGCTAGGATAAAAATTCACATTTTCGTTCTTGTCGGATCGAATGTCGGGCTTAGTACGTCCGACATCTTCAATGTCTTTGAATATGCCGTGCGTCACTATCCGGCAGGATATCCGGCACGTTCATTTGTTCGGGTGATTTCAGAAGCTTGTTATGTATTAAATGTTCATAGTGGTACTTAGGGTTGATCTAGTCCCGAACCATACATTTAGATAGGTTTTAGTTAGTTTCCTTAATTCAGAATTATTATTCAATTTCCCCCCTTGTTTTAGAATAGGCTATTACCAGGATTAGGACTGATTTTCTATTAAGTCCCTTGGGTTTGATACTCTCGGTCGTAATCTACTCTCACTGTACTTCGACCGGGATTTTTGCTACCCGTATAGAGTTGTAGGGTTTAGTTTATTATTTTGTATTTCTTTTCATTCTTTTATTTTCATTCTTTTGTACATAGTTTTATCCCTACAAAAAATCTGTTAGCAACAAGCGTCAAGAGACTATCTCACATGTCGTCGGTAATGCATGCTCTTTGAAGGAGTCCGACGTGTAAGATGGTCGGGGTTTTTTGAACCTCTTTTTTGGAAACTGTTAGTGGTAATCTCGTATGGTAAAGTTTAATATGCTTAATGTCTATCATCACTTTAGTTTTTTTTTAAAACCAAACTGTTTATATTAAGTAGCACATAGCTTGAGTACAAATTCCGAAATGTACCCGGAACCCATGACCATCGCTGTTGTGAATAACATGCATTGTTAGCAAGGTAATGCGCAGATACATTATCTATCCAAGGAACAAATAACCATCATACATTATTAAAACAAGTAATGTTCCTGGATAACCGATTGAGGATAGTCAGATTTGATTGATGTAGAGTCGATGCACTGCCCGTACTTAGAAATTCAGCGATTGGTTTGCAATCCATGAGGACCCGAATGCTGCGATAAGTTGTTGAACTCGGTGCTTGAATGGCTGGTTCAACTACTAGTGTTTTTGCATCTGTGGGAGTTAAATCGCTCGACATTCCATGGAAACTAGCTTGGATTATCTGATTGTTGCAAGTTCCAATGTAGCCAACACCCATGCGCGATTCTTGGTCCACACTGCATCTACAAAAATCTCTAACCAGTCCGAGTGTTGCTGTTGATGGGTTGTTAGTGCAGTCGAAGAAGAAGGTGCAAAAGAAGTGGAGCGCTGTAAAAAACTATCTGTTTGACACCATCCATATGCTAATGACTTAGTATTACCAAAGTTAAACTGGCACCAGGCATACCATAAACGCCATAACAATCCTGTAAGAGATTGTAGCATACGGGGCCTGAAATGTAAACAATTAGAGAAATACCAGTCTTTAAAACCTTGATCAGTAGTAATTGAGGATGGGAATGGAAAGTTCATCATCTCCCAGTATGGTCGGACGTTAGGGCACGAGACTAAAACATGGACCATTGTTTATGGTTGTCCACAATCTTTACAACGAACATCCAATTGCATTTGAATCCGGTCATGGATCAACATTTTAGTTGGAATTAGGTCTCAAAGGAGTTTCCAACCCATCAATTTAATTCTTGGAGGTAGTTCAGTGGACCACAAAACGTTTGGATGTCTTACCAAGTAACGAAGAAGCGGAGGAGCACACAGAGACACCTCGTTGTGCCCGGAAATGTACATGGTATACTATTTTGACTGTGTACAGACCTGAAGAAGAGAGACCCAAACCACTTATCAACTGGTGGATGTTGGGACATAGAGATCATCACTTTAGTTGGACATTAGGTTTATATCTATTTACTTAATCTATGCACTCTTTTTTTTTTAAAAAAATCCTACTACAGAATATGAGCTGTTTCCTTCTCCCCACCGTCACAACCAATCATTTCAATTTTTGCTACCCCGGTGGAATATTTTTTACCCTTCATTCATCATTGTCGTTTGTATAAAGTACAACCTTCAATTTCCTTGCCTCTTTTGTAAATCAAGGATTCTTCGCTTGGCTTGGAAAAAGAGTTGTCAATTTTTCCCAGGAATTTTAATGTCTCGCCTTTAAAGCGAGGGGTAAAATAAAAGAAACACATCTGGTCATGTAGCTGTGTAGGCTGTCATCTTTCTTCTTCCTCTTCCTCGGCATAGCGTAACTGAAACTCGCAAATGAACCAGAATTAAATCTACTTCGCACCCCCTCGTCAATTCCGCACAGATACCACCACGGTCGGTGCCACTCTCTCTCCAAAGCCACTTCTTTGAGAGATTGTACAAACCCCAGAGAGAGAGAAAACCTCCACTCCTACTTGCTCATTCTCTCTCTACCTCTCTCTGCCCATCTCAGCTATCACTATGCTCTCTCTCTGAACAGATTATTAGAAAACGTTTCGAGTTTCGCTCACACACGTCTCGCGCTCGGCGTCCACTGCTCCCCCAATCCTTCCTCACACTCCCCCACCAACGCCGCTTCCCCATCCCCACTACACCCCACCTAACCACACCACCATACCTTCCCCTCGGGAAATGGTTATCTCCCGCCACCATCACCTGCTCCACCACCATTCCTCAACTACCGTTTCTTCATTTCCCATCTAACGCCCCTCTCTCTGTCTCTCTGGGTGTGTTGCTCAACTTCTAGGACAGCATTGCATTCTGGATTTGTCTATCTCAGCTCAGGTCAGAAACCCTTTCTTTTTCCATTCCTCCTTTTCGACCGTCTTCTTTTCTGTTGCACATTTTTGGCTGTATCTGCCGCTCACTATCTTTTACCGGATCCCCCTTCCTTTTGAAGTTATGAAGGAATCCGATTCTATTCGCCCTCCCCTTTCAACTTGATCTTTACCTGTGTCGTCGGTTTCAACCCTTTTTCGCTCTTCCATCTTTTCAAAGTTTTCATCTTTCACGGTTAGTTATCAAAGTTTCCGCTATTGTGGGCTAAATTTGCTGTAAAATCAAAATTGTTTCTTTTTTTTTTATTCCGGGACCGTCTTGGGTATCTGCGAAATGTTTTGATAAGTATTTTTTTTAAATTCACGAATTTCATTACAATCTGCCGACTGTTTGTTGACTGATTGATTCTCATTGTACGACTGACTTGAGTTCAATGTGGGTTCTTTAATGGTGTACTTAGCGTGTAAACAGTCAACTTTCTCACATAATTAGGCGTCTAACTGAAGCATCACTGGAAATTTATTGTTTCTTATTTCTCTGATTGCTGGGTAAACATTCAACTTTCGCCACTATTCTTCTTGATTTGAAATTTCATGTGTGTATGCAGACTGTACTAACTGGTGACTGTTCATTTGCCTTCACTTCTCTGATATCTACGTAGCTTTTAGGCTGGTATCTTTTTGCTTGACTAGCTCGTTCCGGTATATGATTATTTATTCTGCTTTTCCTCCTATCTTTCTTTTTTTGGCAGATTCCGTTCTGGCTTGAACTTTGTACTGGGTACAGCTTTCTGTATATTTCTATATTTCCTCCTTGCATTGGTCTGGTTCTGAACAACACTGTTCAACGAGAAGTATGTATATATTGCTCTCCTTTGAAATTGATGGAAATTTTTGAATTTTGTCTTTGATGATTATAGGGGTCTCAAATGAATGGTATTCAGTTAAATGGCAATAGAGGTTGCAATTATGAGAAACCCATCCCTGGTTGCTTGGGACGAATGGTGAATCTGTTTGATCTGACTCCAAGTGGAGCTAGGAACAGGCTGCTTACTGATAAGCCACATAGGGATGGTAAGTCTCCAGCCCCTTGCAGCTCAGTTATCTGCGTATTTTGTCATCTCCTTGATATGACTGGCGTAAATTTATACTGGTACAAGTGGTAAGAAGGTACATCGGTGCTGTTATTCTACAAAAACCAACAATTATGTTGTTGTGTTGATGATCTGGTCATCCTTTGATCCAGTAGCACATGCACCAAATTGCAAATGCCTTATTGAGGCTGACCGATGAATTTTGTTAATAAGTATCCGATTGGGTTTCTCAGGGCTTCCTCTTGCAAGAAGTCGTTCTGATGTCTCAAGAATGTCCAGTCCTATTCATGAGGAGATAGAGGATAAAATGGTATGATCTCTAATAATATTCTGTCAGATTATACAAACATATCACTTAAATGAGCTGTTGAATATTATAGGAGCTATCAGTTATGAACTTCCATTTGTGTAGCTTCTTGATCTTGTTTCTCGTTTGTTTGATACATACAGACAGTATGTGAAGTGAGAAGATTATCTTCAAACAAGAAACCTGAGGGGACGCCAGTGAAGTTGCTCATAGCTCAAGAAATGTCCAAGGACTTGGAACTAAAGCAGAGTTCACCAAACGTAGTTGCCAAGCTGATGGGCCTTGATGCTCTTCCTCAGCAAGACCTGAGTAACGTGTCTCATGGAAGGAGTCATTCTAAATGCCACCCTAGACATAGCTACTCCGAGATACCAGCTGGGTATTGGCAACAGGAAGGCTGCTGTATGGGTGAAGATATCAGTTGTGATGTGCATCAGTGCCCTGAGCAGTGTAAATTCAAAGATATATATGAAATATGGGAGCCAACTCAGGGCACAAACACTCCTAGAGATGTTTCACCAAATAAAGTTAGGCATATTAGAGATAACAGCAGCGAGAGAAAAATGGCTCTTATTCGCCAAAAGTTCATGGAAGCCAAAAGACTCTCCACTGACGAGAAACTTCGCCAAACAAAGGAATTCCAAGATGCTCTGGAAGTCTTGAGCTCCAACCAGGATTTGTTCCTAAGAGTTCTTCAAGAGCCCAATTCAATGATCTCACACCATCTATATGGCGGGCAGCCCGTTCCCCCTCCCTCAGAGACAAAACGTATCACTGTGCTTAAACCTTCGAATATGATGTTTAATGATAAGTTTCCTGCTTCTTTGAATAAGAGTGGTAACAACGCGAGGCAATATCCACAAGGTGATCATGTTAATGGTTGGAATGAGGACAGTGCGTGTTTCCCTGCTATTCCTGCTTGGAAGATAGATGACAGTACTCCTACTCAGCCAACACGAATAGTGGTTTTGAAGCCCAGTGCAGGGAAAATCCAGGATGTGAAAGCTGTTGTTTCTTCTACTCCTTCATCACCTAGAAATCTTGAAAGGCAGAGTTTCTTTGAGGTACCAGCAGAAGAAGATGAACAGGCTCGAGAAGCTAGGCAAGTTGCGAAAGAAATCACCCAGCAAATGCGTGAAAACTTGGCTGGCCACAGAAGAGATGAGACCTTGTTATCTTCCGTTTTCTCAAATGGCTATACTGGTGATGAAAGCTCGTTTAATAAATCGGAGGCGGCTGAATTTGTGGCGGAAAACCTTAGTGATTTAGAAGTGATGTCTCCACCTTCCAGACATTCATGGGACTACGTCAATCGATTTGGCAGCCCATTTTCGTGCTCCTCCCTCTCAGCCGTGCATCCATGTCTCCTGAATCCTCAGTCTGTAGAGAGGCGAAGAAAAGACTTTCAGAGAGATGGGCCATGATGACTTCAAATGGGGGTTCTAGTGGGGAACCAAAACATATTAGGAGAAGCTCAAGCACACTGGGTGAAATGCTTGCTCTTTCTGATTTAAGAAAAGCTGAAAGGGATGAGATAACAGAGGATTGCCATAATGGCCAAGATGCTCGTGCCTACTTCTTGCCTGGCCAGTAATACTGGAGACGCAGAGATTGAGTCCCCCCGAAGTCTTCTGAGGTCGAAATCTCTTCCTGTTTCTGCCAATGCCTTCAGTGAGAGGAGCTATGTTGAAGGTTCTGATAAAGTGGTTGGTAAAACTACTAGTTTCAAGGATTCTTCGAAATCAACAACCGCAAAATCAACATTCAGAGGGAAAGTTACAAGCTTGTTCTTCTCAAGAAGTAAGAAATCGAGCAAAGAAAAGCTGAATAATCCTCAGAAAGACACAGAAATATCTCCATCTGCTGAACCTCTTGGAAGATCATGTGGTAACACCTCGAGTAACTATGGATCTGAAGACATCCATCCACATTTGCCGTCGACAAGCAGAACTTTCTCACCGGAATCTGACCTGGTAACTGAGGCCTGCTTGGACCATCTTTGACTTGCTCTCCTTAACAGTTTTCTTGCTCAATCATTATCATGTCCAGCTCTTATTATACATGCTGCGGTGCGCTTTGTTTACCCATATTGATTTTTTAGTTAATAATCTGGTTCTGAAGGTGGTAGCTTTTTGTTTTCAAAAATTTCAGTGTGAATCTTCTTTGTTGAAGAAGTCAGCTCTAGTAGGAAATTCAGTTCAAAATCAGGACCATCCAAGTCCAATCTCAGTCCTTGAGCCTCTCTCTGAAGAGGATGCCATTGCCATTGCCGCCTTGGGTTGCTCCAGAATGAGCTACCCTGATCAGCCAGGTAACTTATGCTGGCCTGGACTAACTAGTATTCTAGATATTGTTTTACGATATTAATTCGTGTTTACTTGTCCATCAAAGCAGGCAAGCAAATGTCATTTTGCCTGGGCAAGTCAAACTTGATTGACAAATCTCCACCGATAGGATCTATTGCTCGGACCTTATCATGGGATGAACCCTGCTCAGAAATAGCCACCACTTCCAATCCATTGAAATCTACCTTCTCATCCCCTGGAGTACGACCAGATGAAGATGAAGGGGAATGGCTCTCCCTAGTCCAGTCCCTTCTATCACTGGCGGGTATTGAAGACGAGTCACAACTCATCTCGAACCCCTCATTATTGCACTCACCCAGTAGACCTCTGAACCCATTGCTTCGAGAGAAGTACACCAACCTTGACACAAAGGGACCATTGCTAGATGGCAACTGCTGGAGACGGCAGGCATCAGTCCGGAAACTAGTTTTTGACTGTGTAGATGCTGTTTTCGCTGACAGGCTGTCTAGGAGGTGTGTAGGACAGAAGAGCAAAGTGGGTCTGCGCTGGTGGATAGAATTTGGGCCCAGATGAAAGAGTGGGTTGTGTGGTCTGGTGAGGAGACGGATGGAGGACTTTATTATGGGGAGGAGGACAGTAACAGCCTGGTCGTGGAAAGAGCAGTTAGGAAGGAGCTTGTGGGGAGAGGATGGGATGACCAAATCAGGATGGAGATTGATGATGTTGGGACAGAAATTGAAAAGAAGTTGCTTGAGCAGTTGGTGGAAGAATCTGTATGTGAAGCAATTGTATTGTAATTTTTTTTGTATTGGCTGGAAAGGAAAGAACAAACGACTAAGCTTTGTTCAATCATTTTTAGGTCTTGTTGTATCTAATTAATTAATGAATCGATAATTATTCAACTAATCATTTTGATATCATTCATCGCTTCTGCTTTCTTTAATGCTTTGTTTGCTGCTTCGTTACGAATGACTTTGGAAGAAAGACAATTTTGCAGCAGCGTTATAATTACGGAGACCATCTGCTTTCCAACAATAATGGCTGGATCATCAAATTGTCCTTAACGACCGACCAACGGACGTCAGTCTGAGCCACAGAAGACGAGACTGGTATAATTATAAAACAGAAGTAGTATACCGTTTACATACAGTACTGTATGGTATAATTAAAACAGTACTAGTATAGTCTGTTGCGGGGACAGTAAACTGTATGAGATATTGTGTATAAGTGGGACCCATATAATCATCAATTCAAGTGGGACTATTTCAATCAGTAGATTCTGAAACGTTGGTATGAGGACGGGAACCTCAGCTTCTTTTATAAATTTGAGAACGACCTATGTAAAGGCATACTCTCTAGTTGGACCTGTAGATCAATTGTGGGGCAAAGGCTGGCTTGAAAGGCATGGATTTCCTGCCATTGGCTTAATTCGGTCCTTATCTTTTTATTCTCCATGCCCTCTCTAGTTCTATAGGTCTAGGTGAGGATGTAGGTTTTTTTAAAGGATCTCTATTATCAGAGGAGCCCCCTCTTTGTTTCATGTCCTATATGCTGATGACTGCATTATCTTCCCCCGAACTAGAGAATCAGACATTTTCCTTATTATTCATATTTTGAAGAAGTTCATGAGTTCGTCAGGACAAGAGATCAATTTTCAGAAGTCGAACCTAATTTGTAGCTCGAATATGTATAGAGATGAGAAGAGGTATGTCTCCAATTTCCTGAAAGTCAATGTTTGCCAACATTTGGACAGGTATATGGGAGTCACTGGTGATCTTCGCGACATTAGATATTCTGACTTCAGATACTTGGTTGATAGAATTCATCGCTTGACCCAAGGCTAGAAAGGTAGAGTTTCCCAGACTGGTAGGATGCCCACCTTTTAGTGTCTGTTTCTGAGAGGGTGAGTCCAGACCATGTTGTTGGCTTGGCTGGAGCGAGAGTATAAGGCAGAGGAGGTGCGTTACCCAAATATGGAATCACAAGGCTCCTGGTCCGGCTAGTATGAATGTCTTTTTCTATAAGAGATTTTGGCATATTGTTGGAGAGGATATTACAGATCAGGTGCTCCAGGTTCTGTATGGAGGCCTTCTTTATTCTGGTTTGAATCATACTCATGCAGTTTTGATCTCAAAGAAGGAGGCGGCTGTGAGTATAGGATATTTTTGGCCGATCTCGCTTTGCAATGTGGTATATAAGCTGATCATAAAGGTTCTTGCGAATCACGTTAAGCCTATTTTGCCAGAGTTGACTTCACCTTCGCAGTTGGCGTTTGTTTCCAGGGCGCCTTATCACGGATGATGTGGTGATTGCAAATGAGATGTTCCATTTTATGCAGTCGAGTGCCAAGTCAAAGGTTGGGTATTATGGGTTAAGATTGATATGGCTAAGGCCTATGACAGGCTTGAGTAGAACTTTCTGAATGATGTTTTGGAGTCTATGGGGTTTCCTTCGTGGTGGCGGCAGCCTGTGATGAGTTGTGTATCTTCCCTGTCTATGGCAGTTCTAGTTAATGGGCAGCCAAGTATGTTTTTCAGTCCTATTCGGGGTATTCGGCAAGGAGATCCCCTTTCGCCGTACTTGTTAATTTTGTGATGGAGGCCTTCTCTTCTGCTCTTCAGGTTTTTGAGGGTTCTGGGCTTCTGTATGGGATTTGGATGGCTCGTGCTGCTCCGGCGATTAGTCACATGTTCTTTGCAGATGAGTGTGTTTCTGTTTAGTTCGTGGGAGGTGGAACATGCGAAGTGGGTACATTTGCTTTGTCTGCATTTGTGTTTTCCTCAGGTCAGGGGATTAATCATGCCAAGTCGGGGTTGGTGTTTAGTAAGGGTATGGAGAAGGGGAGGCGAAGACAACTTGTTTCTCTTTTCCAGGTGGAGGAGGTCCCTTCAATCCAAAAATATTTGGACTTTCCAAAATGGTTAGGGAAGGCTAATGAGGTTAGTGTCCTCAGATTTGTGGTGGATCGAATGTTGCAGTGGGTTAGTGCTTGGTCGGGCAGGATCGCTCAGGCTGGTCGTTCGGTGCTTATCAAGAGTGTGATCCAGGCCATTCCTTCTTTGCTATGCAAGTGTATATGTTTCCGAAGGCGCTTCTAGCTAAGATGGAGGCTCTAGTTTCTCAATTTTATGGAGTGGTATGTCTGGTGGGGAAACCGCTTCTGGGTTCATCGGGGGATTCTTCAGCGTAGTAGAAAGGAGGGGAATTAGGTTTTCGAGCTTCTGAGGCCCAGAATTTGGCTCTGCTTTGTATGTTATGTTGGCGTCTTATGTTCTATCCAGAGTCTCTTGTGGGACAGGTTTTGAAGACTGTTTATTTCCCCTCATCTTCTCTTCTTTCTACTGGGCCGAAGATTGGGGTGAGCCCGATTTGGCAATCATAGTGTAGGGGGCTGGATTTGCTCAAGAAGGGTTGTCGTTGGAGGATTTGAGACGACTCTTCTTTTGATAATTGACGGGACCCTTGGGTGGAGTGGCCCTTCTCAATAGGGGTGACCAAAAGGTTGCCTCCAAATGTACAATGCTACTGAGGCGACTTAAGTATATTGCCTCTATTAATAATTTTTGAGATTGTACAAAGGAGACAACTTGTAGGTCCTTGCCTCTGTAAATGCATCAATAGAGGTGACCTGACTAGTTGCCTCCATTGATCTTACCAACAGAGCGACACTTATTCTCGCCTCCTTTGATTTCATTTTGAAGGCAAGTTATTTGTTGCCTCTGTTGATCTTACCAAACTTGTTGCTACATATTGTTGTAGTGAAGAGAGAGAAAAGAGTACCTAATAATGGTTAAGTATATTGGTTAAAAAGAGTTGGTGGATTTAGGATTTAAAGTAAGTGAAAAAGTGTCTTTTACAAAAAAGAGAGGAGAAAAAGATTTGCATTGAGTAAATACGGAATTACCAAGTAGTTGAGAAGGTTAGAAATTTTAGGGCATCCACAACGGTGTGGATTACACTCTTACGTGTAAGTATGAAACTTAAAAAACTACTGCAGTGGTGTGGAATCCCTCCCATTTCTCTCTCATCGTTTCTTATTTAAGGAACTATCTATAAATCAATATGATTGGCTACAATACTACAACGATAATAAAAAATAAAAGTACTACTAATAGAAAGCAAAAGTAAAAATGATTGGGGAGAGGAAAGAGAATGCTAAGCATCATCATTGTAGAGATGAAAATTTCTTAGTTAATATAATAATATATTTTGTTTACATGGCACCTAGAAATGTGGTAAGAAACTCACCACCATTGTGGATGGAATTATATATATATACACTTAAGCAAAATAGGATGAAATGAATAATAAACTTTAGTATGAGAGTAGAGAATTTAATTGTTAAGTTTGTAAATTGAAAGTGAGAGGTGGTTGATAAATGGGTAGAAATGGTAATGTATCAATCTTGAGATTAAAAAAACATAATTAGGTTTAATTGGAGAATAAAAAAAAATGAGCTAAAGAGTTTAGTTACAAACATAACGGATATATTTGGGGTTTAGGAATTTGGTAAAGAGAAGTTAAATCAAATAAACAATAAATAGGGATTTTAAGGTTGAATAAAAAGGGAGTACCTAGTAAGAAATTAATAATTTGTTAAGGGAGTTAGTAATATTAATATATGTGTAAATAAATTAAAGAATTAAAAAATAGAATAATTAATACTAATTGGTTAGTACAACAGTTAATTAAGGAAACTTTGAGTTTAATTTTATGTAGGTGGAATTAAAGTAAAGTATAGTGTTTTAATGGTTAAAATGTTTAGTTATAATGGATTTCGAAAGAAAAATGAGAAATAATATTAAATGAGGTATTGATAAGTGGGCAGGATAGGTTAGTAAATTATTAATGAATTAAATAATAGATTGGTAAAGAGAATTACAAGTTAAGAGTCATGGATTCGTAGATAAGATAGAATAAGAGAGTAACATATATGCATAATATGGTTAACTTTGAGGTTATATGTTTCTATTACATGATACGAGGAGCAAATAATAGAATTCTAAGGTTGGTATCTTGTATTTTAAAACATATTCATTATATGATCTAATATGATTAATTAATGGATTAGTGAGTTTATCGTAAACAGACAAGGTGCAAGTTAATGATGATAGAATCACTTATACTAACCAACCTGTATTAAGATACTCTTGGAAGGATTCTGTTACCAATAACTAGTAAACCTTCAAAGCTAGTTGGGTGGAATAAATAATTGAAATAAGTAATAATTTAAATAAAAGGGTGATAGAAGATTGATAATTTGTGTTTACTCCAAATATAGGATTTGGGGTAATGGGATGCACGTGGCTGGATTTGGATGGTTTGGTACACCTGGCTAAGACTTTATAAAACATATTCCAGGTATGTTATTGTATGATCCGAATACCCCCAAGGATCACCTTGGGTTCGAATGTGTGAAATTTGTTTGATAAGAAGATATGTGTGTTTACAGTATTTTGTTTATATTACTCTTGCATGTTGAATGATGTTATGTGGAGTTGTTGTTTCTGCTTAAATTTTACTTGTGTTTGTGTGTGTAAGTTCAAATGAGACAAGTACAAAAAAATGTACAAGCAATTATAAGTAATGACAAGAAGTATGCATTTGGGGAAGGATGATAATTATTGGATATGATTTTCATAATCTATGAGCAACCTAAGAATGTTTCTTAGGTAATGTGGAAGGAAATTTATTATCACATGATCAATAAAAACATGGATATAAGAATCATATCATATGGTAGGGTATTAATTAATGATGGGAAATCCAAGAGGTTCTTGGTCGCACGTTGTGATCACAAGTGGATGACTAAGATCAGGTCTGTTCAAGGTATTTGGTAGTCCAAAGAGTCGATTGATCGTGGCCGGGTTACCCCGTCTGGTGTGGTTACTGCCGTAGGTTCCCGCCTTATATAGGGGAATTATGTCACCTTCTAACATGGTGGCATAGCAGGGTTATGGGATAAAGTAATTAAGAACTAAACCATTCATATAATGCTACTACATACTTAATGATTATTATAAGATACGATGAATCTTAATAAGTTTGAAGACCTAGAATGTATGATCTCAAAATTATTTATGAAATATTTTTTTTTATGTTTATCGTTCACCTGAATGATTTATTCTATTGTATTCATGATATGATTGTTGTTTTCTGGATGTTTTAGATATCTATGTGCTATATTTTATTGATTTATTGGAAATTGGATTATAATAAAATGAGCTGCATGCTAACTTTGACCAAATAACTCAAGTGTGGTTTGAAGGTGTATGCGGGTTATATAATAGCATACTCAGAGTTGGACTGACCCCTCCAACAATGTTTTTACAGGTATGTATACGAAGATGCTCAGCCGGAGTGCGAGAACGGGTAGCTTGGGATAGATGCTAATAGTGTGTTATAGGTAAATATGTTTATACAGTCATGCACAACGTTCCTATTAGGTTGTTGGTAGCCTTATTGTACATTTAGGTGTACAACGACAGTAACATCCTGTATAGGTTAGAGAATTCTTCTACTGCTACTAAAAAGAATAACTAATTGGTGTAATAAGGATTAATGGTATTGTTAATGGATTAGAAACAAGGGATGTTCACTGGATGGCAGAGAACGAGACTACTGGGCCACCACCGGACTACATGGGGGCAGCGGAAAAAGGAATGCTCAAAGGTCTTTTTCATCCCACATAGGCAACAGAGGGGATCACCAAGGTTCCTGCAACTAAGGGCCTCCCCGCAAGGAAGAGCTCTGGAACAAAGTCTCCAGTCAACATCTTGACCCTGGGAGGAAGATTAGAGGAATGGAGCAAAGAGAGGAAAGCGGAGGATTGGGAGCCCCGGCCATACATGAGGAATTAGGAGCATCAACAGGCCGATGTGCCCGAAAATTGCCCGACCTAATAGTATAGTGACCATGCCTCGAGAAATGCCACACAAATGAGTCCTCTTCCCCCAGAAGATTAATGGGTGTATTAAGGATCACATCTCAGCCAACTGGGTCAATCGACACCCTAATCAGATCAGTATTCCAGCGTAAGGAGCTGGAGTCGACGAAGGTCGCAACAGTCACGTGCTCCAACCCTAGACGAGGCTTCGAAACGAGACTAAAGGAGTGCATTCTGGCAACCCAGCGATCAAACCAAAAGGAGGAGGAGCTCCTGACTCTAATCGACTTCCTAACTACTCTCCTGAGAAGAGGGATGGAAGGCCACAAGGGATAGCCTTCCAAGTCCTGCTGCAATTTCTGGGAGCACTGGCATCAAGAATAGAACAATCATGATATTATTTTGCCTTAAGAACCCAGACCACCAGGGAATGACAGTCAGAGAGGAGACACCACCCGTGCTTCGTAAGCAAAACCATATTAATAACCCTCCCACACAGACACTTCCAACTAACCCAATGAATCGGGCTACCATTTGACCCACCATTCCACCAGAATTTAAAGATAGCGGCGTGAAGCTCTTTAGCTATTCTCTTGGGGAGCATGAGGAGGCTCATAGCGTAAACCGAGACTTCTTGAAGGACGGATTTGATAAAGACTGATGTCCGCTTATGAGATCCTACCCTTCCAGCCCTAGGCCAACCGAATCACCTAATCAACCAGGTATCTGAAATCAGAATGTCTAACCCCTAAGGTCGCCGGGAACACCAAGATACTTGTCCAGTCGAGAGCTCCCATCATATATCTGCTCAAAATTACCGTAACAAAATCATGAAATGTATGACCGCAGTAGGGTAGGGTCCATGTGTTGTTGGGGAAACAAATATCCTTCGCGCGCTATATTTCAGTTTAGTGACGGTTCATCTTCTCTTTCCTTACCGACTAACGTTTCGAGGAGCAGTGTGAGTCAGGGGGAAGCCGATCCTGCTGGCATGGGTTTCTTCACAAGAATCCCTCTACTATCAATCACACTATGTACTTCATTCTTCTTAAGCTTCATTTCGAATTTGCTTCCCTAAGAGTATGTTTTCCTATTCCTCACTAATTTAAGGGAAAATTTTTTCGGCGATGTTTTTGCCGGTGGTGGGTTTCGTATAATCAAATCAATGGAGTAAAAAAAAAGGAATTCGGGTAAATAGAAAAGTCGGAATTGAGCCCTATATTCTTTCATGCTCTTGGAATTATCTGTTTCAAATATACCTTTTTGTTCATCAAATTGTTCAGTAGAAGGATATGATCTCTATTGTGCTGCATGTGAGGTGGTTAAATGAGTTTAGATCTATGTCTCTTTCCCTTAATCGATTGTTGTGCAATTGTAGTGGTTTTAAGAGTGAATTTTTAACTGTATGCATGTGTGTCAATGATTCGTCTTGCTCTAATGATTGTCTGGATATCTGAAGCTTTCCTATTCCTACTGCTAATGCAGGCCTCAACTTGAAAGCTCCGGTTCTTAGTGTCAAACCACGGTTGTTAATAGACAAGTCTAGAAAGATGTTGATATATGAGCGTGTTCAAGTGGCTAAAATTTCTAGACAAAGAACTTGTAGACGTCTCTACACCTTGGTCTATTTCCTTCGGTAGTGATCCATAGCAGCTGTACAGTAAAATCCATGTTTATTTGCACCAATTAGTAAGTAGGATATTTTTCATCCCAAACAAACACATAGGTGAAATAACAGGGAAATAATCAATACTTAGATTGATTTTTTTTCTCATTGTTATATGCTTATTTTGGTAAACAAGGAGTATAATCAACTCAGAAAAACTTTAAGTCCCAGCAGCAACTTATCATTATCCTTTTTTCTCAAAAAAAACTTATTCTTATCATTTTGTGAGTGATTTAGAAGAACTGTGGATTTTTAGATCCTAAAATTGACCTTCCTGATTTGCATACAGCAACACTTCAGTGGGTGCCAATGTGGATAAGATGAATGGAGTTCTGTTTACATGGGGATTCAGACCTCCCTGATATCTTCATATGATGGCAAATATACCGATGTCAAGTTCATTGGTGATTTGTTAGGCTTAGTTATTTACTGCTCTTTGTTTTTCTATTTTTGAGGTCCAGTTGTCGTTGCCCTATTTTCCAATTAATATTCTCTTTTTATGCAGAGTTCCAAAGGGTGTGCCTCTCTTCTCTTGGTGTGGATTGTATCTTGTTACTGGGTGCTCCAATTGTTAGCAAATATGCTCCATTATATTGCAGAAGCTCTATGGTTATTAGTGTGTTATTGTAGTTTCGGTAATTCTACTGTTCCATGTAGCTGCTATCATGCTTTAACTTCCTATTGAGGCAGCCACACCTTATAAGTTCCATGGGAAACTAAATTTGGTGTTGCGCTTCTCTGCACATGAACTCTATGCTTAGCAAATATGCTACATTATATTGCAGAGCTCTATGGTTATTAGCATGTGATTGTAGTTTCGATAATTCTGTTGTTCCATGTAACCGCTATCAACTTTAACTTTTGATTGAGGCAGCCACAGCTTATAAGCTCCATGGAAAATTGAATTGGTGTAGCGCCTTTCTGCACATGAACTATTTTGTAACCTCTTTGTCGTGGTTGTGGATATTCCTTCATCACTGATTATCTTAGCTTCCCAAAAGTTTTTTATTAGGCGCGGAACTACTAGCACGTGTACTAAGAAAGTCATATTACCTTGCATTCCTAGATCAGCAGTAAGTGTTCTGTGCTGCTTTCATTACTTGCATTTTTGTCTGATGCATATTTAACCTATTGCTTACACTCTCATTTTCTTTAGGTTACAAGATTTTTGTATAGAAGCAATTCTCAATCTCATTGCTGATCTTTTAACTCAGTGTGTACTTATTCTTCTTATTTATTGATTTATGACTCTTATTTTTCTCTATCGAGAGGGGTCAGTTGCCATTGCCTTATTTTCCTATTAATATTTTCTCTTTATGCAGAGTTCCAAAGGGGGCTTTCACTTCTCTCGGTGTGGAATTTATCTCGTACGGGGTTGCTCCAGTTGTTGGCAACTAAGATCTGCTATATTGCAGAAGCCCTATGGTTATCAGCGCAGGGTCGTAGTTTCTGTAATTCTGCTCTTTCGTGTAGATGTTGTTGTACTTTAACTTTTAACTGTGGCAGCTTATAAGTTCCATGGGAAACTAAATGTGGTGTTTTTGTTCTCTACACATGAACTGGTTTGTAACCTCTTTGTTGTAGTTGTGGATGCTCTTTTTCTATCACTAATTATCTCAGTTTCCAAAAAAATTGCATTCTTGGAGCTGCTTTCATTGCTTGAAGTTTTATCCGCAAAAATGCACACACCACCAGTTCTCTTTCTGCAATCGTGATCAGAGTAAGCTGAGGTTTTTTTTCTGAAGGAGAGGGGAAAAAAAACATTCATGGCCCATGCAGGTCTTGAACCTGCGACCTTCGCGTTATTAGCACGACGCTCTAACCAACTGAGCTAATGGGCCATTTTAATATGGTAATCTAGAGAACTCATAATGTTATAAATATGCATACGTACCAACGCGGAACGGCTAAACGGAGCCCATGCCGCCTATTCCCAAAGCTTTCATATCATTGTACAAACATTGAATTATACTCCTACTATTCTCCCATACAGTTATTGCAGACATCTTCCTGTGAGCATATGCGACTGAAATGTAATTTTAATTTAATTCACCAACAGCTTCCATTCTGTGAGAACAGAGAAACTGATATGTATGGACACAATTTCGATGCAACGAGAGGTAACTTACTGTTATAAGTTATAACACATCATTAAATAATTACTGTACAATTATACGGAAACAAAAATGCATTTGCGTCATCTATCTCAATGGAAATTAATCAGCAACCACCTTATTTAAAAATATCACAAACAAGTAATCTAATTGCTGTGACAAATTTTGGAAGCCGATTGTGATAAACAATCTTCAATTTTGGGTAAGCGTGCAAATATGGGTCATAGAGAAAGGGAAAAAGAAAAGTGAGTAAAAAGATAAAAAGTCTCATCAAGACAATGATGTGTCGAATGAGAAAAGAGAAATGTAAAAGAAGAGGACGAGGAGGAAAAGTACAAAAGCGATGATGGAAAGAAATAAGTAGGTAAAATTCTTTGTATCTATATTTTTATTAAGCTAAAATCTTTATTCATAGGGAATTATGTATCAGATTCCCAAAATCTTAGAGAACAAGTTTGGAGGAATGGGACAAAATTCAGCTTCCAACTTAAACAAAAACCAAAGACTAAAGGTCCTGATAAGAAACATATCCTAATCAAATAAAAACCATACACAGTTACAACATGAAATAAACAAAGTTAAAGACTATAGATCCTACTACCCTTAGACCTTCCTTTGTGCGTATTACCACGGAACAGAGTCTTCCTTACCGACTCAAGCACTAGATCATAACAAATGTTATGACTCTTCACTGAGAAAGCAAGCTCCAAAGCAATATGACATGCTATGAAACTAGTTGCAAACACAAGAACGGTGCGGGAATAAGACAGTTGAAACCAACCACGGGGAATCTTTCACGTAAGAGAATCCAACATCAAAGTAACACTCCTCCCAGAAAGCTTGTACCCTAAACTGAAATCTAGATAAGATTATCTTAATACTAATACAATCAATCTACCCATACGAATTACTAGTATCATATTGCCAAGAGACGAACATCTAAATGTTGTGTTGAGCCATATCGGAACAAATGCAGAGGCTACCACTGAGTAAGCAAGCTCTAATACAATTTGACTTGTTCTTATTAAGGTCAAATTCACCACAAAGATGGTTCTTGAAATCTAGATGATATCCAGATTTGGGATGTTTTTCCTCTCCCTAATATACATGCTAACATGCCATTACCTTTGTTTATGTAGTACTAACCTTGATTTGGGGGAGACACCACGTAGTCCAACAAGCCTGGACCATACTAGAGCTGAAATTCTCTGTCTCGGTTTTGATTAGTTTCTTTTTATTTGGTTCACTGAATTGTAACAATGTTTCATTAGTCTGACTATTAAATATGGTCATTGGCAGTGTTGAGATTAAGTTTTGCAAAGGTAACGCTTTACTCTGTGTCCGCTTAGCATCCTTTGGAAGAGACATTATTCTACATATTTACATCACTCATCCCATGCTTTCGTGCGATAACGAGGGACGTGTTTTTTTTTACAAAAACTTAAAAGCATAAAAGTTGAATATAGAAAAAACTTATTATTTATAGGTTGTTGAAAAAAATCTACGCTTGTTGAAGGTGAAGTTTAGAAATAGAACAATTCCTTCTCTTGTGTATCCCCGATTGATGTAGCCTCATATGCTTCCATTATCCATTTTAGTATTGAGCGAAAGGTTACACCTATTGGTTCCATATTACAGGTCAATCCCACTCCACTCTATTAGTATTAATAGGCAACACGAGAGAAAAGCACTACACCTAGAAATCAACAAGATGAAAGCTTTGTTAAAAATAACTTATCCCCTTTCCTTATTTGGATTGGTAAAAGAATGGTGGGACAACAAACATCCATCTTGTTCGTACTTTGGATACTCGTATAACCATCAAAGATTGTTGAAGTGACTAATTCCTAGAAATTAGGGGGCGTTGAGAACAAAGAAATTTTTGGAGTTACCTTTTCTATTTAGTAACAACACATTGATGTTAATAGAAGTTCTTTCGCAGGAAGGTTGGCTAGAAATTTCATGCAAAAACACTAGCTCCGCTCAATTTGAACTGCCTAGTATCAGATTGCCAAGAGACGAACATCTAAATGTTGTGTTGAGCCATATCGGAACAAATGCAGAGGCTACCACTGAGTAAGCAACTCTAATACAATTTGACTTGTTCTGATTAAGGTCAAATTCACCACAAAGATGGCTCTTGAAATCCCAGATGATATCCTGATTTGGGACGACTTTCCTCTCCCTAATATTACCTGCTAACATGCCATTACCTTTTTTTTAATATAGTACTGACCTTGATTGGGGGAGACACCACGTCGGTCTGAAATTCTCTGTCTCTGATTAGTCTAGACTGAATTGTAACAATGTTTCATTAGTCTGGCTTCTGATGTATGATTATAATCATGTCTGATTGTAGATTCATTTTTAATATGGTGGCAGTGTGAATTCGTTTTACAAATGTAACGCTTTACTCTGTGTCCACTTAGCATCCTTTGGAAGAGACATTATTCTACATAATTTACATCACTCATCTCATGCTTTCGTGCGATGATCAGGGACGTGTTGAATAACATCTTTGGAGTAAGCGCTATTCTGTATTTGTGACACATGCAAAAGCATTGGAAAACTAAATGATGACACTACCAATGGTGCTATTTCTTTGTCAAATTTTAAAATAAAAAAACGGTTGATTGACACTGAATTGAAAAAACTAATCAAAAATAGGATAGAAAGAATTTCACCAATAAGAGAGAAGGAATGGGAAATAGTATATAGAGAGATGAAGAGAAAGTAGAGAGAGGAAAGAGATTATAAATAGATTGATAGTGACAAAAGAGAGATGGGTCACTAATGATAGTAGAAACAAAGAAATCAGAGACTATATATATATATATATATATATAGGCTAGCCAATAAATGAAAGAGAGTGGACATAAAGAAATAAAAGAGAGCATGTAAAGAGAGGAAGCAAAAAGTTTCCGAACATATTTGATGGAATTAACGGCATTTAGAGGAAAATTTGGGGAGTGAGGGCATTTTTGATTAAATCATTTTGTAACATTGTGACAATTAGACATAGGAAAAATGTTTTTTAGGGCTCTTCCATGATGTAGATGGAGATAAATGATTAAAAATTCTAAATCAATGAGGAGATAATCTCTACTATTGAGCAGTAACATCCAGCATACAAATAATCTTCGATCCCCTAATAACCTCTCACCAAAAAAGAAGCCCTTACTGAGAAGTAGTGATTTTAATCAAACACGGCAACAAATAACTTTTCAAACTTCAACGGTATTCACAGATTACGTTAAACTACATTGAAATTTCTTAAATTTCCTTTCGAGACAATTTTGATCCAAAATTTGTACATAACGCGAACAGACCGTTCTGAGGACACGTACAGGAGCAAGATAGTAGCATCCTCGTATACCTCCGCTTTACAATATCAGAAGAAAATGAGGCTTTCTAGCCTTACGTATACTCACACCGAGCATTGTATCATATTTCCACCTATCGTATAGGTTAGCAGGTTGCAAATCTTCTTACAGGATAGTAAAACCTCTCAAACTTAACTTCTGCATCGAAAAATTGCCTTTGATAAGTGCTATAACCTCTTCCAGCACTGAGAGATATTTTTCAACAAAAATGGCTACAACTAAGCCAAAAATTTTCCTACGTCAATCTATAGCCTAGCCGCACCTGATGCTTCTACACCTCCAACCCACCTGCATCACAATTGATTTTTCGATTGTTGTTAAGAATGATCCTGCCGAGAGCTTCTCCAACCCTTGAGTTGTGTGAATTGAAAGGCCAGTATACGAGCCTGTTCAAATCAATACTTTCATTAACGGTGCATCATCGTCATTCAAGGTATTGCGTCCATACATGTGTTAGTGAGTGGGAGAAACTAATCATTCTCCATGCTCATCAATCCTCTATTACTCACGTGTTTTTCTTCTTTTATGGCAACTTCTCTGATGATCCAGCAGTTTCTCGAGAGAGGGCAAAATCAAGTATGGCACAAAGCTTAAGCTGCTGCACTACAAACCGAACAAACTATCAACTCAAACAAATAACAATTCATCTCCTCTACGCGTCTAAATGCATAATATGCCAATAAACAAATAACAATTCATGCTAGACACTGTCCTCTCACAATAATATATAGTTCATTCCCACCTAAGCACAAGTTCGAACTCTCTAGGCAACACATTTCGACGACGGAGACAACCCAAAGAAGATCAACATTCCAACTTTTAACAAAATGATTGTCCACATTTCATCTGCTCCTTCCGAATGGGTATCTACACCAGCGGGCAAGCGTCATCCATAAGAAGCCACGCAAAAAATCCATAAGAAACCACGAGCAAAACACCGCCTAAATCACTAAAACCAAATAGGTAGTAAAACAGGGAAGCACGCACCCAAGAAAGTAGAAACCCATCCAGTAATTTGACAGCAGGTGTGCTCCTCACAAAATCCTTTCCTTATCCTGTGGCAGGTGAGAGCAAGGAACGGAAGTTATAGACCAAAACAAAACAGCAGAGAAACTCAAAGCAAAATATTATGCTGCGGTTGAGAAACTGGATGTTTAGTTAAAAGTCAAGACAGTGGATGGCAGTTACAAGAGAAACCATTTCGAGAAGGTTCATGTTATATTATACTTATAACTAGTTCTAAACTGTGTGTTGCTTCATATTGGGTATTGCTTGTCAGTTTGAGCATTCATTACTTGTCATAACTATTATTATCATGGCTGCAAAAAAAAGAAAAGAATCATCTACAGACAAAGAGAAAAGATTAATTAGATTGATTCTAGACTTATACAGACATAACTCCAAGCTGCCTTTTTTACCTTCAATTTTATGGCAGCAAAAGATTTTTTTCAGTCAACTAAATATCTCATTTGACACAAAACCAACTGAGACCTTGACATATGTAGTGTGTAGTATTAAACCAAATAAAGTCAGTTTCAGACAAGGACATCAGTTTCATAAAAATGCATCCACCAAACCGTCCTATCAAAGAACTAACTTCATTTTCCAATGTATCTTATCAATAGGTCAGACACAACCATCTTCGACAACACTCAAGTGGCAAGCTGTAGCAAGTTGGGCAAATTTTCATAGAAAGTTATAGAGAGCTATAGATACTAAACAATAATTCTCTTTATTTTCTTCTCTTTCAATATCAAGTACCTTTTTACATTTGCAGTGTATTGATGTTTATTCAAAAATTACAAATCAGATGAAAAAATTCAGAATAAGCCAAATTGACTTGAAACAAGCACGCTGAGAAGTCAAGGTAATGGTATAACTTAAAGGGAGAATACCAACGTACAGGGCAGCTGACTTCTGTCACCTTCAGATTTTAACTCGATGGGAACAGCCAGCCAGAATGAGAAACACCATTGCTAACCCTTGGTGTGAATGCTGATGGTCTGAATCCCACGAAAGAAAAATGGAAATGCGTTATGTGGATCTCAAGCAGGAATGACAATGTAATTCTCTACAGTACTTTTCAATGCATATCCATCTAACCCTATTCATCATTGAGCATTTACAAATGCTCCATCATAAATTAGAGGTCATGTACTGGATGTACATCATCATATGACAAAAGTATGGGAAACCAGACATAAACATTGAACTGTTCGATTAGTATAGCTAACTAATCAAATGTTAATTTTTAAACAACAGGCGAGCAAATAGATCAACAAACACACGTCTGATGTTATATCACTCAAAAACGGTATCACTTACAATGTGTATGTCCAATACCCCAGGAAAGTAAAAGTATCAGCCAATTCCAACGCAGAGTCAATACCAGCAAACATACTGCACTAGACATGCCATCTAGTTTAATTAGGGGTCCCCACGACCAGAATCTAGTTGAAATCCCTTAGGCATGTAGGCACTTGGACCCATGCTTGGTTTCAAGAAATCCTTGGCCACGCATGTGGAAATGTAAGGCGCTAATGAACACAGCACCATGACAAGGTAAGTGTTGCTCAAATTCAGTGGAAGGTGGCCAGTCTTTTAATTTCATAATTTGAGGTCACCCAAATATATGCTTCATTTCAACCTCATAACATGTCAGCAGCATGTGGACCTGTAAATTGCAACAAACAAAAGATAAAGTTTTTTTTTAAAAAAAGGAGATAGCAACTTTAAATATTTCAAGTATTGATATATTTCATGTGCATGTTTGGTTACAACTTACTGATTTTCAAAAGAATTACGAGGGGAGGGGTGGCAAGTAGGTTACCATATCTATTGGTTTTTGAGTTGTTCACAAAACTTAGTGTATGGTTTGAAGCTAGACTGCCATTTAGTGAATTGACCCTTCAATAGCTCAAGCGGACTCAACTCCTCAGGTGCAATACCCCCTTACTAGAATCATCAAAGTGCAATTTAACGGGGCAGATGTCATCAGTGAATTCCATGCTGTCCAGCTCTCTCTTACCATTTCTTTCATCATCCTTCAGCAGCTGGGCAATCATTGTTGTAAACCTGAAAGAATCTTCCAGCAAAAACTCATCCTGCAAAATTGGCAAATCTTCTGATAAAGCAGTTGGCTTGTATACAACGAAGGGGCTCTGATTCTGAGAGCTATTCCAAGCCTCTTCCTTTTCGTCCGCCAAAGATACAGCATGATCAGGCAAAGCATCAATGCTGGAATGCGAGGCTGCCATTTCATTCACCGTACGCATAACTTCTTGAGATTCTATTACTAGCATGTTAAGCGGCGAGAATTCTTTGATACTGATCAAACTGAGCTGACCAATCTTACAGGTCTCATTAAATACAAGGGAGGCAGGAAGCGGTAAGGTTGGACCCACAGCATCATCATTTCTAGGTTGTACCTTATGGGACCACCTATTACTTCGGTTTGGAACATCTCTGCCGAAGAAAGGAGGCATCTGATCTTGGTCTTTTACAGGTAAAAAGTCCAACGAAACCTTCTTTCCATCGAGAAGAACTCCAAGAAACTCTTCATAATTGGAAAAAGCCAACTTCAGTATATCCACAGGTAATTCAGTCCACATCTTTTTTGATGCAACCTCATATACGCTTAGAGGCATACCAGTGTCCTTCACAGCATCTGAAACCTTTGCTTTATTCAATCCATATTGAGCTAACATCTCATGGAAGTGGTCATCATGTGTCCCCATAGAGCATTTTTTCCTACTGGAGTCCTCCAGATTCTTCTGGAACTTTGAAGAGAGAACTTTTGCCAAAGAAACGTTTTAAATAAGCATAGAGATGGTCAAGTTTGAGATAATATATTCTTAACAAACCTATATTCTTACATTACATCAGCGCTGGAGATCGGCATCCAAGGGTATTTCTCCATGTAAAGGTTCCAACGTACTTGATGTTGCCTCACATGCAGCAAAACTCTGTGATTCAAGCTTTCCAGAAGACATCAATCTCACTAGCACAAAGCCACCATTGTTATCTGGCTTGGACAGAAGAGAAGATGCATTTGTATCCATAAAGAAAAATCCCACAACCATAGTATCTCTATGCTGCCACTCAATCCATTCGGGAAGATCATCCTTAGCAAATTCTTTCTTGAGAATGCAGCTTCCGCATGGGCAACCACGGCCAGACAATGATAATTTAGAAGGAAGCTCCCACGCATAAAAAGAATCATTAAAATATGCATTAAAGGACTCGGAAAATTTAAAAGATCCGGACGAACCGTTTTTATTTGCACTAGAAGGATTAGGCCCGTAGCAAAACAGGCTGAAGTCACCAGTCAAAAACGACCCCAGTAAAATAGCATAACCCACTTCAGATGCCGAGTCATATTCACCAATACCTAAAGTTGGCCTGAGTGTCGACAGTGGGAATACACTGATGTAGTTTGGCTCATGATGATAGTGCATCCACCGCAACAACGGCATAAAAGGTTTTCTAATATCAAGAAGTATTAGCCAGCATCTAGAAGCCGCAACAATGTAGAAACCATCTGAACCAGCCTTGCATAACTCAACAAACTGGTCCTTTTCAACTAGAGCACTGTCACCAAGCAACTTCAATTTCATCAAACAGGTGAGAGCACACTCCTCGGACCTGAAGTCAGCAAGGAACACAGCGCTGGAATTAGCCAAAACCACACCAGAGACCTGTTCTTTGAATTCATCAGGTTCACCAGAAGAAATCTTTAACTTCAACCCTCTAGACCTCACATTCAAATAACTAGTACCAGCAACTGAAGAGGAACTGTGAACATCAAACAGAAACAGATCACCACTCTCTAACAAAACCAAGCTCTCCTCCGGAAGATGCGGATTCCAACAAGCATCCGCAATAGCAGAGCTCTTGAACAGCTTACTGCCCAGAAGTACCAAAAAAGGCGTCTCTTTCGGTGTACCGAAGCCGTTGATTATAGCTTTAAACCAATGAACAGAAACATAGCATGCCATCAAATACCCTACCTCGAGAGTAACATCTGCCTTCGATGACATAGACTTCCCATCAATATCACTATCTTCATTGAATCATCCCAAGCGTCACAGCAACGCACGCGGACAACCGAAGTATCCTGTGATTGAACTTAACAGTGGACGTAAACACATCATCGTGGTCAATCTTTTCTACACACAACCGAGAATCTCTCACCTTCAACAGCACAAACCCTACTCGGTCAAGGTTCTCCCCGGTAGGAAAGAAAGCAAAAGTGCGACCGCCAGCGCAATGGAGAGGCTCCAGACGATTGCGACGCATAGATCGGTCGGTGTCACGAAGTGGGACATTAAAGGACGTGGAGA
This sequence comes from Limonium bicolor, assembly GCA_023374045.1. Lineage (NCBI taxonomy): Eukaryota > Viridiplantae > Streptophyta > Magnoliopsida > Caryophyllales > Plumbaginaceae > Limonium > Limonium bicolor. The sequence continues at coordinate 270,115,064 of CM041778.1, read as the reverse complement.
TAGCGGTTGATGTGGTCGGAGGAATTTCGCCAGCGGAATCCGTCTGGAGAAATCTAGGGACAGAAAGGCTAGGGGGTGGGAGGATGGAAGACGGTAGAGACAGATTGGGGGAAGAGAGGAGAAGGGTGGTTGTTGCAGGCTTTGGGTTGAACAAGAGGGGACCCACTGGTGACGGCGAAGACGGGGTGGCACGCGGAAGGAGAAGAGGTGGCGCATTAGAGTGTGTAATTGGGAACAGTGACTTCCATTCTGGGTACAAATCCATAACGGATGATAAATGAGGCTGGGAAGCTGAGGGGGAGGAGACACCCATACCGGCTGATTCTTCACGCTCCGTTAATGAGTCGGAGCAGACATCCATATTGTTGAGTCTGACCATTTCAGCTAACCTAGTGCTCCAGAAACTTCAGTACATGTCAGAACAACAGAGATTTCAATTGAATCAATAAAGTAACAATCAACAACTTATGTACATTGTATAAAGCTACTTCTAAGAGTCCTTTCAGAAAGTATCTCATGAGCTCATTAAGGAAGACACTCGATTCAATACACACGCCAATGTCATGAGTTAGCAGACACTCGATTCAATTAGGCAGCTGCATCCATCACTTCGTAAACAATGTAGTGCTATTAATCTACTCAGCACTAGCCTAAACTAAGAAACCATCATGCATGAACAGTAAACCATTTACTTTAAGAAGACAAATTCACATCTACAACACAACATTGATACAAAAAGCAAAGGTAAGTCAGTCATGAGCAGGATATTTAAATAATATTACCTTAAGATGGTTCAATTCTCAGGAGGCTGGTCTTGGTTCATTAAGCTAGAATCTCCTACACAAACATAAAAAACATAACTTCTAAGCATATAAAAGCAACTTAATATTAATCCACAACGGAGTCTTCAATGAAAAACAGTAACAAAATCCAGGGGAGGTTCACCAACCATAGACTATCAACTTAAAGATGAAACGAAAAAGACAGTGGAGTGGTAGATTAGTAAAACATGGGAAGCACGCACCTAAGAAAGTAAAAACCCATCCAATAATTTGACAGCAGGTGTGCTCCTCACAAAATCCTTTCCTTATCCTGTGGCAGGTGAGAGCAAGGAACGGAAGTTATAGACCAAAACAAAACAGCAGAGAAACTCAAAGCAAAATATTATGCTGCGGTTGAGAAACTGGATGTTTAGTTAAAAGTCAAGACAGTGGATGGCAGTTACAAGAGAAACCATTTCGAGAAGGTTCATGTTATATTATACATATAACTAGTTCTAAACTGTGTGTGTTGCTTCATATTGGGTATTGCTTGTCAGTTTGAGCATTCATTACTTGTCATAACTATTATTATCATGGCTGCAAAAAAAAAAGAATCGTCTACAGAAAAGAAAAAGATTAATTAGATTGTATCTAGACTTATGCAGACATAACTCCAAGCTGCCTTTTTTACCTTCAATTTATGGCAGCAAAAGATTTTTCAGTCAACTAAATATCTCATTTGACACAAAACCAACTGCGACCTTGACATGAGTGTGTGTAGTATTAAACCAAATAAAGTCAGTTTCAGACAAGGACATCAGTTTCATAAAAATGCATCCACCAAACCGTCCTATCAAAGAACTAACTTCATTTTCCAATGTATTATCAACAGGTCAGACACAACCATCTTCGACAACATTAAAGCTGGCAAGCTGTAGCAAGTTGGGCAAATTTTCATAGAAAATTATAGAGAGCTATAGATACTAAACAAGAATTCTCTTTTATTTTCTTCTCTTTCAATATCAAGTACCTTTTTACACTTGCAGTGTATTGATGTTTATTCATCAGACTTGATGCCTATACTGAAACATACAAGACCTATCTCTCTTGTGCCACCTTGATGCATGATGAGAATAGAAATAGATAGATAGACATCCCAAACTGATCGCATCCAGCCAAAAATTCAAGACCTGAAAACAAAATACAAACCACCAGAAGACATTACTTTTTAGTACCAAGAAAACGTAAGAAATATAAAAAGCAAGCATAAGGACTAAACACAAAACATACATAAAAAAGCATTCAACACTTCAACAGGCTTGATTCTCAAGCATGCCTTGTCGGTCTAATATAACAAATAAAATAAGAGGCTTTTACAGCCTTCACCAACAAACAGGCTTAATTCTCTGTCTTCATGAGTTCGAAACAGTAATATGGATTAGCTTGGAAATATAAACACTTCAACAGCATACTACTAATACGCACAATGTTCACATCACATGAATACTCAATATATAGCATCTCTGATTCATACCTTAGAGGAGTCATTCAGAAAATCCCAAAAGCGGAATAAAAGGTCCTGAAAAAGAAAACAATATACTGTTATTAATTCTACTATAGATTACTAAGATATGTATAGTATATAAATAAAGCGATATCTCAATTAGTAAAATACATGGAGTCTAGCTAAGCTAACTGCAATTAATGATCATGGGTAACCAACCAATTAATAATTAATACCACCACATTCGGTACTTTCAGTTTTCTACTTTTTACTTCTACTATAGACTTATAGTTAATATCAAACTCTGCCACTGCCAGCTAGCTAGTTGCAGAGAATACTTTCAGTTTTAGCACATATTCAGCAAAGGGAGATTCCACAAGTAGATTCCATCTACAGCAAAAATGAGCAAAAAGAAATTAAGAAATCACAACAGATATTAGAGATGGAGAACTAGAGTGGAGAGTAGCTGCTGCACTATCTTGTTTGTTGCAGTAGATTTCTGCTATTAAATCTGATTTCCACAAATCACAACAGATATTAAAGCTTAATGAATCAGACACACTAGTATATATATAATAAAAGTAAAACCCAGCTTTCAAGTGAGTTTCAGTAACACTTCAGAAAGTAATAGATACCGAAATTTTAATTGTAATCTAAAAATATATGCATACAATAAATTCAGAGTTCAAGAGTTGTTTGGGTAATAAGCCTAATTAAAATTCTATGATTCAAAACAATAATGGTCAAAAGGACCCCTGATGAACACAAATAAAAAAACTGTTAACACAGCTAATCATAATGTGATTATAGATAAACCTTAACTTCCAATTTCCACACAATCACAACCATCACAAACCTTAACTTCCAAAATCCCAACCACTCAAAATAGAGCCCTAAATTCGAACACAACAATAACCCTAAGTTAATCTGAATTTTGAGACCTCCAAAACAGAAAAACCCCAGATTTTCGAACACAAAATCAGGAACAAACCAAATTAACAACTACTCATACTTAGAGGTTAAATTATAACCTTTCAAAGTTCTACGGGTGGGGTTTTTAACTCCCCAAACTCTCTGTTCTGCTTGAAACAAAAGGACATGTTAGGGCTTGCATCAGATCCGGAAAATTTGTTGCAGATAGGGTTAAAATGTAAGAGAATTAATCGAATCACTTACCCAAACCAGCTAGGGTTCTCTCGGTTTTTCCTCAAGTTTGTCAGATCTTGACAAGGAAACCGAAGCTTCTGTTCCGTTTCCATATACGAGACAAAGAAAAGAATGAAGAGAAGTAAGATTGAGCAAATGAAGGAACTTGGAGAAGAAAACCGAAAAAAAACCCCACTCTTACCTCTTTGTTCCGATTCAAACTAGAAGAGAAGACCACCACCGTTTTTTTTTCAGATTTCGGTTCCCAAACTTGCAAAGGAAAAAGGGAACGAAGAGGAGTAAGTCAGGTTCGAATTTATTTTCAAAACCACTAACATAAATCACAAGGGAGCAGATCTTACCTCTGTTTGAACTTTGAACTGAAATCTGGAGTGGGACAAGAGGAGAGTGCAAGAGAATGTGTTCCTTGTTCGTCGGCGTGAAGGAATCAGCAAGGGGAGGAAGAGATGGGTTGGGGGCTTGTTCGTCGGCATGAAAGAATCAGCAAGGGGAGGAAGAGATGGGTCGGGACTCGGGATGGGACTATTGGAGGAGAGGAGAGAGACAAACCCTAAGTTCCTATTAATCAACCGTAAACTAAACAAAGTGAACGATGTGTTTAGTCATAGAATATTTCGGTTATACGGTTAACCGAATAGTGACTGTGTCAAGACCGAAAACCGAACCAAATTACTATTCGGTTAACCGTATAACCGAAATATAAAATACGGTTATAAACTTCGGTCAAAAATAACCGAAAAAAATAACGGTTTTCGGTCAAACCGAATTAACCGAACCTAATGGACACCCCTATATTCAACCAACAGATACTGATCATCAAACCAGCCTATGGACCAGCTTACCTTGGGATTCAAAGCAAATACTGCTGTGTGAAATCCAAAAACTATGGCCCGCACAGCAACACAATTCAGATTAATGTTGTTCATACCTGCAGCATAATGTAGAAGAAAGATTTAGTGCCAAAACTGCTAGCATTAAGGCTGTATATCATATTTGTGCAATAATGAACTACAAACAACCCAGAAAGTGGTTTTGTCTAAATTGTAACAGCTGCAAAAGTTGCAATTTTTGTGTCGATAATATTCTTAATCAGGATTGCATAACAGAAGCTAAATCACTCGCAAAAACTATAGTCTGTAACATATCACAGCTTTAAAAGTTTGAAAATACTTTTTTCCGATTTCCTTCAGCATGCATACCTTTTAATCAGTAGTAGCATGGACATATAAGAAGGCAAAGTTGTGTATATTTTGTAATCAGAGCAGATTTTAGCAAAACTGCTGGCAATAAGTCGCTCAAATTTTATGATTTCTATATAAGAGACATCTCAAGAATAACTATAACAGACACGTTATCAGCAAACTATTCTTATTTTACTTCACTGAGATGGCTAGACCCTTACCACTCAATGGAACCAATCATGCTTAGATCAGCAGCCATAGTCAGGTGATAATAGTATCATTAGAAGATTTAAACTGCTGAAACTGCTTTATTCGGAGCAATATAACAACCTAACCCCCAAAAAAGGTTAAGTTCTAATCACAATTACAGAGAAAGAAAAAAAACAGACCGCTGCATAAATTAAGAAATACTACTACACTGCACAATTTCGGATCATAGATCCATATGTATCTCTCATTTTTAGGAATCAAACAAAGAGATTTTTTTTTAAATACAATCCTATACTATGTGCTGCTGTTCCTCGTTTCTTTTTTTGGCGGCTGCATCACTTTGGATGCATACCATGCCTTTAGCTGCTCAAACAATGAAGATAACAACAGACTAGAGGGCAATGTTCACCACACTACTATGTACACCAATAAACCAGACCAACAGAAAGTCACCCGCAGCAACAAAAACCTATCATCAGCATTGCATGTAGCTAGTTTTCCCAAGTCAAATTATTAACAAGGTGCCAAAGAAGTCGGCATGTCATACATACACAGCTATATACAAAGTTTACACTATGTTACAGTTTGAGTTTATGTTCACAACCAGTGTAACTTCACTTTATTTACTCGGGGTGAAAATTTACCAGATTAGGAGAGCAGTAGATTGTAGCTTCTTGATCTCAGAAGCTGTAACCTTACAAGATTCCAACGACATTGAGCATAAGTTCTTCAGTAGTTCAAGGTGACGAAGGCCAGCATTTGTCACTCGGGAATTTGATAGGTTCAATGATATCAAATTAATCAGTCCTGAAAGTTCAATTTTAACATAACAATTGTAATGTAAGTAATAAAATGTGAAAGTTTTTAACATTCTCGCAGCAAGACAAAAGACCATACATATCATGAACTAAGTATAAACCTGATGTCCTCTTGCCAACTGGATTATATAATGTAATCCAATCATGTTAAGACCACTAAGTCGAAAAACAGATGTTCATGGCCTAATAAAATTAAAAGCTCGAAGAAAAACGACAATTGACATATATATATTCAATAAAATAGGAGTAGTAGTATAGCATCATCATGTCCATGTCTTGCCAAGTGGATTGTAAAAATAATTTTTTTAATAATCAGTAATTTGTTATCAGCTAATGGATTTTACAAGATTTGACATATATACATTTCCCCTCCCCTTGTGCAGCCAAGCATCATGTCATGAATGTCATTGCAAGTGTCAACTCACTGTGACTGACTTTTGTGTTAATGTTTTAATTCATACGCCAATATTACACCTTCAAATCTCTCACTGAATCTGCAATTTTAGAAAAGAACAAGAGGAACCGTAACTCTCAACACCTTTTGGGGAAAAAAGGGGGAATTAAGCTCGATAATATCACTAAAAAGAGTGAAAAAGAAAGCAAGATGAACTTGAAGAGCAGTTTGCTGAGTTCATGGGTGATGGCCTCAGAAATCAACTTAGCCCTCGAAAGCCAGATGTAAACAACCATATTAGCCTCTGAAACCTTCAAGCATTCCATCGTCTATTTCAAACCATCTATTGTTGAAGTGAAACATAAATAGCGATAACAGGCCATCAGACAATAAGTTTGGGAGGAGGATTGCAGGGAGCAACTGATAGTCTAGGGTTCAGACTCCAATACGGAAACAATATCAGGAGCAATAACAGAAATTGTTAAGCAATCATTAACCATCAACCTTTATTCAGTCAAAGAAGAGATCAGGATACCAGCGCTATTGTGCCGTAGGCTTAGATTTTGCTCCAAACTCTAACTTCTGCACAAGTTCTGACAAGTGGATAGCTTCTCAGCTGATGTGCTAACAGAGGGGTTTACGAAAGGGTTGTGAAAGAGAGAGTAAGAAATCATGGATGACTGTAATTTGCGGTTCATTTGTTTAGTAAACCGGTTTAACCGGTTCAGATGTTTCTATCATAGAAAGGCACAGTCCGTGCATATAGATAGAAACTAGGTTTTACTTTCTCTCTTTACTTCGACTTTCTGTACGCACATACACACAGAGAGCTTCTCTTCTGGATCTCTGTTCTTCCATTTTTTCAATCAAGTATTATTCATTGTTCTTCAATCTTCCCTGAATCGGTTTTAATATGGTATCAGAGCAACACTAATCAAATTTCAACAAGATGAGCGGGGAAGAAATCGGAGAAATCGACAAAGGCGAGAAGAAAAATGGAACGAAGAAAGATGCGAACTCAACTACATCAATCGACGTCAATGACCCTCTTTACGTCCACGCTACAGAACAACCGGGACAACTCCTCACAACCAGATTCAATGGTGAAGGTTTCCTTTCTTGGAAGTGGGGAATGCGTAGGGCGCTTAGGGCAAAAAATAAAATCGGTTTTGTTGATGGAACTATCAAGGAACCAGATGAAGATGATGCAATTCGAGTCGCAGCATGGGGTCGAGTAAATTCTTTGGTGTTCTTGGCTAATCACAGCTTTGGCGCCCAATATCGCCAGAAGCGTGGGTTTTATCGATGACCCGAAAGAAGTCTGGGCGTGGTAATTCGAAGGTACGAATCCAAAAATTTCACTACTCTCACAATGCAAAGATGCAAATCGCTGGGTTGAAGCAAGGAGATGAAAATGTAACAGACTACTTCATGCGATTGAAGGAGGTTTGGGGTGAGTATGAACTAGCTTTGCCAAATGAAGTCTGTACATGTTGTTCGGGATGCAGATCGAAAGAAATCCAGAGAAAAAGGAGAAGAAGAAGAGGTGATACATTTTCTGATGGGTTTAAATAAAACTTACCTTCAGTTACGGGGGGCCAAATACTCGCGATGAAGGAAATTCCAACATTGGAAGAGGTTTTCTCCCTGGTTCTTCAAGAAGAACAACAAAGATCTAGTACCGAAGGAAAGGATGAAGAAACCCAATCGGTAGCCCTAATTACAAAGACCGGGAATAGCAGTTCCTCGAATCAGAAACAAAGGGCAATTTCGGGTCAATAAACCCTAAGATTGGGAACAAGAAGCCGCTTCAGAAATTCACCAATTCCAACAACAAAAGGAGCCTCCTAAATGCTCAAACTGCGGAAAGGTTGGGCATCTTCGAGAAGCCTGTTGGTGGCTACATGGATTCCCAGGCGATGAGTCAAGAAGGTCAAGAGAAGTCCGCGTGAGTTCTGTAGTTGAAGATGAACAGAAAGGAGGTCGATTGAAGGAAGAAGAAACAAACAGTTCACCTGTTCAAGGTCTGAGCACTGAACAGTTAAATCAATTGGTGAATTACCTTCAACAACAGAAAGGTTCGAACAAAGGGAACAATCACAATTCTTTTGGCGATTTTTCAGGTAGGTAACACCCAACTCAAAATAAATTCTTACCTTGTTTTGCTACGAATTGTGATTCTGTTCTGAAAATGCTTGAACAATCGTGGATTATTGACTCTGGGGCCACTGAACATATAACTGGAAATACATCTTTGCTATCTGATTGCAAATTGCTTGAATACAGTCGAGATGTTACACTTCCTGATGGGCATAGAAATGTGGTTTACAGTGCTGGAAATTTAATTGTTGAGAATGTTGAGTGTTTGAAAAATGTTATGATAGTACCATCTTTCAAATTTAATTTAGTATCTTTAAGTAAATTAATTGAGACTGTGACTGTTCCTGTTGTTTTCTTTCCAAATCACTGTGAACTGCAGGATTTTGAGAATGGGATCTGTGTAAAGATAGGCAGACAAGCATCAGGCCTATATTTTTTGGATACATGCCTTAAGTGATTTCATTTTGAGATACAAAAATTGTTCTTCTGCTTATACTGGTACTTACAGTAGCTTTGTTGACATTGATAAAGATAGAAGTTTATCTCTATGGCATCGTAGATTAGGACACATGCCATTACAAAAACTGTGTAAGATACCTGAACTCAGAATAAACAAACAGGCTGAGTCTAAATCGCAGATTGTTCCCTGTAGCATATGTTTTAAAGCTAGAAGTAAAAGGAGAAAATTCCCTACTTCCTCCATTAAAACTGTTCAACCTTTCGAAATGATACACCTTGACATTTGTGGCCCAATGAGAACTCAAACAACAGAGGGCTACAAATATTTTCTTACACTGGTGGATGATTATACTAGAGGAACCTGGATTAGACTCCTTAAGTATAAATCAGAAGCTTTCCAAGAAATCAAGAATTTCATAACTCTTATTGAAACACAAATGAACAGAAAAATAAAAATTGTCAAAAGTGACAATGCAAAGGAACTAGGAAAATCATTAGAAGGGGTAGATTTTTTCAAAAGGAAAGGAATTATTCATGAAACCAGCTGTCCTCATACACCCCAACAAAATGGGGTTGTTGAGAGAAAGCAGGGACATGTCATGGAAGTGGCTAGAGCCCTGCTCTTCCAATCTGGTCTGGAGGATAAATATTGGGGCCATTGCGTTGAATACTCTGCTTACATAATCAACAGAATCCTTAGTAAAGCTATTAGTGACGAAATACCTTTTGAAAGACTATATAACACCAGACCAGATTACAATGATTTGAGAAGTTTGGGTGTTTATGCTACATTACAAACATTAATCCCAATAGGAACAAACTTGATTCTAGAGCTTTTCCCTGTGTTTATCTCGGTCCATGCAAAACACAAAAGGAGCTAAGGTTTTGTCCTTAGAAGAAAACAAATAAGAATCAGCCGGGATATTACATATTTTGAGAATATTTACCCTCTTAAGGAGAAGGAATGGAGAGATATCCTCAACAAAAATGAGAATGAAGAAATTTTTCCAGTAATAGATGAACAATATGTAGAAGATGAATACTTGACACTCAGGTTAGAGAACCAAACACTGATATCAATGATGACACAGATGCTGAAAAATCTGAAACAGATACAGAAAAATCTGAAACAGATGAGATAGAACTTGAACTTGAATCTCAAAACCCACAGACCGAAACCACAAACCTTAGAAGATCCACTAGAACTCATATTTTCCCTCAGAAATACAGTGATTACATATGCTCATCTGTCCAGAATAAAGAAGACTATTCTCTACCATTTTAGCAGCTAGACTCAACAAAGGAAATCCAAACAATTCTTTTCTGTCCACCGTCAACACTCTAACAGACCACATACCACAACAAACTGTCCTTTCCTGCACCTTAAACAAAAATGCCAGCATTTTCCTTGATCAGTTGAACAGTCTAGATGAACCTCAAAATTTTGAGATGGCTAGTAAAGATCCTAGATGGGAAAAGGCCATGAGAGAAGAGTTTGAGGCTTTAAAAACAAATAATACATGGTCAGTAGTGGATCTTCCTAAAGGAAAACGAGCTATCAGCTGTAAGTGGGTCTACAAAACAAAGCTGAAAGCAGATGGAAGCCTTGAGAGATTTAAAGCAAGATTAGTGGCTAGAGGCTTCACACAAAAACAAGGTTTAGATTATGAAGAAACCTTTTCTCCAGTTGTTAAACATACAACCATTTGTGCTTAATTTATAGTAGCTATCAAAAAGGGGTGGATTTTAGACCAATTAGATGTTAACAACGCTTTTCTTCATGGAGACCTCCATGAGGATGTTACATGAAAATACCCGAAGGTCTTAAGGTTCATGGTGAAAACAAAGCATGCAAACTTCACAAATCTATTTATGGTTTAAAACAAGCCTCTCGACAATGGTATGGGAGGCTTACCAGATTTTTAAAGACTTTAGGATTTAATCACTCGAAGAATGATTACTCTCTGTTTATAAAAACAAACAAAAACTGTATCACTCTTCTTGGTATATATGTGGATGATATCCTTGTTGTTGGAAACAACAACAAGGAAATAACCCTTCTGAAAAAACAGCTAGATAAAGAGTTTAGAATCAAAGATTTGGGAAAACTCAACTATTTCCTTGGAATGGAATTTTTCAGAACAAAGGAAGGGATGATTATGTCTCAACAGAAATATTCAAACCAAATAGTAAAGGAATTTGGAATGGGAAGAAACAGAACCTCTGTTTCTCCATTACCAATGAATCTTAAACTGTACAAGGATTCAGGAACAAAACTTGAAAACCCCACTGATTATAGATGTTTAGTGGGAAATTGAATTTTCTTACTAATACCAGGCCAGATATATCATATGTTGTCCAATACCTAAGTCAGTTTTTACAATCTCCAACTACAGAACACCTTAAGGCAGCACATCACACACTGTCATACATAAATGGCACTTCTGGTTTTGGATTGTTTTTTAATCAGAAAAACGATTTTAACCTGGTAGCATTCTATGATTCAGATTGGGCTTCATGTCCAATCACGAGGAGATCAATATCAGGTTACTATATTATGCTTGGTGGATGCCCATTAAGCTGGAAATCCAAGAAACAAGTAACTGTCTCACTGTCTTCTACAGAGGCAGAATACAGAGCAATGAGACAGGTTACTAGTGAGTTAAGTTGGATCAGTCGTTTATTGAATGAAATAGGTTTAGAAAATATAACTCCTATACCTTTACATTGTGATAATCTTGCTGCATTGCACATAGCAAAGAATCCTGTTTCTCACGAACGCACAAAGCATATCGAACTCGATTGCCACTTTGTGCGTGAGAAAATACAAGAAGGATTAATTCAGGTACAACATATCCCTAGCAAGCTTCAGCTGGCGGACATCATGACCAAGACTTTGACAGGTAAAAACTATCATAGATTGTTTCTACCTATGGGTTTGCAGGAACAAACTGATGCTGGATAATAAAGGAAGAACTGCAAAAACAACAATCCTCAGACGTGCAGATTGCATTTTTTGAGGGGGGGGTATTAGGAATAATGTTAGTCAAATATTATTCTCTGTACTTTTCTAGTCTGTAAACTAGGACTCCTTTACTCTGTAATTTGCGGTTCATTTGTTTAGTAACCGGTTTAACCGGTTCAGGTGTTTCTATCATAGAAAGGCACAGTCCGTGCATATAGATAGAAACTAGGTTTTACTTTCTCTCTTTACTTCGACTTTCTGTACGCACATACACACAGAGAGCTTTCTCTTCTGGATCTCTGTTCTTCCATTTTTTCAATCAAGTATATTCATTGTTCTTCAATCTTCCCTGAATCGGTTTTAATAAGAGGGCATGGCATGCTCTGAGAATCAGGAAAACGGCGAACGCGGAGACGTTAGCAATCGAACCCTAACTTCACTCATTTGCCCCAAATTTAACAAAAGTAGTAGAGATGAAGATGGAGGGAGATGGAGGAACCAACCGAGGTCGAGATGGAAGGAGAAGGAGGTCCGAGATGGATGAAGTGAAGGAGGAGGTGGAACTTGGAATGGGTTTGCCGAGAAAATTTAGGCCCCGTTCGGAAATGGGCTTTACCCCAGATTTGGAGCTTTAGGGCCGCTTGTTGACCAATAAAACGTTGTTTGACCAGCCCAAAGTCCTGGCTTTTGTGTCTTCAATGGGCTTTAAAAAAAATGTTACTTTTGTTGCTTTTCATTTTTCCATCTCGAATTTGAGCTCTGTGCACTGTTACCAATTACTGTAATACCCTCGTTTTGCCTCGTCCGTACTCGAAAGGTGTTGCCCATCTTGTCTCCTGCAGCAAAATTGAATTTGGTTCTCTTGTTCGTCGACGCCTCTTCAGTCCAACAACCTTTCTTCCCTACTCTTGTGGTTGAGCATCACATCTCGTAGCTGTGTACAGAAATTGAATGTACTGTACTCGAAGGGTTGGGCATTGAATTGAAGTCGTTGGTATGTGGACCGCAGACGGAAGGAGTTTGTTTCGTCCAGTTTTAAATTCATGGCGTCTTCCTTGGTTGTAGACATTCACATGGTGAGTCGATTGGCACACCCATACGAGCCACAGACGACGATATCTTGCGGTAAAGTAGCACTTGATTAATAAATTTTTTGGGTTCCCCTTTGTTAAATTCATTTTCAGTTCGCACCCGCTAACCTAACTTTCATCCTTGTTTAGATTGCTGGACTGGCCTGGTGTTGTTGAAGCCACTGGTAGGTATTTTCTTCATCAACTAGTTAATGACAATTTTTTCTGTAATTTCATTTGTGCAATGATAACGACTTTTGCTCAACTACAATGGGGGTGACCGTCTGCAAACCACATGAATATACCATCTCGAGTTGAACATTCACTTTTGCAGTAATTGCATATATATTAGTTTGTGTAGATTTTACCGCTATAACTAGATTTCCACACCTTGCCATGTACATATTAGTATAGCATTATGGTCAAGGGTAATCCAAATGACAAGGGGAAGCGGCCAATGGCTGATCAAACAGAAAGGAAACAGAAACATGACTGGACTCGGGGGGATGTGGAGTTACTGATCCAACTGCTGGTAGAGGAAGCAAGGATTCAGCTAGGGAAGGGTGGTTCATTGGTAGGGTTAACGCACAAATGGACTAATATTGCGGACAAATTCAATGAGAGAGACCCGGTCTACCACCGTTAACAAACACCAGTGCAAGAACAAGGGGGATACCCTGAAAACCGGTTGAGGAAATGGAAGGAGATTTCTCATAAGAAGACTGGTCTAGGTTGTGACGCAAGTACTAACTCAGTGACATACCCACCTGAATGGATGAAAGAATGTCCAGGTAATTTGGAACATTTCTGCACTATTTTATTTGACATTACGGTGTATCAATTTCATGCATATGGTGGAGAAAAACATTTAAAGAGTATTCTGTTGCAGGAGAATGTGGGGAATCCAAACTTGTAAACTCGAAATGGCCTTCTTATCTGGTAAGACGAGATGAAACTTATCTGGGGTCAGGCTTATGCAAATGGAGATTTGAGATTGACTCCAGGGGGTGAGCTACAACACCAGAAGGAAACTGATGCTACTGACTCTGAGTATAATATCGAAGAACATCACCAAAACTATGGAGATGAGGACACCGAGTATTTCTACCTTCTATTCAGATCACCTACTCTGACTGTCATGAAGGTGGGCAGTCTATGGACATATCCAACGCATCCAAAAACCAGATAAGCCAAGACTATGGTGTAAGCAGTAGGCACCGGTGTAACCGCACCTTATCAGGTACATATCATGATGGTAGTTCCCATTTCTTTGACTTAACTGAGGGTGATGCCGTTGCTGCTGCTAGTTGTCTTGCTAATTCATTCCATCACAGTCAGTATGCTGGGTTTTAGCTGGTAGCTCACTTGGGTTTGTGCCAAACATGTCATACCTGTCCCTGACCAGCAACCCCATGAGGATAGTGTTGCACCTGTTGGGTACAATGTAAATCATACTCATGATATGCAAGAAAATATGACACCTGAAAAACCGGCTGAGGGTGGGATCACCTTATGCAGACGAGTGCTGGTGGGGTAGAACAGGCTGTAGAAGAAATAAGTTACAACCTAGGAGAGAATCAAACAAGGTGACAAGCAAATCTAAGGGTAGTAAGGGTAAAAGCAAAGTGCTAGTTAATGATCTAAAGGATGTTGAAGGTGAGCTACACAGCAAGTTAGGCAATGCGACAGATATTCTGCAAGAATGAAGAACAAACAGGAATGGCAGATAGGGTATAAGTGTTCCCGAAGCCGGTGAACGACTTCGTCAAGTTAATGGTTTGAGTAGAACAGAGATTGTTTATGCTTTGTACGTGTTATCTGATAGAAGTCATAGGGCTGTTGTTTAATGGCATTAGCCGATGATGATGAAATTAGAAATGGGTAGGCTGGTGTACACCCTGAAGTATGGTCCTTAAACATGAAACATCTCAATGTTTGTGTTAGAAATCACTTTTTGGTTGGTGTTGTTGCTTTTGCTATCTTTTTCTAGTTTTGGTGTTGAAAATGGAGATGTTTTTTAGCTGGGTACTAGATATGGTATTTGATGTACTTGCCTTATTTTGAATGGTGATGCGCATAGTGTTGTTATCAGATTGGGTTTCCTGCCTATTAGCTAATTCAAAGTTCTTTTTAAATGTTTGTGTCGTTTCACAAGTTGCACATTACATCATCAGTTTGTGTTTGGTGTTTTCAAGGTTTAAGTACACAATAAGTGCTGTAGTCAGTAATACAAAATTCAGTCCCCTGACTATATTTTTCTTACAGACAAGGAAGCAATGGATTTCAATAATGACGTAGTCCACATTGTTAGGTCTAAACTAAGGGAAAGGCCGACTGATTACATTAAGTTCCTTGTTCTACAAGCAGTGGAGGACATTAAGATCAACACTACGGCGGTATAAGGACATTAAGAAAAAACAGTCCAGGAAAAGACACAGCTGTTATTTTTGCAAGCGGCACGGGTTCGTCGACAAATTGTACCTGATTTTCAGAGAGGCCAAAATGACGTACACTTGTCACTTGCGAATCACATCGAGGATTTGATTATAGGCTGCCAGCGCCCACAGTATGAGCTTATGGTGGATTGTGATGGCAAAACAACTGAGACAATGGCGATTAATAGGTTGCAGAAAATAGTCCAACTGAATCGTGATGAGTTCATGGTTGCAGCTCAGATGATACAGAGCTATGACTATCGAGATTTGTTTGACTGTCTGACTGATGATGAGATTGTCGATGTAGTTAGGATAAAAATGAGTGAGGACAAGTGATATTGATAAAGATAGAGTGAAACCTGTTTGATTTGTTGTTTGATGGTTCAGTATATTATTACTCACATACATGTAATGTTGCATTCACATTTTGTATGAATACAAGAGTTTTTCAATAACACCTGCTTATCTTCTTGTGTAGTTAATCATACGTCAAGATGTCAACCGTGGATTTACAAGATATTGTGTCTCTAGTAGTTGCAGACCCTAATATTTTGGAAGACCTCCTCACTGCAATAGAAAAGTGATATTTTTTGAATGCAGAATGATTTACATCATGTTGTTCAGTGTCTTAGAGCCATTCACAATATCCCAGCCAGAGTACCAATGCATACTTCAGCACTAACTGGGAAAAAATGGGTGGATGAATTGTTTCTGGTCACCCTGTCCGGTGCTTTAACGCTTTACGCATGAACAAAGACACCTTCTTCATGTTGTGTCACACTCTCGAATACAAGTACATGATTGATTCCAAGCGAACACCTCAGTGAAGGAGCGAGTAGCCTGGTTTCTTAGGACATTAAGTCATCAGTGTGCAAATAGGGACTCAATGGAGAGATTCCAACATTCGGGTCCACTATTAGTAAGCATTTTGGTGACATTTTAGAAGCGGTGGCCAGACTAGGCAAAGATATTGTAAGACCACGTGACCCGCATTATCGGACATACCACCGAAGATAGCTAACAACAGCAAATATTTTCCAACTTTCAAGGTACACATGCATCCTATTGTTTAAACATAACTGCCTATCAACTCCAAATTACTGACGCATATCTGTATGTAGGACTGTGTAGGGGCCTTAGACGGATGCCACGTGGAACTGACTGTCCCAGAGAAAGATAGGATGCGTTTTTATCAACAGGAAAGGGGTTACTTCGACCAATGTGTTAGCAGTCTGTGATTTCGATTTGTTGTTCGTGTTTGTTTTTGCCGGTTGGGAAGGTTCTGCTCATGACACTCGAGTATATTTGAGCAGCATTCATGATGATACACTTCGGTTCCCAAAACCTCCACCAGGTAAAACTCAATTAAAAATAAATGCATCGGGTTTCTATATACCGTTGTACATTGCTGTGAGTTTTAGTTCAATTTGGTCCGTGATGTTCTCATAATTGCAAATGTTCTAATATTTTTTCAACACATTGTTGTACTTAACAAGACTGAAATGAATTTTTTGATTATCAGGGAAATACTATCTAGGTTATAAGGTTACCCGGATAGAGAGGGACTTATGACCCCCCACACCAGAGTACCTTATCACTTGTCTGAATTTAGAGCTGACAACCCCAGGGGCTCAAAGGAGAAATTTAATAAGTTACACTCATCGCTTCGCTCTGCTATAGAAAGATCCTTCGTTGTACTCAAGGCGAGTGGCAAATACTTCTGAAGGTGCCTAGCTTTCCGTTGATAAAGCAAGTAAAGATAGTTAACGCTTGTTTTGCGTTGCATAATTACACGAGATTAAGCAGTTATGGGGATCCTTGCTTCGCGCTAATTGACGCTGCACCGAATTTCATTCCCTTGTCTGAAGAGTTGGACCCAGTGACACACAACCAGCTGGAAGAGGTACATCGGATAATGGTTCGCAAGAAATGACTCATTTGAAAGACCGTTTGACCCGGGAGTTGGCTATTATAAGAAGATAGATAATGTTGTACTTTGTTATGCTAAAAAGGAGTTTCTGAAATGGAAATTAAAAGGTTAAGTTACACAATGGAAGTTTATTTCGTGATATGTAATTGTTGTAGGAAAACTTTTTTTTGTAAACCCAATTCCGTGGGATATTATTTAGTTACTGTTATATTATTATGCAAGCCTGTGTATTGGATTACATCCAATGTTCTTCTCATGATGTTTGCACTCAGGTAAATGCAACACATCCTGGATCAAGTATATATAACTGATGTGGTGCTTTGTGTTGATGCCAACTTGTTGTATTGCAAAGACACACATCTGTGTGATGTTGTTTTTTCTGTTTTTCATCGTCTGCTATGTGTTGGATATTGTACTGGCACACTTGAAATCTAATACACTGCACTCCCACATCTACATATCCAAGAACTTTTTTGTTCCTTATATACCGTAACTGTGGTGGATTATATTGAATAATAATCACTAGCATCTTGCGCACACATATTGCTCTCTGCAGAGAAATATGCCAATCACTATCTGTGTAGGCTGCGGAAGGAATTTTTTTATGCATTTATGTTAAAGGACAATTTTGTCTTTTTATCATAGTGCCGGAAATTTGATGTAGTATATTAACATAAGCACTTGGTTTATTCATCTACAACGCCCAAACCCTACTACTTCTTCTCCGCTGCGGCCAGCCTTCGTTACTGCCAAAGAATAGTATTATCACTTGAGGTAACCATCTCCATCACAGCATCTACGCAAACCTATTTGTAATCTGGAAATATTACTCATTCATTCACTTTTGGTGTTATTATATACTCTAGGTGTATGACATGTCGGCAATTATCGAAGATAGATCCAGTGGACAACAGCAGCAGCAGTCACACACTCTTCCGTTGTTACCGAAGAAGTTAATAGTGAAAATGAAGTGCAGCAGCCCAACCCTCCTATTATGTTTTGTTACAGAAGAGGTTATCAGTGATAGTGAAGTGCATAAGCCAGAAAACTCTTCTTCTTCTGTTGTTACACAAGAGGTTATCAGTGATAATGGAGTGCTGCAAACAAAATTTGAAGAATATCTTTTAAAGGGGGTCAAACTGAGAGAATATGAGAATGTGTTTGTGATTATTAGGGAGAATATGCTCCCATCGTATATTCGTAAACATCAGAGTATAGCCTACTTATATAGAGAATAGCCAACTGATAACTAAAGATAGTGGGCTTAGATATACTAATGACATTGGGCCTAATTTACATGCTAACACTCCCCCCTCAAACTAGATGGTTACATCTGATTTTGCAGTAATGTAAGACCGATGTCATGTAGAATCTGTCTGTAATGTGTCCCGGGCAGAGCTTTAGTCATGAAATCTGCTAATTGATGGCGACTGGGAACATAATGTATGCTGATCATACCGTCTGAAAGTTGTTGCGAACGTAATGGATGTCCAGCTCTATATGTTTTTTCGTTGGTGTTGAACTGGATTCTTGGCAATGTATATGGCTGATTTATTTCACATCTGATTGGAATTGGTGTCACATCTGAGATGCCCAACTCGTGAATGATGCGACTGAGCCAGGCTAGCTCTGTGGTCCCCAATCTCATCGCCCTGTATTCTGCCTCAGCTGAAGAAAGGGAGACGCTGGCCTGCTTCTTTGATTTCCATGCAATAGGACTGCCTCCTAATAAGATATAAAATCCAGAAATAGACTTTCTAGTGTTTGGGCATGAAGCCCAATCACTATCACAGTAAGCAAGCAGTTTAAAATCAGAAGTATTGTTGAGAAACAAACCATATGTTGCAGTTCCTTTAAGATATCGTAAAGTATGCATAGCTGTTGCAAAATGTAAATCAGTAGGTGCTTTAAGAAACTGGCTAAGAAGCTGAATTGTGAAACTTATATCAGGTCTTGTATGAACCAGGTAATTCAATTTACCTATCAAACTTTGTATTTGGTAGGATTTTCCAGAAAGTTTGCCTGCATCAGTATGGAGTTTTTAGACCTGTCTGTAAGGAGCAGAGGATGTATTGCTGTCACTAAGGTCATTTCTTGTAGAATTTCATTGCAGAATTTCTGCTGAGTGATGACCAAACCGTTTTTTTGATGATGGTAAAATTCCATTCCTAAGAAATAATGGAGTTGTCCTAGGTCTTTTATTTTAAACTGCTTATCTAGTTTTGTTTTCAGAAAGTTGATTTCCTGAGGACAGTTACCACAAAGTAAATATCATCAACGTATATGGCCAGGTGAGTAACAGTGTGGTTTTGTGTTTATGAAACAGAGAATGATCATTTTCAGATTGAGTGTAACCTAAAGATTTCAAGGAATCACTTAATTTGGCAAACCATTGCCGAGATGCTTGTTTTAATCCATAAATGGATTTCTTTAACTTGCAAGCATTAATACCCTTTTCACACCGTGAGACCTTTAGGAAGTTGCATATATATATATATATCTTCGTAAAGATCACCATGTATGAAAGCATTGTTAACATCCAATTGTTCAATTATCCATTTTTGTTTGACAGCTATTGCTAACAATGTTCTCAATGTGGACATTCGGACAACAGGAGAGAAGGTGTCCGTATAATCTAGACCAAACTTTTGACTAAAACCTTTGGCAATAAGTCTAGCTTTGTGTCTTTCGAGGGAACCATCAGCTCTCAATTTTGTCTTGTATACCCACTTACACCCAACTGGTTTTTGTGTTTGGGTAAAGTGACCAATCCCAAGTGTTATTATTTATCAGAGCATTGAGTTCTGTTTCCATGGCTTGTTGCCAATGGATGTGTTTGCTAGCTTGTTCATAAGTGGTTGGGTCTTGGATTTGAAAAAGCTTTTGAGAAATGGTATTGTGGTGTACAGAAAGTGTATAAGTTGGAGGTATGTCAGTCAAAGACAAAAAATCTGTAGTTTCTGGTGAGGGAAGAGCTGAAGAAGAGAATGTATACGGTGATAAAGAATATTGGTGAAAATCAGGTTCGACAATATTCTGATGTGTGTAATAGTCATCAAGATAAGAGGGTGGAATCTGGTTCTGGTAGATTTACGAACCTCAGGAATGGGAGTAGTCTCTAGAACAGAAGTAGGAGGGGAAGGAGGAATAGGTGTAGGAGAAGAATTGTTTCTGTTGTTTTTTCTGGAGAAATTGTGTAATCTGTGTGAGAAGTGTGATCATCATCACTATCATATGGGATATGTGAAGAGGGTGAAGGGGTATCAAATATGCATGGATGTGGTTGTTTTGGAGTGTACAAAGATATATTTGTAAAAGGGAAAACAGTTTCATGGAATAAAACATCTCTAGAGTAAATGACTTTCATGTCTTTCAATCTAAGCAGTTTGTATGCCTTTTTGGTGTCAGCTATACTTAGATAGATGCAAGCATCTGATCTAGGAGCAAATTTGTCTTTTGTTTTGTCTAAAACAGTGGCATATGAAAGACATCCAAAAAACTCTTAAACTGTTATAATCTGGTTTCTGACCATATATGACTTCATATGGGGTTTTACCTTGTAAAGCTACTGTAGGAAGTCTGTTGATTATCTGAGTGGCAGTTAACATGCATTCCCCCCAATATTCGATAGGTATTCTAGAGGTAAAGTATAAAGCCCTAGCAGTTTCAGCCAAATATCTGTGTTTGCGCTCCACAACACCATTTTGTTGTGGAGTATGGGCACAAGATGTTTGATGAATGATCCCTAGAGTTTTGTAAAATTGTTTCCCTTCATTGGAGAGGCCTAACTCATAGGCATTATCAGATCGAACAATTTTTATTCTCTTGTTATGTTGTCTTTCAGTCATAGAAATAAAATCTTTAATAAAACCGAAAGCTTCCCCTTTGTGATGCAAAAGTTTTATCCATAGGGCTCTAGAGTATCATCTACAATACTAAGAAAGTATGTGTAGTTATTGTATGTTCTGTGACGAAAAGGGCCACAAATGTCTAAATGAATCATCTCAAAGATGTCACTAGTTGTGATAGAAGATTTAGGAAATGGTAATCGGTGGTCTTTAGCTAAATGACATATATCACAAGGAACAGCAGAAGAAACAGAATCTTTATTGATTACTCCAATTTTATACAATTTGATAGTGGGGTGTGCCCTAAACGATGATGCCATACATCAATATCGGTTTTTAACAGAAGCAATATGTTTCGGTAAAGAAGTATGAACAGAATTGTTGTCTACAGAAGCTTGGTTACATTGATTCCTAAGAATATTCCTGTATATCAAGAATCTTTCCAAATGTTTCTTCTAGGAAATAAAGACCCTCGTCTCTCTATTCCAATCAGCATATGAGCAGAAGTTTCAAGGTCCTGAATGTAACATTGTGTGACAGAAGCAATAAAATATGCATTAGTTGTTGTATAAACTTTCTAGTAGACAAAAGATTAAACTTAAAACTTGAAACATGAAAGACATTTAAAAGTGTGAAATTATTAGTCAAGACCACATTTCCGACCCCTTTTATGATTCCTGGATGACCATCAGGCATGGTAACTTTATGATGACATGATTTATAAGTAGATTTATCAAACAAATCAAGATTACCACAGACATGATCAGTAGCTCCTGTATCAATGATCCACTTTCCTTTTAAATCATTTGTTTCAACCATATTCAAGGTAACATGTAAATTCAAACGCGATCATTAACGAAGTTATACCTGCGAACTGATCATAATAATCAGTTCGAATTGAAGTGGATGCTGTTGGTTCACTGTGGAGATACGCCATTAAACTGGTGAGTTGGGTCTTTGTCATGCCAGGAACATCGATTGTAGGGTTCTTCAAATATTCTTTGATACCGGCCAGTTGAGCTTGATTCAAACCAGGAACAGGAGAAGAATCCACATTTCTGGAGTGTGTCTGCTATCGCACCACCCAAATATTTTTTATCCTTGTTATGCCGCCAATTCGCAGGGAAGACGCCTTTGACCCAGTAACACTCTTCGTATGCATGACCCATCTTCTTACATTTAGTGCATTGGATCTTTCTGTTGTCGTTTTTGTTTGGGTAAACAGAAGATTTTGGATTGGAAGGTTTTGGGGAAAAACTAGGGTTTCGAGAAACAGATGTTTGGAAAGAAAGGTTATCAGGCTCGACTGATCGAAGTTTCTGTTTATTCTTATGATTCTCTTCTTGTAAAGCCATCGCGTAAACTTTTTCCATATCAGGCAATGGGGTTGTCATCAAAATGTTTGTGCGAAGAGTATCGAAAGCTTGGGTTAACCCATCAGAAAATCTATAACACGAGCATTTTCAAGAGTTTTCACCTGTTCTGTGGAAGAACCGCAGGAGCATGTCGCAACCGAAGTGATCTGGTCTTCTTCATTCCAAATTCGCATCCATCGAGTATAGTACCCGTGTATACTTTCCCCATTCTGTTCAAGTTGTCGTGCCTCTTGACGGAGAACGTACAATCTGGTGCCGCTGGGTTCGTCGTATCGCTTGCACAAATTGGCCCAGATTAGCGCCGCGGTAGGGAAGTAAATAACAGTTTGACGGATGGATTCTTCAAGACCGGTGAAAATCCACCCCATAACCATCCCATTCGCCTTTTCCCAAGCTTTAAGTCTCGAACCCTGATAATCCTCCTTCTTGATAGACCCATCTACAAATCCGAGTTTGGATTTCGAAATCAAGCCGACCATGAAATTCCTCTTCCAATCGAGAAAACCAACGCCGGTGAATTTATATGCTAGTTGCATCCCTGGGAAATCGGATGCATGTATATAGAGCTCATCTGTCGCGGCGGCGTTTTTGTCTTGTTTGTCGGTATTATGATCCTTTCCTTGCGGGGTTTTAGGGTTTCCGGTGGAATTTTCGTGGTCGTCGGGTGGTGTCGACATGAGTGGAATCGCAAGGAAGAAAAGAAAGTGTGCGGAAGTGGTGAAGCGGAAAAGCAAGAAATCGAAGTATTGTCGGGAAGAAAAGAAAAAGAAGATTGTTGATTATTCTCTCTAAATCTGATACCATGAGAGAATATGAGAATGTGTTTGTATTATTAGGGAGAATATGCTCCCATCGTATATTCGTAACATCAGAGTATAGCCTACTTATATAGAGAATAGCCAACTGATAACTAAAGATAGTGGGCTTAGATATACTAATGACATTGGGCCTAATTTACATGCTAACACAAACCACCAGGGTGTGATGAAGGTTATTGGAAGTATTTGATGCATATTTTATAAATCCCGTTAGACAACAACTGTCTTGTTTTTGAGTCAAACTTATGTTGTGTCGGTCTGGAAAATGTTGGATTGTTATGGGAGAAAGTTGAATGGTTTTAATTTCAGCAGTATGCATATGATGTTTCTTTTTTGTTTTTTTTGTTCTGTCACCGTGATGTAACTTCATGTGCCGTTATTAAGCTCAATTAGATATGTTTACTTCACCAGAGAACATCCATGTTTCTTCATTAACATTGGTAGAAGTTGAGTACAAGGTAGTTACTCTTCTTTAACTGCCAAATATCGTCAAATACTAGAAAGATAACCTTGGTACTCCAAAGGTGTAACAGTGAAACATCTTCTAAAGATTGCTAGTAGTACTTAACTGGTGTAGTAGTAGGATACCTACCGTGATAAACACAAAAGCAAAGCATTTTTCAGCTTCCATAATTAACCCAAAAGTGAGCCACAAATTCTACTTGCTGACGATATATTAAACATTACATTCAATCAGAAATGATCTTCTTGACTGAATGGTCATTACTGGAGGACTCCGAATCTTCTAACCATGAATATGGTGAAGATGGGGGGTGAAGGATTTGTAGTCTGCGCTTCTTGTCTGGCCTGCTACTCACACCAACATTCTGCTGCCAGGTAATCACCCCAGTGCGGCTAACTGTTGTTGTCCCACGAGGTTGGCCAGGAGGTGGGGTTATTTTGCTTGCATGAATGCTGGACCCTGCATAGAAAGTGTTTCCACAATGTGGGTGTAAGTCAACATCATCATCAGTCATTAAAAAACGATTACGTTTCTTCTCCATTGGATTGAAAAAATAGGGTTGGTGTTTGGGGGCAACACAGTCTCAACCCTTGTGCTTTTTCTCATCAGAGTCACTGTCATCAGATGACAACAAGATAACGGGAGATGAAGGAGAAGAAAAGGGTATCTTCTTGCCCTTGTCCATTTTTGGTTAGAAGATGGAACAAAATGGTTGGTTTCAGACTTTAAAATCGACAGAGGAGTGCAGATGTGGTCCTGCTGTAGAGAATGGCAAACCTTTATATACACAAACAACATGCCAAAGCAATTGTTTGGTAGACATTAATTAAAAGGTATTAATGGACCCTAGGTTTGTAAAGTACTGCAACAGATGGGATGGAAAACCACCTAAAATGAATTGCAGTAAATGGCAATGCTGCAGAGTCAGGAGTGCCAATCAGAATATTGCTTATTTCAGATAGGGATAGAGGATGTTTTTCATGCAATGGCCGAATTACAGACTGTACTTTCAAATAGTTACAGATGAATGAACTAATAAACATTAACAACCACTGTAATACAAAGTATAATGACAGCATCATCTGCCATAACACTTTAATATATTGCCATCATACAACAGAATCTTAATCATTACAACCCTATCATCAGAAATTCCTTCATCCATACTAACATAAACCTAAGGTAACTACCACATGCGGTGGAATTACCACCTACCATACAACCATCATAAGGTTGACACCCTTGCCACCCCAAAAAGTACAACCCTATGTCATTTCACATCTCAAAAAGTTGGGGCTTCACATTTAATTCTCTTAACCAAAAACCACTACAACACAAACAAGTACATTAAACTAAACAAACAGCCACTACTATGACACATAAGTTACAACCATGTTGTCCAACTTAGAACATCCATTACTTCAGCAGGCTAACAATTACCAGCAGCAACAACAGATAAATTCCAATCATCAGATTTCTAAACATCGATTTTATACTCTCCATATCCTTTGCACCAGAATCCTCAAGTGTCTCAGTAGCATCCAGTTTATTCATGAGGCCCTCACAGTATGCTTGATTGCATCAAGAGACGGGGTGTTGCTCTCACCATGTTCATCAGTGTCCTAACTTGGTTCGCTGCACTTGTGGACCTACCACCTTGAGTGTTGACAATCTCATTGTTGGGATCATTGGGTCTGTTCCACAGCATCCCACCAATCAAAGAACCACATGAGAGTTGCACTTGAAAAAAAGTCGGCCAAAATTCTCATTTGTGTATGAAATCAGCAACATGCACTTCAACTGACAGTCACAGTTGATGTACATTGGTTTAGTTCGTTGATGCTTCGCCCACTTGAGCAAGACTGGAAGATTTTACATTTAAACAAAAGGTTAGACTTGTGGACAGTAGAAAACCAAATGAAACCTAACTTAGCAATTATCAACATGGATTAAGGACGTGTGTTGAGCGTTGTGTCAATAGCGAAAGTCTGTAACAGCAAACAGAAGACCTACAACCTCTGTAAGATTGGTTGTTGTGCGCTTCAACTACATAACACTACCCAAAAGCGATAAACCCACAATATTTTATTTACGCTTCAACATTGTTGGTTTATGAATTTTATATTTTGATAATCAAAAGGTCAGACGAAGCTACTTGAATCAACCAATGATGTATGGGAACTTACAGAACGTGCTGACGGCATATGTGTTTTCTTCCCGGTAGTTTCTGGTGCGCTCATCAACAGACACGAATGAGATGAGGAAATGGAAACCGACGGTAGCGTTGAGGAACGGAAGAGTAATGCAAAAATGATTCAGCAACTGAACTCGTTAGCATACTTACCTCGCGCAAATGGTGTGAAGAACCCTAGCAGGTACGGCGAAGAAGAAAGACGAGTCCACAGAGGAGAAGGCGAGCAAATGCTGCAAATGAAGAAGAGAGGGGCATATTAGGGCAGCAGATTCGGGGTAGTTTTGTCATTGATGCAAAAAGAAAAGAGTGAAAAATTGAAGCTTGGAAACGAACACATGTTTGTAGTAGCAGGAATAAGCTAGGGAAATAAATCAACCCAGATTCTTTATTAAGCTAGCTTCAAAAAAGGATCAGCCCACTTCGAACGGGGCCTTAGTGAATTGCTTAAGTTAAAGAAATTCGAGTGTGTTGTGTATCTAAATATAATAGAAACGAGGCGATTAAAGTACCTCACCTCAGTAAATACATCACGAGGCCAAATATATGTAAAACAACTGAGGCGACATGAATCTGTTTTAATATGCCTGAGATTTGACAAAGGAGACGACCCATTGCCTCTATAAATGTATCAATGGAGTGATCAAAAGGTTGCCTCCAAATGTACAATGCTACTGAGGCGACTTAGGTATGTTGCCTCTATTAATAATTTCTGAGATTGTACAAAGGAGGCAACCTGTAGGTCCTTGCCTCTGTAAATGCATCAATAGAGGCGACCTGACTAGTTGCCTCCATTGATCTTACCAACAGAGGCGACACTTATTCTCGCCTCCTTTGATTTCATTTTGGAGGCAAGTTATTTGTGCCTCTGTTGATCTTACCAAACTTGCCTCCATTACTAATATTGTTGTAGTGAAGAGAGACAAAAAAAAGAGTACCTAATAATGGTTAAGTATATTGGTTAAAAAGAATTGGTGGATTTAGGATTTAAAGTAAGTGAAAAAGAGTCTTTTACAAAAAAGGGAGGAGAAAAAGATTTGCATTGGAGTAAATACGGAATTACCAAGTAGTTGAGAAGGTTATAAATTTTAGGGCATCCACAACGGTGTGGATTCCACTCTTACGTGTAAGTAAGAAACTAAAAAACTACTGTAGTGGTGTGGAATCCCTCCCATTTCTCTCTCATCGTTTCTTATTTAAGGAACGTTTTGTAAATCAATATGATTGGCTACAATACTGCAACGATAATAAAAAAATAAAAAGTACTAATAGAAAGCTAAGTAAAAATAATTGGGGAGAGGAAAGAGAATGCTAAGCAACTCACCAGTGTAGAGATGAAAATTTCTTAGTTAATAATAATAATATTTTGTTTACATGGCATCTAGAAATGTGGTAAGAACTCACCACCATTGTGGATGGAATTAATATATATATACGGTTAAGCAAAATAGGATGAAATGATTAATAAACTTTAGTATGAGAGTAGAGAATTTAATTGTTAAGTTTGTAAATTGAAAGTGAGTGGTTGATAAATGGTGAATGGTAATTATCAATCTTGAGATTAAAAACACATAATTAGGTTTAATTGGAGAATAAAAAAATGAGTTTAAAGAGTTTAGTTACAGACATAACGGATATATTTGGGTTTAGGAATTTGGTAAAGAGAAGTTAAATCAAATAAGCAATAAATAGGGATTTTAAGCTTGAATAAAAAGGGAGTACCAAGTAAGAAATTATAATTTATTGTTAAGGGAGTTAGTATATTAAATATGTGAATAAATTTAAAGAATTAAAAAATAGAATAATTAATACTAATTGGTTAGTACAACCGTTGATTAAGGAAACTTTGAGTTTAATTTTATGTAGGTGGAATTAAAGTATAGTGTTTTAATGGTTAAGAATGTTTAGTTATAATGGATTACGAAAGAAAAATGAGAAATAATATTAAATGAGGTATTGATAAGTGGGCAGGATAGGTTAGTAAATTATTAATGAATTAAATAATAGATTGGTAAAGAGAATTACAAGTTAAGAGTCATGGATTCGTAGATAAGATAGAATAAGAGAGTAACATATATGCATAATATGGTTAACTTTGAGGTTATATGTTTCTATTACATGATCATACGAGGAGCAAATAATAGAATTCTAAGGTTGGTATCTTGTATTCTAAAACATATTCATTATATGATCTAATATGATTAATTAATGGATTAGTGAGTTTATCGTAAACAGACAAGGTGCAAGTTAATGATGATAGAATCACTTATACTAACCAACCTGTATTTAAGATACTCTTGAAAGGATTCAGTTACCAATAACTAGTAAACCTTCAAAGCTAGTTGGGTGGAATAAATAATTGAAATAAGTAATATAATTTAAATAAAAGGGTGTAGAAGATTGATAATTTGTGTTACTCCAAATATAGGATTTGGGGTAATGGGATGCACGTGGCTGGATTTAGATAGGTTTGGTACACCTGGCTAAGACTTTATATAAAGCTACATATTCCAGGTATGTTATTGTATGATCCGAATACCCCCAAGGATCACCTTGGGTTCGGATGTGTGAAATTTTCTTGATAAAAGATATGTGTGTTTACAGTATTTTGTTTATATTACTCTTGCATGTTGAATGATGTTATGTGGAGTGTTGTTTCTGCTTAAATTTTACTTGTGTTTGTGTGTGTAAGTTCAAATGAGACAAGTACAAAATAAATGTACAAGCAATTATAAGTAATGACAAAAGTATGCATTTGGGGAAGGATGATAATTATTGGATATGATTTTCATAATCTATGAGCAACCTAAGAATGTTTCTTAGGTAATGTGGAAGGAAATTTATTATCACATGATCAATAAAAAACATGGATATAAGAATCATATCATATGGTAGGGTATTAATTAATGATGGGAAATCCAAGAGGTTCTTGGTCGCACGTTGTGATCACAAGTGGATGACTAAGATCAGGTCTGTTCAAGGTATTTGGTAGTCCAAAGAGTAGATTGATCGTTGGTTGGGTTACCCCGTCTGGTGTCGGTTACTGCCGTAGGTGTCCCGCCTTATAATAGAGGAATTATGTCACCTTTTAACATGGTGGCATAGCAGGGTTATGGGATAAAGTAATTAAGAACTAAACCATTCATACAATGCTACTACATTTAATGATTATTATAAGATACGATGAATCTTAATAAGTTTGAAGACCTAGAAATGTATGATCTCAAAATTATTTATGAATATTTTTTTATGTTTACCGTTCACCTGAATGATTTATTCTATTGTATTCATGATATGATTGTTGTTTTCTGAATGTTTTAGATATCTATGTGCTATATTTTATTGATTTATTGGAAATTGGATTATAATAAAATGAACTGCCAAATAACTCAAGTGTGGTTTGAAGGTGTATGCGGGTTATATAATAGCATACTCAGAGTTGGACTGACCCCTCCAACAATGTTTTTACAGGTATGTATACGAAGATGCTCAGCCGGAGTGCAAGAACGGGTAGCTTTGGGATAGATGCTAATAGTGTGTTATAGGTAAATATGTTTATACAGTCATGCACAACGTTCCTATTAGGTTGTTGGTAGCCTTATTGTACATTTAGGTGTACAACGACGGTAACATCCTGTATAGGTTAGAGAATTCTTCTACTGCTACTGAAGAATAACTAATTGGTGTAATAAGGATTAATGGTATTGTTAATGGATTAGAAACAAGGGATGTTCACTAGATGGCAGAGAACCAGACTACTGGGCCACCACCGGACTACATGGGGGCAGCGGAAAAAGGAATGCTCAAAGGTCTTTTTCATCCCACATAGGCAACAGAAGGGATCACCAAGGTTCCTGCAACTAAGGGCCTCCCGCAAGGAAGAGCTCTGGACCAAAGTCTCCGTCAACATCTTGACCCTGGGAGGAAGATTAGAGGAATGGAGCAAACTCAACAAAGAGAGGAAAGCGGAGGAATGGGAGCCCCCGGCCATACCTGAGGAATTAGGAGCATCAACTGGCCGACATGCCAGAAAATTGCCTGACCTAACAGTATAGTGACCATGCCTCGAGAAATGTCACACAAATGAGTCCTCTTCCCCCAGAAGATTAATGGGTGTATTAAGGATCACATCTCAGCCAACTGGGTCAATCGACGCCCTAATCAGATTAGTATTCCAGCGTAAGGAGCTGGAGTCGACGAAGGTCGCACCAGTCGCGTGCTCCAACCCTAGACGAGGCTTCAAAACGAGACTGAAGGAGTGCATTCTGGCAACCCAGCAATCAAACCAAAAGGAGGAGGAGCTCCTGACTCTAATCGACTTCCTAACTACTCTCTCTCATGAGAAGAGGGATGAGAGGCCACAAGGGATAGCCTTCCAAGTCCTGCTGCAATTTCTAGGAGCACTAGCATCAAGAATAGAACAATCATGATATTATCTTGCCTTAAGAACCCAGACCACCAGGGAATGACAGTCAGAGTGGAGACACCACCCGTGCTTCGTAAGTAAAACCATATTAATAACCCTCCCACACAGACACTTCCAACTAACCCAATGAATAGGGCTACCATTTGACCCACCATTCCACCAGAATTTAGAGATAGCGGCGTGGGGCTCTTTAGCTATTCTCTTGGGGAGCATGAGGAGGCTCATAGCGTAAACCGAGACTTCTTGAAGGACGGATTTGATAAAGACTGATGTCCGCTTACGAGATCCTACCCTTCCAGCCCTAGGCCAACCGAATCACCTAATCAACCAGGTATCTGAAATCAGAATGTCTAGCCCCCTAAGGTCGTCGGGAACACCAAGATACTTGTCCAGTCGAGAGCTCCCATCATATATCTGCTCAAAATGTTCGTAATAAAATCATGAAATGTATGACCGCAGTAGGGTAGGGTCCATGTGTTGTAGGGGAAACAAATATCCTTCGCGTGCTATATTTCAGTTTTAGTGACGGTTCATCTCCTCTCTTCCTTACCGACTAACATTTTGAGGAGCAGTGTGAGTCAGGGGGAAGCCGAACCTGCTGGCATGGGTTTCTTCACAAGAATCCCTCTGCTATCAATCACACTATGTACTTCATTCTTCTTAAGCTTCATTTCGGATGTTGCTTCCCCTAAGAGTATGTTTTCCTCTTCCTCTCTAATTTAAGGGAAATTTTTTCGGCGATGTTTTTGCCGGTGGTGGGATTCGTATAATCAAATCACTGGAGTAAAAAAAAAGGATTCGGGTAAATAGAAAAGTCGGAATTGAACCCTATATTCTTTCATGCTCTTGGAATTATCTGTTTCAAATATACCTTTTTGTTCATCAAATTTTTAGTAGAAGGATATGATCTCTATTGCGCTGCATGTGAGGTGGTTAAATGAGCTTGGATCTATGTCTCTTTCCCTTAATCGATTGTTGTGCAATTGTAGTGGTTTTAAGAGTGAATTTTGAGCTTGGTTAACTGTATGCATGCGTGTCAATGATTCGTCTTGCTCTAATGATTGTCTGGATATCTGAAGCTTTGCTATTCCTACTGCTAATGCAGGCCTCAACTTGAAAGCTCCGGTTCTTAGTGTCAAACCACGGTTGTTAATAGACAAGTCTAGAAATATGTTGATATATGAGCGTGTTCAAGTGGTTAAATTTCTAGACAAAGAACTTGATAGATGTCTCTACACCTTGGTCTGTTTCCTTCAGTAGTGATCCATAACAGTTGCACAGTAAAATCCATGTTTGTTTGCACCAATTAGTAAGTAGGATATTTTTCATCCCAAACAAACACATAGGTGAAATAACAGGGAAATAATCAATACTTAGATTGATTTCTTTTCTCATTGTTATATGCTTATTTTGTAAACAAGGAGTAATCAACTCAGAAAAACATTAAGTCCCAGCAGCACCTTATTCTTATCCTTTTTTTTCTCAAAAAAACTTATTCTATCATTTTGTGAGTGATTTAGGTGAACTGTGGATTTTTAGATCCTAAAAATGACCTTCCTGATTTGCATACAACAACACTTCAGTGGGTCCATGCCAATGTAGATAAGATGAATGGAGTTCTATTTACATGGGGATTCAGACCTCCCTGATATCTCCATATGATGCAAATATACCGATGTCAAGTTCATTGGTGATTTGTTAGGCTTAGTTATTTACTGCTCTTTGTTTTTCTATTTTTGAGGTCCAGTCATCGTTGCCCTATTTTCCAATTAATATTCTCTTTTTATGCAGAGTTCCAAAGGGTGTGCCTCTCTTCTCTTGGTGTGGATTGTATCTTGTTACTGGGTGCTCCAATTGTTAGCAAATATGCTCCATTATATTGCATTGTCTCTATGGTTATTAGTGTGTGATTGTAGTTTCGGTAATTCTACTGTTCCATGTAGCTGCTATCATGCTTTAACTTCCTATTGAGGCAGCCACACCTTATAAGTTCCATGGGAAACTAAATTTGGTGTTGCGCTTCTCTGCACATGAACTCTATGCTTATCAAATATGCTACATTATATTGTAGAGCTCTATGGTTATTAGCATGTGATTGTAGTTTCGATAATTCTGTTGTTCCATGTAACCGCTATCATGCTTTAACTTTTGATTGAGGCAGCCACAGCTTATAAGCTCCATGGGAAACTGAATTGGTGTAGCGCCTTTTTGCACATGAACTATTTTGTAACCTCTCTGTCGTGGTTGTGGATATTCCTTTCATCACTAATTATCTCAGCTTCCCAAAAGTTTTTGATTAGGCCCGGAACTACTAGCAGGTGTACTAAGAAAGTCATATTACCTTGCATTCCTAGATCAGCAGTAAGTGTTCTGTGCTGCTTTCATTACTTGCATTTTTGTCTGATGCATATTTAACCTATTGCTTACACTCTCATTTTCTTTTAGGTTACAAGATTTTTGTATAGAAGCAATTCTCAATCTCATTGCTGATCTTTTAACTCAGTGTGTACATATTCTTCTTATTTATTGATTTACGACTCTCATTTTTTCTCTATCGAGGGGTCAGTTGCCATTGCCTTATTTTCCTATTAATATTTTCTCTTTATGCAGAGTTCCAAAGGGTGCTTTCACTTCTCTCGGTGTGGAATTTATCTCGTACGGGGTTGCTCCAGTTGTTGGCAACTAAGATCTGCTATATTGCAGAAGCCCTATGGTTATCAGCGCAGGGTCGTAGTTTCTGTAATTATGCTCTTTCGTGTAGATGCTGTTGTACTTTAACTTTTGATTGTGGCAGCTTATAAGTTCCATGGGAAACTAAATGTGGTGTTTTTGTTTCTCTGCCCATGAACTGGTTTGTAACCTATTTGTTGTAGTTTGTGGATCTTTTTATCACTAATTATCTCAGTTTTCCAAAAAAATTGCATTCTTGGAGCTGCTTTCATTGCTTGAAGTTTTATCCGATGTTCATTTAACCTGGCTATTCTGGTCAGTTAGAGTTCAGGCAAAAATGCACACACCACCAGTTCTCTTTCTGCAATCGTGATCAGAGTAAGCTGGGGTTTTTTTTTCTGAAGGAGAGGGGAAAAACATTCATGGCCCATGCAGGTCTCGAACCTGCGACCTTCGCGTTATTAGCACGACGCTCTAACCAACTGAGCTAATGGGCCATTTTAATATGGTAATCTAGAGAACTCACAATGTTATAAATATGCATACGTACCAACGCGGAACGGCTAAACGGAGCCCATGCCGCCTATTCCCAAAGTGTTCATATCATTGTACAAACATTGAATTATACTCCTACTATTCTCCCATACAGTTATTGCAGGCAACTTCCTGTGAGCATATGCGACTGAAATGTAATTTTAATTTAATTCACCAACGGCTTCCATTCTGTGAGAACAGAAACTGATATGTATGGACACAATTTCGAAGCAACAAGAGGTAACTTACTGTTATAAGTTATAACACATCATTAATAATTACATGTACAACTATACGGAAACAAAAATGCATTTGCGTCATCTATCTCGATGGAAACTAATCAGCAATCACCTTATTTAAAAATATCACGAACAAGTAATCTAATTGCTGTGACAAATTTTGGGAGCCGATTGTGATAAACAATCTTCAATTTTGGGTAAGCGTGCAAATATGGGTCATAGAGAAAGGGAAAAAGAAAAGTGAGTAAAAAGATAAAAAGTCTCATCAAGACAATGATGTGTCGAATGAGAAAGGAAAATGTAAAAGAAGAGGACGAGGAGGAAAAGTACAAAAGCGATGATGGAAAGAAATAAGTAGGTAAAATTCACTGTCTCTATTTTTTTATTAAGCTAAAATCTTTATTCATGGGGATTATGTATCAGATTCCCAAAATCTTAGAGAACAAGTTTGGAGGAATGGGACAAAATTCAGCTTCCAACTTAAACAAAAACCAAAGACTAAAGGTCCTGATAAGCAACATATCCTAATCAAATAAAAACCATACACAATTACAACATGAAATAAACAAAGTTAAGACTATAGATCCTACTACCCCTTAGACCTTCCTTTGTGCATATTACCACGGAACAGAGTCTTCCTTACGACTCAAGCAGTAGATCATAACAAATTTATGACTCTTCACTTAGAAAGCAAGCTCCAAAGCAATATGGCATGCTATGAAACTAGTTGCAAACACAAGAACGGTGCGGGAATAAGACAGTTGAAACCAACCACGGGGACTTTCACGTAAGAGAATCCAACATCAAGTAACACTCCTCCCAAAAAGCTTGTACCCTAAACTGAAATCTAGATAAGATTATCTTAATAGTAATACAATCAATCTACCCATACAAATTACTAGTATCAGATTGCCAAGAGACGAACATCTAAATGTTGTGTTGAGCCATATCGGAACAAATGCAGAGGCTACCACTGAGTAAGCAAGCAATTAGAGATGGTCTCCCAGATGAATGAGATGTTGACGGTGGCACCTGTCGATCCTCATCTCCCAGATGATTGCTGGTGGCCACGGGCGGACAAATGTTCCCTTGTCAAGACGTTACTGATTCGCTAATTGCTGCCGATATGGAGGCGACAAATATGACTGATGATATTGACTTGTAAAAATTGTGGAAGGGGCTTTGTGAGCCGCGAGTTATCATGACGGTATGGTTCTCTTTGCTTAGGAGATTGGTAACTAGGGATTTGCTGTTCAAGAGGGATGTTATCCCCTTTGGTCAAAGTATGTGCCTGTTAAACTTGACGAGAGGAGAGACCGAGATCAAGAACGGAATTAACAAAGAATCAGCAATGGTGTATTATTTCCAGAAAGAGAAGAAAGACATCGAGAGTTCATTCTCTGAATTCGAAAAAAAGTGAGTGAACAGGAATGAACCCTAGCCTAGCTATTAGTAGCAGAGTTGCATTCTGGTTTACCAATTGGCAAAGAAAAACCCGGGTCTGTACTAACTGAACCAGACCGGTGAAATTACACATAAGGGGTTTCCTAGTTACAAAACTAGAAACGTACAAGGTATAAACAGGAAGTAACATATTCCTAATACCCCCCCTCAAAACTGCATCATGCACTTGTGGAGATTGCTGTTTTTGCTGTTTTATCCTCTTTAACCCTTGTCAACTTGTTCCTGCAAACCCATAGGAACAAACAGTCTATGACAGTTCTTACCAGTTAGTGCTTTTGTCATGGCGTCTGCCAACTGCAGTCTGCTGGGTATATGTTGAACCTGGATTAAACCCTCTTGTATTTTCTCATGCACAAAGTGGCAATCGAGTTCGATGTGCTTTGTGCGTTCGTGAGAAACGGGGTTTTTAGCTATATGTACTGCAGCAAGGTTATCACAGTTTATAGAATAGGAGTGATATTTTCTAAACTTACCTCATTTAATAACCGACTGAGCCAACTTAGTTCACTAGTGAAATACCCCAAACCTTAATAAGTTGTTTAAACATTAAATAATAAATTATTAAGACTAAAAAGAGTCTAGTAACATTAGTAAACAATTTAAAAGACAGTAAATGAAATTAAATGCCTTAATGGCAATAAGGCAAAATATGCTCTAAGCTTGGGATAATCTTGGTTAAGGCTTAATAAACTTACCAAGACCTTATATATATATTAAATATATTAAATCAATTACCCAGAAAACCAAGCTTGAAAACAAGTTAAAACACAAAATGTGCTTTAAGGAGTCTTAAAGCACGTTTTTGAAAAGTTGTCTTGTAAATGAGTTTTGAATGGATAAATGTCCAGCAATACTCTTTAATTAATATGTGTACTACTTAGTATCACATTTGGAAGTTTAAATCAATAGGAAATCAAAGATTTCAGTTCTATGTGCCTTGTTTTAGTGAATAGCAACTAAAATAAGCTAGTTTGTAACATATGTCAACATAAGTAATTTAATTGATCAATAATGACTAAGTAACCCCTTATGTTATAAATGGGGGCCGGTTTTTACATGTGTGAGTCACCACTCTTGCTAACTTATTGAGCAATAAATAAGTAATATAGCTAAATTACTATTTACTTTAAGTAACAACTAATATCTCTAAAAGGCAAGGAAAATCAATCATTCTCTTCATCTCCCTTATTCTCACTGTATCCCATCTCCTTCCTTGCTCTCTTTCACGGTTGAAGCAGACCACCACCAACACCATCTTCAATCCCTTGTAACTCCTAGCTCACTTGGCCAAATCAAAAACTAAGACCACCAATCTCTTAGTCTCATCAAGCTCGTCAACTTGGTCCTTTCAAATCTTCAA
Source organism: Limonium bicolor (assembly GCA_023374045.1). Taxonomy (NCBI): domain Eukaryota; kingdom Viridiplantae; phylum Streptophyta; class Magnoliopsida; order Caryophyllales; family Plumbaginaceae; genus Limonium; species Limonium bicolor. Next base: position 270,078,681 of record CM041778.1, on the reverse strand, counting down.
GAGCTCCATTTTGGTGCCAAGAGGAATCTCCATGGAAGGAGCTTGAGCTCATCTTTTCACATATTATTGTTCTCCTTTGCTTCAAGGTAAGGAACTCAAAGAAAAATGATGTTTCCTCCATGTTTGTGTTGTCTGAAAATTGCCTTAAATGGTGTCCTTATGTTGCCTTGTTCTAGCTTCATTCCAACCATTCAAGGACTAGGTGGAGTCCTCTCTTGACAAATATCCAAACTCTCTTCAAGATCTAAGGTAAAACAATTACCTAAGTGTTCTAAGACATATGTGTACTTAGGGTTTATAATGAGATGAAGCACAAAGCTTGTATACTCATTACCTTGCTTGTATGTTGTTTAGAAGTTGACAAGCAAGCAAATATCCTTACAGATTTCTGAAACAAGAAAGAAGTTGTGAGGAAAAGAGGTAAATATGCTAACCAAAATAGCTTATAATTCCTTTGGAAAATGAACTTATGTTTGTTTATTGAAACTACTTAAAGAGCCAATGGTAAATGACTTAGTAAAATGTTCTCAAAAGACTAGTAAAAGGACATATGTATTGTTGTGTGTATTTGCAGGTCAGAGGCAAATATATTGTGGGAATTCAGTGTTTAAGATTTATGCATTTTAAGGGCCTAAGTGCCATGCAATTTAAATTGTGCACTATATTGTAATGTGGTGTATATTTGGTGAAGTTTTGTGTATAAGAGTGTTCTTGATGGATTTTAGTGTTCTAGTATGTTTAATGGTGAAAACAATGTGTTTTGGGCTTAGTGATATTCTAGGAGAAACCATGTCGAAAATTAAGTAAGTGTAAGAAGTTATAAGTGTTTAAATGAGTTTGGTGAACTAGAAAAGTCTTGGGAATGACTTACGCATTATCTTGGAAATTTTGGAAATCAAATGAGTGTTTTGGGATACACCAAAGTCTTCTTAGAGTTGTTCTAGGATTTATGCAAACTTTGGTAAACAAGGAGAAGGTATAAACTTGTAAAAGGAATTACAAGAATGACATAAGGAATTTGGTTAATAAGAAAGATACTTGGGAGATGATGTTTAAATGATGAGGAAATACTTTGGTATAATGGTTAAAATAGGCATGAAACACCACTTAGTAACCTAGGAGAAAATACTATAAGTGTTGGAGATTTTGGTAGGAATTGGTTATGTGTTGAAAGGCTTAGGAAAATGAATGTTTTGGGCATGTCCGAACATCCGTCCGAACATGGACGTTCGGACAGGCCCTGTTGCGAGAAAATTTCCAGAGTCTCGGCTTATGTCCGAACTTCTGTCCGAACATGGAAGTTCGGACACACCCCGTCTTTTCCTCAGAACTAGCCTCGAACTGTGTCCGAACTTCTGAAGTCCGGACACATGTTCGGACACATCAGATTTTTCTTTCAATTTTGCCTCGACCCATGTCCGAACTTCCGAAGTCCGGACCAATGTTCGGACATGCGTCTGTTTCCAGTTTAGGGTCTCGACTTGCGTCCGAACTTCGGAAGCTCGGACACAAGTTCGGACATGCCACTGTATGGACCAAAATTGGTTTTTAAAGTGGGTAACGTTGTCTAAAAATAGTGATTAACTAGCAATGGTTAAATGAGGTTGTTCAAGACATGTTAAATAGGTTATAACGACAAATAAATAAACTAGTTATGTGACGTAATAAGTTAATAATGGACTAGTGCGTTAATTAACCGACGTTACTAAATGTGTATAGGATTCTCTCAAGGTGGAAACCAAACGAAGCAAGGACCAAGGTATGGTTTTCTTGCAGTCTGTTGCCTACCGGTTTACACCGGCTTGTGTGTTGTTTGTTTTCTGTGTGTTTATGACCTTGTAAGACTTAAGTCGTATAATGAGTTTACAGTTGTTATATTATTGTGTTGTTGAGATGCGACTCATTTCCCTTGTGTGTGTCTAACAAGACTTAATCACTTGATTGTGATCTGTGTATTGTGTTACAATGTTGAGTTACTAACAAGTGCTAACGGGGAAGTGAGGAGTCCGGTAGTTCCGGCCACGCGTGTGAGTATGGGGTCGATGTCATTTACCGGTTTGATTCTCTTTGTATGTTAAGGTTGTTTTCCAATTTGGTTTCAATCTTCCCTTTAGCTTATCCAAGGCTATTTTACTGACTCACGTCGGGCCACATGGGCATACTATGTTTATTCGGTGTGCTTGGGATCACTATATCCGGCACCCCTTGTGATTAAGTTATCCGTTCAATTTTAAGTGACGGTGACGAGTTATGTAACGAGCTTAGCATGAGTTTGGGCAACATCCTCTAGGCTCTCCATGTGATCTAACTTGTTGGTTCGTTTCCTAAAAGGATTCGTTCTTGTGTGTTATGTGTGAAGTTATTTGCTATGCAATATTCTTGCTATGCCATTGTATATATGTTGTTGTGTGTAAAATGAATGCCATGTTATCATGACAAATAGTTGCGCGTATCCCGGTAGCCGATGGGCTGCGCGTTAACCATACCAGCAAAGGGTTGCTGACCCCCTTTGGGGGCTATGTTTATTTGCAGGATGAGGATCGAAGAAGCGGAGTGGCTTTAGATCTAGGCTAAGAAATACTGTGGCCAAATTTTGGATATCGGGCCCGGGATGCGCCTGTGCTCCCGTGGCAATATATATTTCAGTTGTTGACAGTGTACAATGGAAGTTTACAGTGACAGTGTATAATTATGGGTTGTAAGCTAGATACTCGGTAATGTGTATATGTACTTATGGTTTTAGTTTCTATGCTCGGGAGTCTGATCATCAGACCGATACAACTTGTATTTATTCAGCCTTGTTAACCACGTGGGTGGTTGACGGCGTTGTAGCACCAATCGTTTAGTTGTTTAATTTCCGCTGTGATTTCAGTTATTATTAAGTGCGTAGTAGGGGTGTTACAACTAGTGACTTGTCTCATTGCTCTGTATTCTGCTTCTGCAGAAGACAATGAGACAGATACTTGCTTTTTGGACTTCCAGCTCAGAGGGCAACCTCCAAGAAGGATATAGTAGCCCGATACAGATCTCCTTGTGATTGGGCATGAAGCCCAATCTGAGTCACAAAATGCTACCAGATCAAACTCATTTCTCTGATTAAAAAACAATCTAAAACCTGAAGTTCCCTTTATGTAAGACAGTGTATGGTATGCGGCTTTAAGGTGTTCTGTTGTTGGTGATGTAAGAATTGACTGAGGTATTGGACCGCATAACATATATCAGGTCTTGTGTTTGTAAGGAAATTTAATTTTCCAACTAAACACCGATAAGTAGTGGGATTTTCAAGTTTGGTTCCTGAATCTTTATAAAGTTTCAGATTCATTGGTAAGGGAGAAACAGTGGTTCTGTTTTGATCCATCCCAAATTCCTTCACTATCTGTTTTGAGTATTTTTGTTGAGACATTATCATTCCCTCTTTTGTTTGAAGGAATTCCATTCCTAGGAAATAATGAAGTCTTCCCAAGTCTTTTATCTTGAATTCTTTATCTAACTGTTAGTTTTTTCAAAAAGTTTATTTCCTTTGTTGTTGTTTCCAACAACAAGAACATCATCTACATATATACGTCTGAAATGTGATGTTGTTTTCTTTTTTCTTTATAAATAAGGAATGATCATTCTCGGAATGATCAAACCCTAGAGTTTTTTAGGAATTTGGTAAGCTCTCATACCATTGGCGAGAGGCTTGTTTTAACCATAGATGGACTTGTGGAGTTTACACACTTTATTTTCCCCATTGACCCTAAGACCTTCCGGTATTTTCATATAGACATCTTCATGGAGATTTCCATAAAGAAAAGCATTATTAACATCTAGTTGGTCTATGGTCCATTTCTTCTTTATGGCTATTATAATTAAAGCACGAATGGTATGTGTTTGACCACTGGTGATAATGTTTCTTCGTAATCTAAACCTTGTTTTTGAGTAAAACCTCTTACCACTAGTCTTGCCTTGAACCTTTCAAGGCTCCCATCAGCTTTGAATTTCATTTTATAAACCCACTTGCAGCTGATGGCACGTTTTCCTTTAGGAAGATCACTATAGACCAGTGTTTATTTTGTTTTAAAGCCTCAAATTCATCAGTCATGGCTTTGACCCATCTAGGATCCTTACTGGCATTTGAAGTTTGAGGGCTCATCTAGACTATTTAATTGATCAGAAAAGTGTTGGCATTTTGTTTAGAGAGCAGCAGAGACTAGTGTGATGTTATATGATCGGTGAGACTGTTACAGCCAACAAAGGATAACTTGATTGGATTTTCTTGGTCTAGTCTAGCTGCTAAAATGTAGAATAAATCATTTTTGTTCTGAACTGCAGAACAAACTAGTCATCATATTTTGAGGGAAGATATGTGTTCTAGTGGATCTTCTAAACTAGTGGTTTCAGTTTGTTGTTTTTCTTCACTATCTAGTTCTGAGTGTGAGTTTGTTGGTTCTCTTCTGAAATACCCCAAACCTTGATATGTTGTTTAAACATTAAATAATAAATTATTAAGACTAAAAAGAGTCTTAGAAACATTAATAAACAATTTAATAAATAGTAAATACAATTAAATGCCTTAAAGGCGATAAAGGGCAAATATGCTCTAAGCTTGGGATAATCTTGGTTAAGACTTAATAAACTTACCAAGACCTTACTTATATATTAATGAGCCTATTAAATCAATTACCAAAGAAAACTGAGCTTGAAACAAGTTAAAACACAAAATGTGCTTTAAGGAGCCTTAAAAGCACGTTTTTGAGTAACTGTCGTGTAAATGAGTTTTGAATGGCTAAATGTCCATCAATACTCTTTAATTAATATGTGTACATTAGTATCACATTTGGAAGTTTAAATAATGGAAATCGAAAATTCCATTTCAAAGTGCCTTGTTATTATGAATAGTGACTTTAATAAGCTAGTTTGTAACATATGTCAACATATGTAATTTAATTGAGCAATAAAGACTAATAACCCCTTATGTTTAATGGGGGCCGGTTTTGCATGTGGTGAGTCGTCACCCTTGCTAGCTGATTGAACAAATAAGTGAGTAAATAAGAGAGAGTACTATTTGCTTTATGTAAACAATTAATATCCAAAAGCATTTGCAATCAGTGAATTCTCTTCATTCCTTCATTCCTTTTGCTGTCTCACGTAGCCATCCCCTTCCTTGCTCTCTTTCACGATCGACCAGCACCAGCACCATATGCCAACTTCAAACCCATGTAACTCCTAGCTCACTTATCCAAATCGAAAACTAAGACCACCGATCTCTTAGTTTCATCAAGCTCTTCGACTTAGTTCTTTCAAATCTTCAAGAGCTCCACTTTGGTGCCAAGAGGAATCTCCATGGAAGGAGCTTGAGTTCATCTTTTTACGTATTATTGTTCTCCTTTGCTTCAAGGTAAGAAACTCAAAGAAAAATGGTGTTTCCTCCATGTTTTATGTTAATCAAAATAGCTTAAAATTCCTTTGGAAAATGAACGTACGTTGTTCTACTGAAACTACCTAAAGAGCCAATGGTAAATGACTTAGAAAATGTTCTCAAAAGGCTAGTAAAAAAACATACGTGTTGCTGTTTGTATTTGCAGGTGAAAGGCAAATTTATTGTGGAAATTCAGTGTTTAAGATTTATGCATTTTAAGAGCCTAAGTGCTATGCAATTTAAATTGTGCACTATGTTGTTATGTGGTGTATATTTGGTGAAGTTTTGAGTATAAGAGTGTACGTAAAATCATTGGGAAGCTAACATTATGATGAGTGTAAAGAGCTTAAGCAGCAGGACTAGAAAAATTGCAGTACGTCGATTCTGTAGGTTGGGTCCGGGACCTAAGTCATGGGTCATGTCCCAGACCATATATCAAAAAATGCCGTGAGTTTTTCATAGTTTTAGGTCCGGGACTTAGGTCTTGTACAAGGACCCGGACCAACCTTCTTAAATTACCGAGAGATTTTTGCCTAGAATGGTCCGGGACTTAGGACCTATATGAAGTCCCGGACCACCCCATTAAAAGAAACCGAGAGGATTGTTAAGTATAGGTCCGGGACCTAGGTTAGGGACCAAGTCCCGGACCACTATAAACTTGGTTTTTAGGTTATTAAATGATGTCTAAAGATGGGGTTAAGTTAGAGATGATATATAGGGATGTTAAGGATATGTTAGGTGTGTTATAAAGACAACCAAGTGGCTGAAAAGTTGTAGTAAAATGTGAAAGTGAAACAAGTTAAAGTGGCAAGTTATTTAATTAGTTAACGAGGGTAAGTTATGAGCATTAGACTTTAAACAATTATGTTACCCCGATGTTAATAAAAGTAAATGTAATGTTACCAGTTGTTCGAGAACTGTTCAAGGAACTTAAGACGACACGTTAGAGTGGACGATGTGACAGGTATGGTTTTCTTGCAACCTGTGTCCTACCGGATTACACCGGCTTGTATGCCAATGTGTTTTTTCTGTGTTTGCCACCTTGTAAGATAAAACATGTAATGAGTTTATAGTAATTCATGTATGTGGCGCACCTGTTCCGATACCATTTAACCTCGAAGGTGTTAACCCTTAGCTAACTGAGTCTAGGATCACATGAGAGTTTGGTATTCGGATTAAACGACCCGAACCGTGGGGCGTTCTAACCACGGCTATGCGTGAGTTAAATGTGTGGTATGTGTACGTGAATGTAGGGATCTCCCTTGTATGTTTAACCCAAATGTAATACTGTATGGTGTGTAGGTACGATAGACTCCGTAGTGGAGTTCTAACGAAAAGTTAAAAGTAAGTATGTACTAACATAGTGAGGAATCCGGTTTGGCCGGTCGCGCGTTGTTGGGAGTGGGTATCCTTTTAGCTTTACCCTTCTCTCTGTTATGGTTGTTTCCCTCACGGGTTATGATCTCCCATTAGCTTATCCCAAAGCTTAGCTATTCTGACTTACGATCGGTTTAGGGGGAACATGTGTTTGTGTGGTGTGTTCGGGTCACCAAATCCGATCCATCTTTAGGTAAGTTACTCGTCCGACTTTAGGGCGGTAATGAGTGTTGTTATAACGAGCTTAACATGGGGGTGATATCTTTCCCTAGGCTCACCAGTGTATTAACTATGTTTGGGCCGGTTCCTAAGAGATCCGTACCCGTTATGTATGTGTTATTGTTATGTTGCAAGTTATTGTGATGTGATGTTATATGTGCTTAGAAGCGATTTGTGAGGGTCATGGATATGATTCCTAGTATGTAAAAGAGACGTTTGTGGAAACCCGATAGTGGGTAAATGTCGTCTATTAAGGTAATAGCTCCGTTAGAGGAGAGATACTATAGGGTTGAAGAACTCAGAGTGATTGTTAAGTATAAATGAGTTATCTTTGTTAAGCCCATGGGGTGAATGTATTGTGTTGTGAGTTTATGATTCACATGCTTGATTTAAATGTAATCAACTGCATGCTAAGACGACAAATAGTTGTGCGTGGCCCGGTAGCATGTGGGCTGCGGGATTACCATACCAGCAAAGGTGCTGAGCCCCCTGGGGGGCCACCCTTTCTTTCCTTTTTCTGTTTCAGGTACAAGGAGCTGGAGCCGTTCGAGAGTAGGACGGGGTAGTTATTGTCGGGTAATTGATGTAATTACTTGTAATCTGTAGGTGTAGTAAGACCGAATTGTTCTCGGCATTAGTAGTAAATACTCGGTACAGTTGAGGGTTTTTGTATAATGAATGTTGGTAATGATGGGAGTTGGTAATTGTAGTTGCTCGGGGATCTAGTCCATCAGACCGATACAATTGTGTAAATGTTAGCCTTGTTAGCCACGTGGGTGGTTAACGGCGTGTAACACCAATGAGTTAAGTAATGTGATGAGGTATGTTTTCCGCTGCAGTTTGTTGTTAAGTATGTTGTTGTTAGTTGGGGTGTTACAAAAAGTGGTATCAGAGCGAAGTGTCGCTCTGATGACTGAATTACCGAGCTTAGGAAGTACCGAGTTAGGATTTCAGTACATGTGGGTTAAGGGGTGAGTGATAGCGTGAGAGATACGCTAGTTAGGAGAACCAATGAATATTGGAAACCTACCATATACATCCCACCCTCCACAATCCCTGGTTACAACTTGGGAAAGAACGCCAGAGAGATGGAAGTCCTCTCTCACTCGGGAATACCCGATCTGGCTGTATTTAAATGTCCTTATAAGTACGAAGAGCCTGTCACACGGTAGACCTGAAAGGTGTGAATCCCGAAGACGGTTCCCATTTTAACAATGACTACCGCATGAGGTAGCGAAAAGTGAAGAATCTTGTGTATAAGAGAATAGAATTTCCAGCAACCTGGATCGACATGCCGAGCAGTCGAGAACAACCAGCTTGCAACGCACCAAGCGTGCAACAGGCAAGTAGTGAGGTAATGAAAACCGAGACGAGTGTCTACGGGGCTACAATGTTAACTAGTACACCAACGGTATACCAGCCGACTAAGGAACTACAACGTAGTACAAGGAGGATGTAATACTAAGAAAAAGGGGTCTCCCAGAATGGGAAACACCCTAGTTAATGATTATCATATGTAGACAGTGAGAAGTACCCAGAAGAATTATTATTAAGGCTGTAAGATAAGGTAAGGGCCAACAAGGCCACTGGTGTCAGGACGGGTGAAAGCAATACCCAACAGATGTGTGTCGAACAGACAGCCAGTCAGTATGGCGCACTTGCCATGGCAAGTGCTGCTATAACAAGGATGTATGGGGAAAATTTTTACAACTACAAGTACTTAGTAAAGTACCGTGAAGTTAAGTGAGACCAGCATGGTTATGGAAGGGCTTAGCAGCCTAACCTCTGCAGTTGGAAGTACACCAGTCAGCAAGAAGCTAGACTGGGTTAAAGCAAGGAAACGTTGTGAAACCACGAAATTTTTTTCTTTCAAACTCGAATACACTTTCAAAACCTTTTCAAACCAAATTTTCTTTCAAACCCATTTTATTTCCAACCTTCCTTGAAACCAACCAGGAGACCTACACCGCCTCAATGCCACATGGTAGGTAAGTTATACCCAGTGACTATTAAATAACCGGGCGGAAACCGGTAAACACAAGGGTAGCAACCCGAGGGATTGGATGGAGACCACAAAAGTACAACAGTGGAAAAACCTCCCTTGATTAAGCTCGGGAAGCATGGAATACATATTATCACAAGATAATATAAGGGAGTTGACAACAGAGTACTTCGCCTAGGCGCGTGACGGACACTACTAGTGTACCAACTGAATTGTGGGACGACCGCACTCCGATAGGAGCTTGTGGGCCTGGCAGACCTTCTTATAGGTTAACCGGGTAAGTAGCAATGTATCAACAGGATACCCCATATATGTATACGAGCAGAGTCTGGAACACGGGAAGTAGTCGACTCCATACTACGGACAGAAGTAAAGAAATCAGACAAAGTAAGAAATTACCAAGAATGATGGAAGTAAGGAACAGTAAGGTCAATAAGACTAAAAGAATCAGTGAATTCATTTTAAGGAAACATTTAAAGGTGAGCAAGTGCGAAGTGCACTAGTTGGTAAATAAGGACATGGAATATGTCTTAATAATCCTGAGGGATGAATGTAATAGCTGGAGAGACCCGGCCTAAATATAGTGAGGCGGATGCCTACTGTGGATACCTTAGTGTACAATGATCGGGATGAGACTCCCGAGAGATCACTAGAGATATCAATCTCACAAAAAAAAGAATATTTAACCCAGTCAAGAACGCAAGGAAATGTAGTTAATTAAATGTACTCATAAGTGAAAGCCAGATGTAATGGCATAACTTGGTAACACCCAGGAGCTGTCCTTAAAAGGGTGTTTGGATCAGCAGGGGTTGAATGAAATAACGTGACAGAAACGCAAGGGTTGAAACTAACACCCAGTTTAATCATAAGGCGTCAGAAAGAAGTCTGACATCCTTGAAGGGACATCCCATGAAAGGAATACCGACCTTCTCATGGAGCCCAATACAACCTGTAAACTGATAATATTGTTCGAAGAGAAGTAAATGAATGTGAACAGCCAATAATGAGCGGAGCTCGAGGCAATAGGGCTTATAAGCCACAAGTAAAATGTCATAAGTGAATTTTGTTGACTACGAAAGTTTATGTTATATAAGTAAATAAAGGGATAACGAACCACTGCTTTAAGAGTGGGGATACCTCTTAGTATTGTGAAAGCGCCAGAACGGTAGTGGTATGGATTATGTCTAGGAAATATGTTAAAGTTGACCATATTGTTACTACCCAGGAATGATGTGAGTAAGAATAATACGAAAATTAGTGTTTGTACCAGTTGTGGAGACTGAAGAGTAATAAGCCTGAAAGCAACCACCATAGGTGTGGGATGCTAAGTATGTAGTGAGCAACGCTCAAGGAGCATAAGACTCGAAGAATAGAGTATTCAGTAATCAGCCAAATAAGTGGCAAGGCACAGTGTAATGGCGGAAGCTAATATAATAGCAGATGCAGTGTGAGTTGATCTTATATAATGAGTAACCGCACGGTGCGCAGTAAGCGACCGTTGCATGGGTATTGCTAAATAATAACATAGCCAGCAGGCACAGTTATGAGTTAGACACAAGGAACATGTAAGATAAATGGTGATATACAGGCTGGGCAACAAGCCAGTATTTGATACTATGTGATAAGGAATACAGTGTAAATTCCTTGCAATCGCATAAGAGATTTACTGTCAAGAGTTTACGCCTCTGCACTCTGTATGACTGAGCGTTTTGGTATTGCTCTTGTACAGTAATGATCGAGTGGGGTAGCTAGAAATTCGGGAAATGTCAAATGTGGTAGAAGTTTAAAGAGAATTATAACACGATAAAGACCGAAGCATAGGAAATGCAAGGTCGTATCAATGGAAGGATACTTGATTCACAATAAGTGACTATAGTTACACAGTGTGTTAAACAATGGTATGGAATATACCACAGGTGTTGGAATTAACCGACAAAGTACTACACATAGGTAGTAGCTCAAATGTTGAAAGAAATTAAGTAAATCAGGGTGAACACAGTAAGTTGTTAGAGAAGTGCATGGGGAGTTGTGAACTCACCGAGTTCGCTCGTGGTAAGTGATACCACGCGCCGGTTGAGAAACCGTTGTTACCTAGATAAAGGTGATAATCGGGGATGTATAATACAGTAAGAACAATGTTTAGGAAGGCAAATTAAGCCCTAAATTATCAAGTGTTAGATATGTGTTGTGAATATGTGTAAATGGCTAATTATTAAAGCCTAGAAGTTTCACAGGCCAGAATCGAAACTGGTTATGGATTAAATTAAACTCTAAGGAGAATCTGGTTAAGGGACTAAACCGCCAATATGGCTAAGATCCTCAACCAGAACACATAAAATAATGAACCGCGTGGAGACGAAACACTTCACGACCAGGTAGGACGTTATTAACCGGTGATTAAGTGATTGATTACGTGGGCGTAATCCCTTTTATGGGGGGTAGAGCGCAAAACCACTTAGTGTATTTTACCGTACAAGTGTACGTGAAACTACGTTGTGCATAGCACGAAATAATTTGTTTTGATGAGTGGGTGGGTGTTACATAAACATACACATTCATTCATGGTTAATTGTGGTAATTACGCACAGAAGATGCGAATACCATTGTGATGAAAGTGTTTATTTTAGGTAACAGTTGTGTGTGAGAGTACAGGTGTGGGAGTACAGAAACTCCCGGGGAACAAAAAACCCCGACAGTATATGTTCATATGGTACTAAATGTAAAACTGTGGTTGTGTTGTATTTGATAAAATATGTGTATATATGTACAATATAGTGATCTATGAAAGAGTATGAAAACCGACATAGAACCTAGTGAGAATAAGATTCCCTAGGTAACTGGATTAAAGTGAATGGAGATAACTGATAGACTGAGTTCTATCCTTGGAGATGTAATGATTACGACTAGAAAAAAACTAAAAGATAGAAAATTGTAAATGAGTGTATTAGTTGATGCTTGAAAATGAAGTGGGAGGTGGTGGAACTTGATTTGCATGCGATCAAGGGAAGCCGAACACAAATTGGGGTGGAAGGATAGTTCAACATTGATGCTGATCACATCAGGGTTGGATGATTCTTGAAGCTCCCTACAAGTGGTCACAAATAACCACGTTGGGAAAAAGGGAATAAAAAGCATATAAGTTGGACTTGGAGTTGTATGTGTTTTCAAAAGGGTTTTGAACCGGTATTTATAAAACGTCGATAGATACCTTACATAGCTAAGTTGTCTTACTTAACCTCATAAGGAAATTTTAAATTTAAGTGATTGTTTTGATCTCCCAAGGAACGGGGACAATATGTGTCCATCGCGACCGGGTTCTGCGGGAGCACGGTGCATGTAAAAGAAATTTTTAGCTGCTATACGTGCTAAGACATGTTGTGTGGAATGTGTAAGAATTTTTTTAATTGGACCTTGAGTCCTAATGTGGTTTAAGTTCCGAAAGTGTTGTGTTATCAAGACCTATGAGTCTAAATGTTGTTGTGCTACCTAGACCTATGTGTCTAAAGGATGTTATGTTATCAGGACCTATGGGTCTAAATGTTGTTATGTTGCCCAGACGTGAGAGTCTAAGGGTTGTTATGTATGTGCAAATGTTGTTAAGGTACCCGGACCAGCAAGTCCGAGGGGTTACTATGTAAGTATGTTATGTGATGTACGGATGTGGATATGTTACTCGGACCGTCAAGTCCGGGACTATGATGTAAAGTATTTGGTTATGGAAGTGTTTTATTATACAAGTAATTCCCGTATTCTAAACCAATGATATGTGGGAAGTGTGAACTTCGGGGACGAAGTTCTTTTAAGGGGGGTAGACTGAAATACCCCAAACCTTGATATGTTGTTAAAAATTAACTAATAAAATTTAAGACTAAAAAGAGTCTTAGAAACATTAATAAACAATTTAATAAATAGTAAATACAATTAAATGCCTTAAAGGCGATAAAGGCAAAATATGCTCTAAGCTTGGATAATCTTGGTTAAGACTTAATAAACTTACCAAGACCTTACTTATATATTAATGAGCCTATTAAATCAATTACCAAAGAAAACTGAGCTTGGAAACAAGTTAAAACACAAAATGTGCTTTAAGGAGCCTAAAAAGCACGTTTTTGAGTAACTGTGTGTGTAAATGAGTTTTGAATGGCTAAATGTCCATCAATACTCTTTAATTAATATGTGTACTATTTAGTATCACATTTGGAAGTTTAAATTAATGGGAAATCGAAAATTCCATTTCAAAGTGCCTTGTTATTATGAATAGTGACTTTTTAAGCTAGTTTGTAACATATGTCAACATATGTAATTTAATTGAGCAATAAAGACTAATTAACCCCTTATGTTTAATGGGGGCCGGTTTTTGCATGTGGTGAGTCGTCACCCTTGCTAGCTGATTGAACAAATAGTGAGTAAATAAGAGAGAGTACTATTTGCTTTATGTAAACAATTAATATCTTCAAAAGCATTTGCAATCAGTGAATCTCTTCATTCCTTCATTTCCTTTTGCTGTCTCACATAGCCATCCCTTCCCTGCTCTCTTTCACGATCGACCAGCACCAGCACCATATGCCAACTTCAAACCCATGTAACTCTAGCTCACTTATCCAAATCGAAAACTAAGACCACCGATCTCTTAGTTTAGTTTCATCAAGCTCTTCGACTTAGTTCTTTCAAATCTTCAAGAGCTCCACTTTGGTGCCAGGAGGGAATCTCCATGGAAGGAGCTTGAGTTCATCTTTTTACGTATTATTGTTCTCCTTTGCTTCAAGGTAAGGAAACTCAAAGAAAAATGGTGTTTCCTTCATGTTTTATGTTAATCAAAATAGCTTAAAATTCCTTTGGAAAATGAACGTACGTCGTCTACTGAAACTACCTAAAGAGCCAATGGTAAATGACTTAGAAAATGTTCTCAAAAGGCTAGTAAAAAAAAACATACGTGTTGCTGTTTGTATTTGCAGGTGAAAGGCAAATTTATTGTGGAAATTCAGTGTTTAAGATTTATGCATTTTAAGAGCCTAAGTGCTATGCAATTTAAATTGTGCACTATGTTGTTATGTGGTGTATATTTGGTGAAGTTTTGAGTATAAGAGTGTACGTAAAATCATTTGGGAAGCTATACTTATGATGGGTGTAAAGAGCTTAAGCAGCAGGACTAGAAAAAATTGCAGTACGTCGATTCTGTAGGTTGGGTCCGGGACCTAAGTCATGGGTCATGTCCCGGACCATATATCAAAAAATGCCGTGAGTTTTTCATAGTTTTAGGTCCGGGACTTGGGTCTTGTACAAGGACCCGGACCAACCTTCTTAAATTACCGAGAGATTTTTGCCTAGAATGGTCCGGGACTTAGGACCTATATGAAGTCCCGGACCACCCATTAAAAGAAAACCGAGAGGATTGTTAAGTATAGGTCCGGGACCTAGGTTAGAGACCAAGTCCCGGACCACTAATAAACTTGGTTTTAGGTTATTAAATGATGTCTAAAGATGGGGATAAGTTAGAGATGATATTATAGGGATGTTAAGGATATGTTAGGTGTGTTATAAAGACAACCAAGTGGCTGAAAAGTTGTAGTAAAATGTGAAAGTGAAACAAGTTAAAAGTGGCAAGTTATTTAATAGTTAACGAGGGTAAGTTATGAGCATTAGACTTTAAAACAATTATGTTACCCGATGTTAATAAAAGTAAATGTAATGTTACCAGTTGTTCGAGAACTGTTCAAGGAACTTAAGACGACACGTTAGAGTGGACGATGTGACAGGTATGGTTTTCTTGCAACCTGTGTCCTACCGGATTACACCGGCTTGTATGCCAATGTGTTTTCTGTGTGTTTGCCACCTTGTAAGATAAAACATGTAATGAGTTTATAGTAATTCATGTATGTGGCGCACCTGGTTCCGATACCATTTAACCTCGAAGGTGTTAACCCTTAGCTAATGAGTCTAGGATCACATGAGAGTTTGGTATTCGGATTAAACGACCGAACTGTGGGGCGTTCTAACCACGGCTATGCGTGAGTTAAATGTGTGGTATGTGTACGTGAATGTAGGGATCTCCCTTGTATGTTTAACCCAAATGTAATACTGTATGGTGTGTAGGTACGATAGACTCCGTAGTGGAGTTCTAACGAAAAGTTAAAAGTAAGTATGTACTAACATAGTGAGGAATCCGGTTTGGCCGGTCGCGCGTTGTTTGGGAGTGGGTATCCTTCTTAGCTTTACCCTTCTCTCTGTTATGGTTGTTTCCCTCACGGGTTATGATCTCCCATTAGCTTATCCCAAAGCTTAGCTATTCTGACTTACGATCGGTTTAGGGGGAACATGTGTTTGTGTGGTGTGTTCGGGTCACCAAATCCGATCCATCTTTAGGTAAGTTACTCGTCCGACTATTAGGGGCGGTAATGAGTGTTGTTATAACGGGCTTAACATGGGGGTGATATCTTTCCCTAGGCTCACCAGTGTACTAACTATGTTTGGGCCGGTTCCTAAGAGATCCGTACCCGTTATGTATGTGTTATTGTTATGTTGCCAGAGTTATTGTGATGTGATGTTATATGTTGCTTAGAAGCGATTTGTGAGGGTCATGGATATGATTCCTAGTATGTAAAAGAGACGTTTGTGGAAACCCGATAGTGGGTAAATGTCGTCTATTAAGGTAATAGCTCCGTTAGAGGAGAGATACTATAGGGTTGAAGAACTCAATGAGTGATTTGTTAAGTATAAATGAGTTATCTTTGTTAAGCCCACTGAGGGGTAATGTATTGTGTGTGAGTTATGATTTACATGCTTGATCTAAATGTAATCAACTGCATGCTAAGACGACAAATAGTTGTGCGTGGCCCGGTAGCATGTGGGCTGCGGGATTACCATACCAGCAAAGGTGCTGAGCCCCCTGGGGGGCCACCCTTTCTTTCCCTTTTCTGTTTCAGGTACAAGGAGCTGGTGCCGTTCGAGAGTAGGACGGGGTAGTTATCGTGTACGGGTAATTGATGTAATTACTTGTAATCTGTAGGTGTAGTAAGACCGAAATTGTTCTCGGCATTAGTAGTGAATACTCGGTACAGTTGGAGGGTTTTGTATAATGAAGTTGGTAATGATAGTGGAGTTGGTAATATGTAGTTGCTCGGGGATCTAGTCCATCAGACCGATACAATTGTGTAAATGTTAGCCTTGTTAGCCACGTGGGTGGTTAACGGCGTGTAACACCAATGAGTTAAGTAATGTGATGAGGTAGGTATGTTTCCGCTGCAGTTTGTTGTTAAGTATGTTGTGTTAGTTGGGGTGTACATCTTCACTTTCTGTCTGTGGCTATTCTAAGACAATGTTTCTCTGATCTGTTTCAGAAACCTCTTGGTTTGTTTATGTGTCATGGGGATCATCTTCAATGTATATATTAGGGAAAGGGTAAATTTCATCGTTTTGATTGTTACTTAAACTGTCTCTCCATTCTTTTTCTTTTAGAGGATAAATGTGTTCAAAGAATGTTATGTCATGACTGATTTTAATGGTGTTTTCCTCTAAAGACAGAACCTTGGGTCCTTTTGAGTTTTTACAAGGGCCAAGATATATACAAGGAAAAGCTCTTGAATCAAGCTTACTCCTGCTTGGATTGACATTGATGTGATGTAACAGAGACATCCAAAAACTCCTTAAGTCATTGTAATCTTGTATAGTGTTGTAAAGTTTTTCAAAAGGAGTTTGTCCTAGAATGGCCTTACTTGGAATTCTATAATTATGTAAACTGATTGTTCAACACAATGACCCCGGTATTGGTTTTCTAGACCAGAATGAAAAAGTAAGGCTCTGGCTATTTCCATGATGTGGCCCTGTTTCCTCTCTACAACCCCATTCTGTTGGGGTGTGTGGGCAAGTGGTTTCATGGATAATCCTTTTCCTTTTATAAAACTCAGTTCCCTCAATTGATTTTCCTAATTCCTTTGCATTGTCGCTTCTGATAATTTTTATCTTTCTGTTCATTTGTGTTTCAATTAGGGTAACAAAGTTTTGATTTCTTCTAGAGCTTATATTTTGCCTAAGAAGTCTGATCCATGTTCCCCTTGTGTAGTCATCTACTAGAGTGAGAAAATATCGATAGCCCTCGGTAGTTTGGTCTTTCATGGGCCCGCAAACATCAATGTGCATCATTTCGAAAGGTTGAAGTGTTTTAATGCTAGAAGTTGGGAATCTAAGTCTTTTACTTTTGGCCTTAAAGCATATGCTACAAGGGACTATTTCAGACTTGAGTTTGACATGTTCATTCACTCCCAAATCTGGTATCTTACACATTTTCTGAAATGGTATGTGCCCTAGTTTACGATGCCACAGAGACAAAAGTTTATTTTTATCAGTGTCTACATGATCTTCGAGTATACTATTACAGGCTAAAAAGAATTGTCTCTGTTTCAATACAAAGTTACTCAAAGCATGTCTATCCAGAAAATATAGACCAGAGATTTGTCTTCCTATTGTTACACAAATTTCTTCTCAGAATCCTACAATCACAATAGTTTGGAAAGAAAATAACAGATGCTGCTAAGGCCTCAATCAACTTACTTAAAGAAAGCAAATTAAACTTAAAAGAAGGAACAAACATGATATTTTCAGGCACTCAACATTTTCAATAATTAAATTTCCCACGCTATGAACAACTTCCTTGTGACCATCAGGAAGGGGTAACATCTTTAGCAATTTTCAGCAGTTTGCAATCAGATAAAAGTGACAGATTTCCAGTTATATGTTCAGTGGCCCCAGAGTCAATTATCCATGTTTGTTTGAGCAATTTCAATACTGTAACGTCATTTGAACTCAAGCATGGCATAAAATTAATCTTAGGTTTGGAATTACCTGAAAACTCTCCAAAAGAGTTGTGGTTGTTGCTTCTGTTTGAGTTCTTGTTGTTGCAGAAAGTTTACCAGTTGATTGAGTTGCTCTGTGCTTACCCTTGAACCGGAGATTCATTCTTTTCATCGTCTCTTGAAGTATTTGCATTTCTTTCTTATTCAACGACTGACCCAACTCTCACTTCTCTAGATCTTCTGTTTTCGTCATTCGGAAAACCATTAAGCCACCAGCAAGCTTCACGGAGATGTCCTATCTTCCCGCAATTTGAACATTTTGGTGGTTCCTTTTTGCTGGAGTTATTGAATCTTGGCGAGGATTTCTTATTTCCAAACTTAGGGTTTACCATCCCAAAAGTCGCTTTCTGTTTCTGACTCGAGAGAAGTTGTTGTTGCTGTTATTTCCTCCTTTTGTGGTTAGGGCTACAGATTTGGCCTCTTCTTCCTTCTCATCTGACCCGACTCTATGCTGTTCTTCTTGGAGAACTAGTGAGAATATCTCTTTGAGAGGCGGTGTTTCCTTCATTGCAAGGATTTGTCCGCGCAACTGGAGGTACAATTTGTTGAGACCATGAGGAAGTGTATCACCACCTCATCCTCTTTTTTTTTCTCTGTAAATCCCTTGATTTGCACGAAGAACAACACGTACAGACCTCGTTGGGAAGAGCCAATTCGTACTGAGCCCAGACTTCCTTCAAACGCATGAAGTAATCATTGACGTTATCATCCCCTTGCTTCAAACTGACGATTTGCGCTTTCGCATTGTGGAGGGTTGTGAGGTTCTTGGCTTCGAACCTTCTAATCAGCCACTCCCAAACCTCCTTTGGGTCATCGCAGTAGTAACGCTCCGTGCTATGTTGGGAGAAAGGGAAGAAATGAGCCAGGAACAAACCAGCAAACTTGCGCGCTCCCAAGCTGCGAATCTTACTGAGTCTTCTTCACTCGGAGTCTTTACGGTGCCGTCGAGGAATCCCAGTTTGTTCTTCGCCCTGAGAGCTCTCTGTATGCCCCATTTCCAGGAAAGAAACCCTTCACCGCTGAATTTAGTCGTCAGCAACTGTCCCGGTTGTTCAGTTGCGTGAACGTACAATGGGTCATTTACATCGATTGAGGAAGAAACATTCGCAACATCTTTTCTCTGGTTCTTCGTCTTGTCTTCTTGACTCTCTTCGACTATTTCTCCACTCATGATTTTGGTATTGTGCTAGAGTTGCTCTGATACCATGTTAAACTTGACGAGAGGAGAGAACGAGATCAAGAACGGAATTAACAAAGAATCAACAATGGTGTATTATTTCCAAAAGAGAAGAAAGACATCGAGAGTTCATTCTATGTATTCGAAAGAAAGTGAGTGAACATGAATGAACTCTAGCCTAGCTATTAGTAGCAGAGTTGCATTCTGGTTTACCAATTGGCAAAGAAAAACCGGGTCTGTACTAACTGAACCAGACCGGTGAAATTACACATAAGGGGTTTCCTAGTTACAAACTAGAAACGTACAAGGTATGAAACAGGAACTAACATATTCCTATTAGTGCCCGTGGTGTAAAAGGGTCTTGGAGACTGTGGAGCATGTAATGTTTCACTGCTCTATGATTCAAGAGGTTTGGAAGCTCTTACTGCGATGGTGGAATGTAGCATTTGTTTTCATCCCATGGTAGGAGATATATATGCGGACTGGTTCTCTACCCAGTTATCAAGCAAGGCTAAGCGAATGTGGCAGTCGACGTTTTGTTACAGCATTTACCACATTTGGTTGCTTCGTAATAATGTGGTCTTTCGTGACGAAACATTCAATGTGCAGCGAACAGTGATTCATATCAAGCTGGGAGTGTGGCGGTAGACGAAGACTTGGTGGAAAGATCATCCCTTTTCTCGTGCATTGTTTGTTGATGCTACATCGTTAAAAGATCTTGTGTAGGTTGTAATGGTTCTTATGAGGGTGTTCTGTTTGTTTGGGATTGGTCTCCTGACGAGGTTGTTTTTAGTTTCCATAATTGTTGTTTGAATCTTTTTATTATAGTGGTACTTAGTCTTGTATTCGGATGCGGGGGTACTCTTTTTCCTTCCTAAGTTTTTTCCCACTGGGTTTTGCTTAGGGAGGTTTTAACGAGGCCCATAATGTCCCATCCATTTTTTAATTTCAATAATATGGCTTTATGCCTAACTTTTCAAAAAAAAAACACTGAGTAAGCAAGCTCTAATACAATTTGACTTGGTCTTATTAAGGTCAAATTCACCACAAAGATGGTTCTTGAAATCCAGATGATATCCATATTTGGGATGACTTTCCTCTCCCTAATATTACATGCTAACATGCCATTACCTTTGTTTAATGTAGTACTGACCTTGATTTGGGGGAGACACCACGTAGTCCAACAAGCCTGGACCATACTAGAGCTGAAATTCTCTGTCTCGGTTTTGATTAGTTTCTTTTTATTTGGTTTCACTGAATTGTAACAATGTTTCATTAGTCTGACTATTAAATATGTTCATTGGCAGTGTTGAGATTCAATTTTGCAAAGGTAACGCTTTACTCTGTGTCCGCTTAGCATCCTTGGAAAGAGACATTATTCTACATAATTACATCACTCATCTCATGCTTTCGTGCGACAACCAGGGACGTGTTTTTTTTTACAAAAAACTTAAAAACATAAAAGTTGAATATAGAAAAAACTTATTATTTATAGGTTATTGAAAAAAAAATCTACGCTTGTTGAAGATGAAGTTTAGAAATAGAATAATTCCTTCTCTTGAGTATCCCCGATTGATGCAGTCGCATATGCTTCCATTATCCATTTTAGTATTGAGCGAAAGGTTACACCTATTGGTTCCATATTACAGGTCATTCCCACCTATTAGTATTAATAGGCAGTACGAGAGAAAAGCACTACACCTAGAAATCAACAAGATGAAAGCTTTGTTAAAAATAACTTATCCCTTTCCTTATTTGGATTGGTAAAAGAATGGTTGGGACAACAAACATCCATCTTGTTCGTACTTTGGATACTCGTATAACCATCAAAGACTGTTGAAGTGACTAATTCCTAGAAATTAGGGGGCGTTGAGGACAAAGAAATTTTTGGAGTTACCTTTTCTATTTAGTAACAACACATTTGATGTTAGCAGAAGTTCTTTCACAGGAAGGTTCGGGGCTAGAAATTTCATGCAAAAAAACACTAGCTCCGCCTCAATTTGAACTGCCTAGTATCAGACTGCCAAGAGACGAACATCTAAATGTTGTGTTAAGCCAAAATCGGAACAAATGCAGAGGCTACACTGAGTAAGCAACTCTAATACAATTTGACTTGTTCTGATTAAGGTCAAATTCACCACAAAGATGGCTCTTGAAATCCCAGATGATATCCTGATTTGGGACGACTTTCCTCTCCCTAATATTACATGCTAACATGCCATTACCTTTTTAATGTAGTACTGACCTTGATATGGGGGAGACACCACGTAGTCCAACAAGCCTGGACCATACTAGAGCTGAAATTCTCTGTCTCGGTTTTGATTAGTTCTTTTTTATTTGGTCACTGAATTGTAACAATGTTTCATTAGTCTGGCTATTAAATATGGTCATTGGCAGTGTTGAGATTCAGTTTTACAAATGTAATGCTTTACTCTGTGTCCGCTTAGCATCCTTTGGAAGAGACATTATTCTACATAATTTACATCATCCCATGCTTTCGTGCGATGATCAGGGATGTGTTGAATAACGTCTTTGGAGTAAGCGCTATTCTGTATTTGGACACATGCAAAAGCACTGGAAAACTAAATGATGACACTACCAATGGTGCTATTTCTTTGTCAAATTTTAAAATAAAAAATGCTTGATTGACACTGAATTGAAAAAACTAATCAAAAAATAGGATAGAAAGAATTTCACCAATAAGAGAGAAGGAATGGGAAATGGTATATAGAGAGATGAAGAGAAAGTAGAGAGTGGAAAGTGATTATAAATAGATTGATAGTGACAAAAGAGAGAAATGGGACACTAATGATAGTAGAAAACAAAGAAATCAGAGACTATATATATATAGGCTAGCCATGGAGAGATAAATGAAAGAGAGTGGACATAAAGAAATAAAGGAGAGCATGTAAAGAGAGGAAGCAAAAAGTTTCCGAACATATTTGATGGATTCATGGCATTTAGAGGAGTATTTGGTGGAGTGAGGGCATTTTTGATTAAATCATTTTGTAACATTGTGACAATTAGACATTAGGAAATATGTTTGTAGGGCTCTTCCATGATGTAGATGGAGATAAATGATTAAAAATTATAAATCAATGAGGAGATAATCTCTACCATTGAGCAGTAACATCCATCATACAAATAATCTTCGCCCCTAATAACCTCTCACCAAAAAAGAAGCCCTTACTGAGAAGTAGTGATTTTAATCAAACACGAACGACAACAAATAACTTTTCAAACTTCAACGGTATTCACAGATTACGTTAAACTACATTGATATTTCTTAAATTTCCTTTCGAAACAATTTTTGATCCAAAATTTGTACATCACGCGAACAGACCGTTCTGAGGACACGTACAGGAGCAAGATAGTAGCATCCTCGTATACCTCCGCTTTACAATCTCAGAAGAAAATGAGGGCTTTCTAGCCTTACGTATACTCACACCGAGCATTGTAACATATTTATACCTATCGTATACGTTAGCAGGTTGCAAATCTTCTTACAGGATAGTAAAACCACTACAACGCCGGTATAGTTTTGAATCTTCATCATTCAATGGCACTGAGGAGTTGAGAGAAGCTCCTCCGTTTCCTTCTAAAGCTGTAATTACACAACAATTAGAAGGCATTGATTTTTTTAGCGTAATGAAAATGGTCCTTGGAAGAAGAAAAGCATTCTTTTCATGTTACCTTACTGGAAACATTTATTGTTGCGTCATAGTCTTGACGCGATGCACATGGAAAAAAACGTTGGTGAAAATGTTGTTAGAACTATAATGGGACAAAGGGAAGCCCAACGATAACTACAAAGCAAGACTTGACTTGCAAGAGCTGGGTTTGAGAAAGGAGTTGCATCCAACAAGACATTCTACGAGGAAAGCTATCTACTTGCCCAAAGCATGCTATCAAATGATCAAGGCTGAAAAGGAAAAGTTCTTGGAAGTACTTAAGAATATCAAACCTCCAGATGAGTATTCTTCCAACATTTCTCGATGTGTTCAACTGAAAGATAAGAAGCTTATAGGACTGAAAAGTTATGGCTACCACTTGTTGATGCTAGAATTTTTACCTATAGCCATAGAGAGGAAACTTGCCCGACTATGTATTTCTTGTTTGATTGACTTTGTGACTACTTTAAGAGGATTCATAGCAAAGACTTGAGTGAAGCTGATATAGAACATCTTGAGTCTTGAATCGCCATAACTTTATGCAATATATAAAAGATATTTCCTCCTTTTTCACAATCATGGTGCACTTGGTAATGCATTTGGCGACAGGGAGTAGGCTTGGAGGTCCTGTAACATTTCGTTGGATGTATCCTATTGAAAGGTAAATTCTTTCACACCAAAGTACAATACACATTGTAGAGCTGCCTAATACTAATATTCTCTTTCATTATAGGTACCTTCTCACATAGAAATCCTATATACACAATAGAGCTCATCCAGAAGGTTCTATTGCAGAAGGATACATGGCTTAAGAAAGTTTAACATTTTGGTCTCAATATCTTGCGGGTGTGCAAACTTAGTTCACAAGACCAGTAAGAAATGATGATACTCGATTCTTGGAACTCTTGCCAAAATGCCTCAACATCTCCTATCAATTATTCAGATTGGAGAAAGTTCCTCAAAGGCTGATGAAAAACGACATCTAGAGCATGGTGAAGGTTATAATTTATGAAATTATAAGGTCATTTTATATTTAGCTCATTTGTTACTACTGTAGGAGAAGTTCACATTTTATTAAGCTAAACCTAACTTTTTGAAGGATTGGGTCATTTCTAATGTGTCAAAAAAGTGGAAAGGATGGAAATCTGATTTTAAAACAAATTTACTACGACCCTAGCAAGACTTCTAATGAGACTCTTGAGACAATGACTGATGATAGAGTTAACAAGGATCAAATGAAAGAGTTTGTGAATCATTGGTTGAACCCAGAATACCAGGTATCTAGTGCAATGAACATGTGTTGCTTTCGGATGATTTATATTTCTTACTAGATTACCTAATTTTGTAGTTACTTTGTGAACCTTCAGTTGTTATGTGAAAAAATAAGAACAATCGTAATAAATTTAATGAACCTCATTGCACAGGAACTAAGTCTTTTACTATACTTGAGCATGAAGAGGTTACAATTTTACTTCACGGTTATATGTTTTCCTATAGAATTTTGTTTTGGGGTTGTGATTTCCAGTTACTTTACTTGATAATGGCTTTTGTCTTGCAGGATAAAAAAAGGAATGGTGTTAAGCCAACACGTGCTCAACTTTATGTATAGAGTAGAACCCGCAAAGATGGGAGTATAGTGAATGCAAAAGCAATTGAAGTCATGGTACAAGATTATAACTTTAACTTTTGACAATTTTAAATTTATGTATTGTAAAATATTTCTAATACATTTTTCTTGTAGGAAACTTTGAAAGGATACATGAACGAAACTAGTTCTTGAATAAGATGGTAGAGGTTGAGAGTTGGAAGAATGATGAATTGTCAAAAGCTAAAGGACATGAAAAAATAGGTCATATTCGATGTGTTGGAAGAGTTTCATCTGTAAAAAAGAAAGTGGCTACATTTGGTGAAGATCTACAATCATGGAAAGCAACTACTGATGAGCTAAGAGATACCCTTATCCAAACACAAAGAATCTTGGGTAGTGTTGTAGAATTCATGAAACAACATATACCAGAAGCCAATATGTCAAGTTTTCTCAATAGCATTAACATGCAGGTACTACTGAATCTGATTGTTCTTACTTGAATATCCTCTAATTTAGTTAGGGAGTAACTCATAATAATCTTTATGCTTGTCTTGTGTTAGTAAATATCTTTCATTGTTGGACTTCTCGTTTTTATGATCTAATATATATATGGTTCTTTATTGGTGGGTAGATGGTTGAAAACAGGGTATGATTTATTGCTGCTACTTATCCAAGACAACACATTATATTTATATATATAGTTTGACAGCATTATTTGTTCCTGCCCTTGTGTACAAATGTTTTCTATTGCTACTCACTATGTACAAATATTATCTATTGCTGCTCCTTGTGTACAAGTACTATTTGTGATTTTACTTATCATTCCTTCCTTTAGGTTCCAAGTGATATTGCCAGTGGTAATTGCTCAACAAGTGAAATCAACCTTCTATGGGTGAAACACGTAGAAACGGTAACATTTCATTCTAATTTGTTTTATGGGTGAAATGCAAACTTTTTCAGTTTTGCAAGGTCAAGACATGGACAGGTCATGTGTTGGTACATTACACTGGTTTTATATCATAATGTGTCTAGATATAAAGCTTGAGGTTGTTGAAGTTTTGGGTATATATATATGAAGATGAGAACTATTCATATAGTTTCTAGTGCCTGATAATTCACTCCAGGTAGTTTTTGCTACTTGAAAGGACTTGTTCAAGCTTATATTTTTTTTACTTACTTGCTAGTGTGTGCACCCATCCCAGTGGTTGTTTCATGGCTGATGATTCGGCTGTAGTTGTAACA
This sequence comes from Limonium bicolor, assembly GCA_023374045.1. Taxonomy (NCBI): domain Eukaryota; kingdom Viridiplantae; phylum Streptophyta; class Magnoliopsida; order Caryophyllales; family Plumbaginaceae; genus Limonium; species Limonium bicolor. Next base: position 270,053,155 of record CM041778.1, on the reverse strand, counting down.
TTTCCATGAGAGTTGAATTTACTTACTTGCTGGTGTCTGCACCCATCCTAGCTGGTGGTTGTTTCATGGCTGATGATTCACCTGTAGCTGTAACATTTCCATGAGAATTGAATTTGGCTGACCGCTTGCTAATCTGGTTTTGGTTATCATTTCCATGGACAGTTCATGTGTCGGTGCATTACATGGTTCTATATCATAATGTGTCTATATATAAAGCTTGGGGTTGTTGAAGTTTTGGGTATATATATATATGAAGATGAGAACTGTTCATATAGTTTCTAGTGCCTGGTCATTTACTCTAGGCAGTTTTTGCTACTTGAATGGACTTGTTCAAGCTTATATTTTTTTACTTACTTCCTAGTGGTTGTTTCATGGCTGGTGATTCAGTTGTAGCTGTAACATTTCCATGATAACTGAATTTGGCTGACCACTTGCTAAATTGTTTTTGGTTTATCATTTCCAAAACAGTTCATGTGTCGGTGCATTACACTGGTTCTATAGCATAATGTGTCTAGATATAAAGCTTGGGGTTGTTGGAGTTTGGGGGTATATATATGAAGATGAGAATCGTTCACATAGTATAGTATGTAATTCTAGTGCCTGATGATTCGCTCCAGGCAGAGTTTTTGCTACTTGAATGTACTTGTTCACGTTTATATTTTTTTCCCTTACTTGTTGGCGTCTACACCCATCCTTTTGGTTCCTGTTTCATGACCGATGATTAAGCTATAGCTGTATCATTTTCTTAAGAATTGAATTTGGTTGCCTAATCTGTTTTTAGTTTATCTTGGTATATAATTATTCATTTGTCTTCTCTCTTTGTAAGACTTGTTTTTTCTCTAGTGATGAGTGAAAAGCAATTTGAGTGAAGTGAATCAAGATTTGAATGGAGTGAATTAGAGTGGGACATGTCATTCCTGGAACAATGTTGTTTTCTAGATGAGCTACGATTAGTTATATTTATAGTTTTGAAGAATGATGATAAATATTAGTAATAAGCTTGTGACATTGCAAATTCATCCAAATTTTGAATGTTATTTTGCTTCAGCGTTTTGTTATTTGATTGTTCACAGATTTTATGAAATTCATTTTATTAAACTATGTTGGGAGCAGGTCAACTTTATTAAATATGAAGTATATAAAAAATTATAGCAAATTATGACATTTGTACGGAAAAAATATTTTACAGACGCACATATATGTCAGTATATCATAAAAACATGTGTTAGTATAAATTTTATAGTCAATGATAATTTGTGTAGTATAAATAGTTTTCTACAACACATGAGATGTGTTAGTATAATAACGTACTTATACCAACAGTTGAGTTTAGTGTTAGTATAAATTTTGATCTATACATTGTGGTATAAGCTTTAACCTTTTACCGACACGCTACAAGTGTTAGTATCGATCTATAGTATCGACGGTTATACCGACACTTCTATTTGTGTGTCGGTAAACATCACTTTGGTTTATACTAACACGTATTTGAGTTTTCCTACACTTTTGTTTGTTAGTAAATGACTTTTTTTTTTTGTAGTGTAATCTCTACTCCTAACTCTAATCTGCTGAGGAAGTTGATGATGAAGTAGATTGATGATCGATGTTGTTTTATTTATAGACCTATGATTAGAAGACAATATTATTAGTACGTAATGAAATGAGATTAATTATGTGATTTGTTGTGGTACGTAGTATTGTAATGTTTTCCTATATTTTTACTAATAAGATTTAGAAGATAGCTTTGCGAGTATTATCAATCAGGATAACTTCATATATTAATTATGTTTGTTAATGACTGTGATAGTTTATTATATATCATTGAGCCTACAAGTTCAGTTAATGAATATTATCAGAAAATCGATATTAAATATCTGTTTGGGTTCGTTGTTATCAGCTGGTATAGTACAGTTGATCATGCTATGATGAAATCATCATGTTCCCTATTAAAAGGACAAATTTTCTATTAGGTTTACCTAATTTCATCATGTTTTCTTACAAGATAATGACACATGTTCTATCGGAATAAAATAGAAGAAAAAAGAAAAAAAATTGATCAAAAGAAATTGCCCATAGAACGGATTCCTCAAACGGACCTGATGAAAGAAGTTAACTTTAATTTTTATAGTAAATTTAATACCTTGGCCAAAGAATGCAATTGTAAACTCTTCCAAACTTGGATCGATTGTATAAAAAAAACCATAAATCAAACCAACGATTGCAAGTTAGTTATATAGAAGAGAAAAAAAAAAATGATTACAAGGATGGAGTATATAATTTTGTTGGTAACATAATCAATAATCATCATAATGATTAAAATAATGATGTTATTAGGTGAATTTAACTCATACCAACCCTTTATCTATCCCCTTTGGCAGTCAGATCTCTCCTGTGTCCAACCACACCATGTATATGGTGCGTGTTACCTAAACTCTTGTCTCCTTAGAATTGTAGAGTTGTTGAAACGCATGTTATGTTAGCCCACATATTTAATATTTGAATCCACCTTATAACGGACACCTTTCGCGCGCAGGTTTAAGTCTAGTAAAGAGAATGCCGAAATTAAATGATATTCGATTGGAGAAAGGGTGAAATGGATGAGTCGAGGAGTTTTTTTTTTCATGGCCGACAAATTTACGCTGTGGAAACTTTGTTGGCAAAGGTGAATACGCTCATATTAGGGCGTCCCACGACCCTATCCGGGTTATGTGGAGGGATAAATCATGGTTGCACAGTGATCTTATAGGGTGTCTAGTTCATTGTGGACGAATTTAACTGCCGTTTATTGGGTTCCCCCGAACCAATGTGCATTGAGTAGTAATAATTCAACCAAAGTGTGTTAAGTAAGATTCAAACACAGGAATAATGTATCTTAGCAAACTTTCAACAACCTGAGTATTCGACTGTACTATGCCCGTGCGGGCTTGAAACTTGTTTTCTTAACATACTATCATTTTGTAGTAAATTATCTTTAAGTAAGTAGACCCATTAGACTTCATTCGGTCTTTGCATGATGACATAAATACAATATAAATGAGTGATTCTCGTGTGAATTCTACGTTATCCTCAAATAATACTCCCTCCGTCCCAGCAGCAGAGTCCTATTACTCTTTTGATCGTACATCTGTAGAGTGTAGACTAATTTTGCTAGCACCCGCTGTACAACAACCGACCGCATAAATGAGTACAAAGTTCTGTACCTGTATGTAACTAAGGGGTGTGTGAAATTTAACTTAGAAAGTGGACAATGTTTTGAGACAAAAAAAAAAAAAAAAAAAACTCTGCTGAGGGAGTATATGTTATATATAAAATAATCAGATCAAAACAATTATAAAATAAACATATCGAACGGATAATAATCAATTATAAAAAAATAAATATCTATTACATGAGTAATCTTAATTTATTATTTAAGAACATATAAATATAAAATGAAAAGTTGTCATTACGATTGTCCAACATTTATTTCTTAAACAAAAAAATTGCACAGCCTTATTCACATATCTATGCATGCTAACTATAGATTTACGATTAAAATTCCTCATCGTATGGGGTAGACAATGTAATGACGACAATAACAGAATTTTATTGATTAAACAAATTCGATAGTATAGATTTAAATAAGAGTATTACTAAGGATAGATCCTAAGTCTTTCCGGGTAAATGTTTTTAATTAGTTACTACTAATGTGTATAACGGTTTATTCAACCCTGTGTACACGTACGGTGGCAATAAAGTCACTTGTTAACGTTCAGTTTGATTGGAGGTAATTTTGATTTGCTGTACATTCGATGTAGGTGTATATATCCAAATAAGGCTCATTTTGTTTGAGTTGTTTTTGGTGAATGTGGTTGTAACGGCTTGTGAGTTTAAGTCAAGTCAACTCCGGTTTAGATTTGGGCTAGTTCGATCAAACAGGCCAGTAATCGTCGATCAGAATTGATAGTATTTGTTAATACATATACATGCATGCATGCATGTCACCCCAACCAAACACCAACTTACTCTTTCGATCCTTCCCTCCTCTCTATAAAACCATCATCTCCATCCCAACCCTCTCCCATTACCACATTTCTCCTATTATTCTCTCTTCCTAAACCTTAACAAAACCATATCCATATTCTCACTCACTAGCAACCATGACATTTCTCAAACACTCCCTTCACTTTCTCTTCCTCTTCCTCTTCCTCCTCACTACCACCATAGGAGAATTCTCACTAGCTCAAAACTGTGGTTGTCCTCCTACTCTCTGCTGCAGCAAATACGGTTTCTGCGGTCATACCGAAGCTTACTGCGGCGTTGACTGTCGTGCTGGACCATGTTGGCCACCAAACTCCACCGTATCACCTCCTACATTCGGTGGTGGGTTCAGCTCCGGGTCTAACCCAGCTGCTCCTGGTTCCAACTCCGGCTCCAGTTCCTCCCCCAATAGTGCGAATTCTGTGGCGGACATAGTCACTGACACATTCTTCAACGGAATTATTAACCAACAAGCTGAACCATCTTGTCCAGGTAAATCATTCTACACACGGTCCGCTTTCCTTGAAGCTTACAGACAAACGCCTACTTTCGGTACTCCTGTCAACTCCGACGACCTCAAACGTGAGATCTCCGCTTTCTTCGCACATGTCACTCATGAAACCGGACGTAAGTTAGTAATTAGTAGCTTTCTTCCTTCTTTCCGTTTTACTTAATTACTACCTACGTACGTACGTAAAAGTTAATCATCTTATATATGCAAGTACTTGCATGGCATGGCATGGCGTTGATGCAGATCTATGTTACAAGGAGGAGATAAACGGAGCATCAAAGGACTATTGTGACGAGTCAAACAGTCAATGGGCATGTGTACAAGGAAAAGGATATTATGGACGTGGACCAATACAATTGACATGGAATTACAACTATGGACCAGCTGGAAAAAGTATTGGATTTGATGGTCTTAATTCACCCGAGACAGTTGCGAATGATCCAGTAATTTCTTTCAAGACCGCACTGTGGTACTGGGGGAAATATGTTCATAGTGTGTTGATTGCAGGCAGAGGGTTTGGTGAGAGTATTAGAGCTATTAATGGAATTTGAGTGTAATGGTGTTAATCTTGCTGCTGTTAATGCGCGTGTTCAGTATTATACTCAGTACTGTGGTGAACTTGGTGTTACGCCTGGTGATAATCTCTATTGCTAACTCCGGCGGCGCCAATCTGCGCGCTGAGGAAGATGAAGTGAAGCTATAGTTGGATTGATGGTTGTTTTATTTATAGTTTGATTTAAATGTCGTAGTTTGTTATTATGAGGGAATATTTGAGTCGTATTATTATTGTTATTAGACCTAAGATTAGAAGACAATATTAGGAGTACGTGATGAGATGAGACTATTATGAGATTTGCTGTGGTACGTAGTATTGTAATGTTTTCCTATTTTTAGTATTAGGAGATAGCTTTGCGAGTATTATCAATCAATGTAGTAGTTCATCATAATTAACTTCATATATTAATTATGTTTCTTAATAATTGTGTTAGTTTATTATTTTTCATTGAGCCGTACGTATTTCATATATAGTTCAACTTCTTAATTAATACAGTATTATCAGAAAATCGATAGTTAAATATCTGTTTGGGTTCGTTGTTATCAGCTGGTATAGTACAGTTGAGCATGATATGATGAAATCATCATGTTCCCTATTAAAAGGACAAATTTTTTTTGTTAGGTTTACATAAATTTCATCGACAAATGTTCTATCAGTTGTCTAACTAATTGTCGGAAGAGAAAAAAAAAATTGACAAAAAAAAATGCCCATAAAATGAATTCCTCAAATGGACTAGTGATGAATAAAATTTGTGAACTTTAATTGTTGATAGTAAATTCAAGACCTTGGCCAAAGAATGCAATTGTAAACTCATCCAAACTTGAATCGATTGTATGATAAATAAAAACCATAAATCAAACCAACGATTGCAAGTTATATAGAAGAGCAAACAAAAAAAATGATTACAAGCTTCGAGTATATAATTTTCTGGTAATATAATTAATAATCAGAATAATGATCAAAATAATGATGTTATTAGGTGAATTTAACTCATACTACCAACCCTTTCTCTATCCCCTTTGGCAGTCAGATCTCTCCCTGTGTCCAACCACACCATGTATATGGTGCGTGTTACCTAAACTCTTGTCTCCTTAGACTTGTCGAGTGTTGAAACGCATGTTTGTATACATATTTAAATTTTGAATCCACCTTATAACGGACACCTTTCGCGCGCAGGTATAAGCATAGGAAAGAAAGAATGCGAAATTAATGACATGCGATTATGCGAATGGAAAAGAGTGTGCAATGGATGAATCGGGGAAAGAGGTTTTTTGCCGACAAATTCACGCCGAGGAATTTCCTTTCATAACATAGTAATAATAGTATCACGTTCGCGCCTGAAAAAAAAAAAAACCGTCATGTTTGTTTTTTTAAACGCTTTTTATTACAATATTAAACATATAAGATAAAATAATTTTTAAAAATTTAATTGTACAACATATAGTTTTTTCACATAAGGATTTCATTATAAAACATACTACTTCCGTCCTACTTTGACTGTCTTGTTTACTTTTTTGGTACGTTTTTCTATTTCAATATCAAACATATTAGATAAAATACTTTTATAAAATTAAATTTTGCAATATATAGTTTATCACGTAAGAACTATAAAACTTAGATTTATAAAATTATATCATTTTATATGTCAAATATTGAAGTCAAACGACATATTCAAATAGTAAACAAGACAATCAAGAAAAAATGAAAAAAATAGATTTATAAAAATATATTCTTATATGTTAAATATTAAAGTCAAACAACACATTCAAATAATAAACTGGATACTATCACTCGGACAGAGAGAGTATCATGTAAATTATCTATAAGTTCAAATAAAATCTATTTTAAAAAATACATCGACTCGTTCTATATAGTTTATTAAATCAGTAATAATTTTTATTTCAATATATGAAAAATATATAAATAAGTTGAAAAGTTGTCATCTGCTAAGAAGAAGTGACATGGCGCACAACCTTAGTCACATACCCAATACCCATGTATCGTTGTCTCAATCGATTAGGGCCCTATGCCGGTTTTAATAAATAATCCTAATATAAAGTAATAAAGTTCACTATTAAATATCTTTTTTTTTATAATTTTTACATGATTAAAAAAATAATAAAGACCTTTAAAAAATAGGACCCGAAAAGTGTGGGGTTGTGTCATAGCCTCACCTGCACTGCCCCACGCCGGCGTGGATACTGTGACAGAGACACTATCTCCGTAAAAGTGACGGATGATATCTGAGTCGTTCTAATTAGTAGATGTAAGTCATAATGGTGGTGGTTAAATAAAAAAATGAAAAATGATGTGACTTGCTTACCGATAGACGGTGTATTCTTGTTCTTTTTAGACATATATTTTTTTAAAGTTATGTAACATACGCACTGCAAGCTATTTCAAAAAAGAAAAAAAAAACTTATGCACGGCCAGCGTACTCTTTTTTTATGCATTGTATGTTGCATTTTTAATATCATATTTTTTTATTTTCTATAATATCACAATAATTTAATTATTTATAAAAATCAAATGTTAATAATACATAAAGTCGACGCCAACAATTTAGTTTATATATAATGTTGGAAATGTTATGTATAATCATGACATGGAAACATTTATATATAATAATGAAATCGTAGAAACGTGGAAACATTTGTGCATAATGGTGGAAACGTTATACTTGATTGTGGCGTGGAAATGTGTTGTAGAAATATTATATTTAATTATGGCATGAAGTATATAATTGTGTAAACGTATATATGTAATCATGGCGGGTAAACATTTATATATAAATTGTGGAAACGTATTGTGGAATGGAAACATTCATATATAATTATTGAAATGTTTAAATGTAATCATGTCATGGAATCGTAGAAACGGGAAACGTTTAAATAAAAATGTGGAAACATTTAAATAAAAAGGTGGAAACGTTATCTGAACTCGTGGACTCCTTTATGTATACGGTGGAAACATTATATATAATCGTGTCATGGAAACATCATATATAATTATAAATATATTTATGTATAATCATGCAGTGGAAACGTTTATATGTAATCGTGGCGTGAAAACATTATAGATAATCATGGAATTGTAGAAACGTGGAAACATTTAAATAAACATGTGGAAACGTTTATCTAAATTTGTGGACACCTTTATATAAAACGTTGGAAATGTTATTTATAATTGTGGTGTGGAAATCTGTCGAGTCAGTGACGACAATACAAAATATAGAACGACTTCAAAATAGATTACCCTGCACCACACACCCTAAAAACCACCCTATAACAGCTAAAAATGTCGAAAGGATTTTCAGGGTTTATAGTGCAGGGTTTAGGGCCCTAAACCTCAACCCCTAAAAACATGTCGAGTCTTTTTTTTTTATAATTTTTACATGACTAAAAAAATAATACTAAGACCTTTAAAAAATAGGACCCGAAAAGTGTGGGGTTGTGCCGTAGCCTCACCTGCACTGCCCCACGCCGGCGTGGATACTGTGACAGAGACACTATCTTCGTAAAGTAACGGATGATATCTGAGTCGTTCTAATTAGTAGATGTAAGTCATAATGGTGGTGGTTTAATAAAAAAATGAAAAATGATGTGACTTGCTTACCGATAGACGGTGTATTCTTGTTCTTTTTAGACATATATTTTTTTAAAGTTATCTAACATACGCACTGCAAGCTATTTCAAAAAAGAAAAAAAAACTTATGCACGGCCAGCGTACTCTTTTTTTATGCATTGTATGTTGCATTTTTAATATATATCATATTTTTTTATTTTCTATAATATCACAATAATTTAATTATTTATAAAAATCAAATGTTAATTAATACATAAAGTCAACTCCAACAATTCAGTTTATATATAATGTTGGAAATGTTATGTATAATCATGACATGGAAACATTTATATATAATAATGAAATCGTATTAACGTGGAAACATTTGTGCATAATGGTGGAAACGTTATACTTGATTGTGGCGTGGAAATGTGTTGTAGAAATATTATATTTAATTGTGGCATGAAGTATAGAATTGTGTAAACGTATATATGTAATCATGGCGGGTAAACATTTATATATAAATTGTGGAAACGTATTGTGGAATGGAAACATTCATATATATTATTGAAATGTTTAAATGTAATCATGTCATGGAATCGTAGAAACGGGAAACGTTTAAATAAAATGTGGAAACATATATATATATATAACAATGTGGAAATGTTTAAATAAAAAGGTGGAAACCTTTAAATAAAAGGTGTGGAAACGTTATCTGAACTCGTGGACTCCTTTATGTATAACGGTGGAAACATTATATATAATCGTGTCATGGAAACATCATATATAATTATAAATATATTTATGTATAATCATGCAGTGGAAACGTTTATATGTAATCATGGCGTGAAAACATTATAGATAATCATGGAATTGTAGAAACGTGGAAACATTTAAATAAACATGTGGAAACGTTTATCTAAATTTGTGGACACCTTTATATAAAACGTTGGAAATGTTATTTATAATTGTGGTGTGGAAATCTGTCGAGTCAGTGACGACAATACAAATATAGAACAACTTCAAAATAGATTACCCTGCACCACACACCCTAAAAACCACCCTATAACAGCTAAAAATGTCGAAAGAATTTTCAGGGTTTATAGTGCAGGGTTTAGGGCCCTAAACCCTAAACCTCAACCCCTAAAAACATGTCGAGTCTTTTTTTTATAATTTTTACATGACTAAAAAAATAATACTAAGACCTTAAAAAATAGGACCCGAAAAGTGTGGGGTTGTGTCGTAGCCTCACCTGCACTGCCCCACGCCGGCGTGGATACTGTGACAGAGACACTATCTCCGTAAAAGTGACGGATGATATCTGAGTCGTTCTAATTAGTAGATGTAAGTCATAATGGTGGTGGTTAAATAAAAAAATGAAAAATGATGTGACTTGCTTACCGATAGACGGTGTATTCTTGTTCTTTTTAGACATATATTTTTTTAAAGTTATCTAACATACGCACTGCAAGCTATTTCAAAAAAGAAAAAAAAACTTATGCACGGCCAGCGTACTCTTTTTTTATGCATTGTATGTTGCATTTTTAATATCATATTTTTTTATTTTCTATAATATCACAATAATTTAATTATTTATAAAAATCAAATGTTAATAAATACATAATGTCAACTCCAACAATTCAGTTTATATATAATGTTGGAAATGTTATGTATAATCATGACATGGAAACATTATATATAATAATGAAATCGTAGAAACGTGGAAACATTTGTGCATAATGGTGGAAACGTTATACTTGATTGTGGCGTGGAAATGTGTTGTAGAAATATTATATTTAATTGTGGCATGAAGTATATAATTGTGTAAACGTATATATGTAATCATGGCGGGTAAACATTTATATATAAATTGTGGAAACGTATTGTGGAATGGAAACATTCATATATAATTATTGAAATGTTTAAATGTAATCATGTCATGGAATCGTAGAAACGGGAAACGTTTAAATAAAATGTGGAAACCTTAAATAAAAAGGTGGAAACATTATCTGAACTCGTGGACTCTTTTATGTATAACGGTGGAAACATTATATATAATCGTGTCATGGAAACATCATATATAATTATAAATATATTTATGTATAATCATGCAGTGGAAACGTTTATATGTAATTGTGGCGTGAAAACATTATAGATAATCATGGAATTGTAGAAACGTGGAAACATTTAAATAAACATGTGGAAACGTTTATCTAAATTTGTGGGCACCTTTATATAAAACGTTGGAAATGTTATTTATAATTGTGGTGTGGAAATCTGTCGAGTCAGTGACGACAATACAAAGTATAGAACGACTTCAAAATAGATTACCCTGCACCACACACCCTAAAAACCACCCTATAACAGCTAAAAATGTCGAAAGGATTTTCAGGGTTTATAGTGTAGGGTTTAGGGCCCTAAACCCTAAACCTCACCCCTAAAAACATGTCGAGTCTATAACGACGATATAAAGTGTAGAACCGATGCCAAAAAGATTATCCTACCCCCCCACCCCACAAACACTCTAAAAACCACTCTAGGAATGCTAAAAACGTTGAATGCATTTTTAGGGTTTGTAGTGCAGTTAGTAATACTATGATTCATTAGACCTTCAATCTCTAAAATTCTAGCGGTATTCTATAATTTATGTTTGTTTGTAATCTAACTATTGTTTAGATTAAGTTGATTTTTCAAAGTTTTATTATAGTTTATTTTCAAAACTTCAATTCTTCTCTTCACTATACTTTTTATTATGTTAAAATATTTAAAATTTAGATTATCTTATTAATTATTTTCTAATTAAATCACCAACTTACTAAATTATATGTTATGTCTTATTTATAATTCTTATTGTTTTAAACTTATTTCAAAAGCTCATAGATAAAAAAATACGTTTGCAAAAAAAAAATTCCTCATAAAAAATTATATATATATATCATTAAGCTGTAAAATATCTCATTTATTTTTTTTAGAAAAAGAAAAATAATAACACATCCATTCCACATTACAATCAAATAAGAAATGAAGCAAATTAATAATTTAATTAAAAAAAAAACAAAAAAGTTAGTGAACGGAACCTTTGTCGTCTTCCGGCCAAATTTTCATTTGATTAAAAAAGAAAGTGAAATAGGGGCTACCTTCACAACACTTACACGTACATGTGATCTAAAAGAAAATATTGATCTGACATATACAGTAATCCAACGGTATGTATTTAATCCGTCTGTGACAGAAAATACACGTCCGTCACAATACTTTCCGCCCCCAAACCGGCCCTCCATGCAAGTATAGATTTGCGATCAAAATTCGTAATCGTTGTGGACAATGTGTTGACGACAATAACAGAATTGATTAAAAAACTTCGATAGTGTCTTATAAAGTATTTCCGGGTAAATGTTTTTAGGGGAAAATGTTAGATAATGTGGATAAAACGAATTCATGAACCCTGTGTACACCCTAGAGGTGGTGACAATAAAGTCACTTGTTAACGTTCAGTTTGATCGGAGGTAATTTTGATTTGTTCTACATTCGATGTACGTAGGTGTATCCTAGGCTCATTTTTGTTTTAGTTGTTTTTGATGAATTTGGTTGTAATGGCTTGTGAATGTAAGTGAAGTCAACCACTCGGTTTAGATTTGGGCTACTTCAAACAGGTTATTCATATTTTTGTTCATAATCATAAATCTAGTAAACAAATCTCTATACAGTAAAAAGGTTCTGCGCCATGATTACTGATAAAAAAATTAGTAAACAAATAATCTGATCGTAGTCAATTGATTATATTGCTTTTCTAACATACTTTTGAGATTTAAGTACTATTTCAAACATTATATCTTACTCAGGTTGTAAACTGAGATTAACCAAAGTTGATAAATGTCATATTATTGCACGTAGTATTCCTAGAGGGAAAGTTGAGAATTTTACTGTTTCTATAGAAAGTCATTAATGCACTCAACTTTCTATTGCTAGACATGGAGGAAGGAGGAATCATTAATGCACTCAACTTTCTATTGCTAGACATGGAGGAAGGAGGAATCAGCTGAAACTTGATTAATTACCAAAAGTAGAATGACCTCTAAGAATCACAAAGCGTCTATCGACAGTTAATTTTCGTACATTATAGATTTTTTAATCCTAGACATGGAGGAGAATTGCTACATTCCCTCGTGAGGGATAGGGCAGAAGGGGAAGTGGCGAGAATAACGATTGCACCAAATCCTCATCTACCCCATCCATTGATTCAGATGCTTCTTGGTTTGTATGAGCAGGGAAAGTGAAGGTGGATTGAATGAAGGATATTTGACAAAATCTGAATCAAATCAGTAAATTCTGAAATGATTCGGCACTAGCCGAATGAATGCCTTTAGAATTGGTGGGTGTACATAGTCAACATCAGTATAAGGGCTCCAAAACTACCTCTCACAATTTCAGAAGCCTTTCTTCTTCTTCTTCTTTGCTCATCTACTGCCATTAGTTTCCACTCCACAACCGCAACATCACTTGACCTCTAGAAAAGGTTTCCTTTTTAATTCTGTACTTTCTTAATTTTTTTTCAATTTCCTTTCATCTTTGCAGTCTCAAAATCGAGGAGGATGAGTCTGAATGATTACCAGATCAATCCAACACCATCAACGCAGAAGGTTACTTGCATAAACTTAGCAGCCAGACTGGTTTGAGAGACTCGGTTGTTGTTTTGGTTTGTACTTCCTACATAAGGTCCTGATTTAAACGCCTTATATGGACCTGAGTTTTGTAGATGTAGTAAACAAAGCCAAAGACTTTAGAGATAGAATTAACCAATGACCTTGTTGACACAAAGTGCTGGACTACAGCAATGTAATGTACTCCCTCCGTTCATTAATATCTTCGTTTTAAGGATGTGATTCTTGTTCAAAAATATCTATCATTCTAGTTTTTTTGACACATTTTCTTTCCACTTTTACCCTTACTATTTAATACAAGTAATTATTATCTAAATGGAAAAGTAAAAAGTAGGGGCACATGCGTCATTGTCCACTTTTCTTAATAATGTGCAGTTTCCTAAATGACAGTTATGTTAAACGGAGGGAGTAGTAAACAAAGCCAAGACTTTAGAGGATAGAATTAACCATGTCTTTGTTGACACAAAGTGCTGACATACAGCAACAGAGTTGACGAGTGCAATCTTTATATTGGCATTAAAAGGCACATTAAGTAGCCTTGCTATAGATTGAAACTTTCAAATTGCATGAGGTGGGCTCGGGATTGAGCTTGGATATATTTTCATACATCACTCGCTTAGTTACATAAGCAAGAAACCGCAGAGTAGATCACATCCACACAAAGACTCATTTTTACATGGTCCGGGAGTAGTCCGGATTTGTTTGAACATACTTGGTCCAACTAGCTACATGTTAAGTTGGAGGCTCCTTTTTATTAGATCATCGAGATCGAAGGCTTAAAGAGTCGAGGGATTGAGAGATAATACTTGTTTTGATCCACATGGGACAAAGGTAAGCAAAGCCAGCAACAACATCATGCTTTGCGAAAAACAGGCAACTTGAATCTTCAACTTACTTAGACATAGGTTGGACAGAAGCAAAATCTCAACTGTTTCTCAATCTGTGCCTGGTACCGCCAATCCAAGACATCGAAGCGGTCCTGGAAAGTCTGCTGCATCCCCTTAAACTCGTATCTGGTGACGTACTCGCTACCGGAAAGTCTGCTCCATCTGCAGAGAGATACAGTCGATCATCATTCTCAGTGCAGTTACAGTGGTTATTCACCATATGTTATCTTCGGTTCATATGCTTTAACTATACAGCACACCGTACGGTATTCTCTGTATTCAATCTTAACGCTAACTACATCTTGGCCTCTATTTTATGGTGTATATATGAACCTCTCCTTGGTCTCTGCCTGAAATTCTAATGCAACTAAATGAAAGAAAACAAGTTTACATGTCTAAGCATTTTAAACACTCCACTAATTCTGGGGTTGTTGGATCATCACCCTCATAAGATAATCTAACTATTTCTTTGATCTTTCCCCGCATTCGACACACATAAAGGTATCAATTTTCATTAAACAAAAAACCAAAGAAAAACATAAGATAAGTGTGGATTATTACCCATACAACTACGAAAATTAGATGTCTAAAACCCCTAAAACCATACATATTTCACACTTATCAAACCTCCTCACACTTAACTTTTTTGTCCTCAAGCAAATACAGAAATAAGCTATCTCAAATGTCTTAGTATTAAAATCTCGGGATTAAGCAGACGTAGAAGGGAATCAAGTCATAATAACATTCCAAAGACCAATCCCGCTCTTAACCATACGTTTCCTACACAGTGAAACAAGCATTTAAATCAAAAACATGGAAAAGTTAAATCACAATGACCGAGCACAAATTAACACGGGAACTTCTAACAATTTCTTTTCTCAAATCCATGGATGACAAGGGGTGTGAAGTACTGTCTTATTCAGCGATACCTTTCAACACCACGCACTCATGATCTAAATAAGGAAATTACAATAAACATTCAGCTTTCAAGAGCTTCTTTTTTTTCTTTTTGCATAAGTATTCAATTATTCGCACAATTAATTTATCCCCCGAACTTTTCTCTCCATCCTTGAAACGGTGTTGAACCTTTTACCCCAGATCAAATGATCTTGGGTAAATGGGTCATGAAGCACCCCCGAGGACTTAATATCTGGATGGAAGAGGCCTGTTTTAGTTTAAAAAATTTGTTAGATAAGAGGAGTACATTGTCATATCTTTCCATTCCAAACTTTCACATCATTCCCAAGGCATCAAGTTAAACTAGTTCAGACTCCACAATAAACTTGTCCACATAATTTTAATGAAAATTAGCAACTTACAAAACCGCGGCTTTGAGCAAAACAATTCTTAAAGTTGGAACTTCTACAAATTTTTCACCCAAAAATTCAATATGTATAAGCACCAAAAGAAACTTATCCTATATAGCACAAGAACAATTAAAAACCAGTGTGACATGTAACAGTTTAAGCATGGGCTGAACACAAACCAAAAAAAAGAAAACTAAAACTCTCCTAATTTGGATTGAGGAAGAGGTCCTTCCCCACACTTAAATTCTTGGCAGGGGTAGAAATTTCCTCACACTTGCATCCACAGAAG
The DNA here is from genome assembly GCA_023374045.1 of Limonium bicolor. Lineage (NCBI taxonomy): Eukaryota > Viridiplantae > Streptophyta > Magnoliopsida > Caryophyllales > Plumbaginaceae > Limonium > Limonium bicolor. The sequence continues at coordinate 270,037,360 of CM041778.1, read as the reverse complement.
TGTCCAGCCTTGGAGGTAGAAGTATCATCTAACAGTAGCACCGAACATGCACACAAAACTAGAAAAATCACATGAAGCATTCCATTAGGGAAGAGTAGTACCATACTTCAGAGTTAAGGAGATAACTAGAAAAACAAAGAACATACAGCTCAAAGAAAATACAAACTTAAAGGAAAAAGAAATTAAAATATAAACAAGTTCGAAAGGAAAATGAAAAGGCAAAGAACTAAGTTGTGAATCACTAAGGAGGCGGGTAGAAGGTCTGCCACTGCTGAAACTGCTGGGAGTAGTGACCCATAATCCCCCTGGGAGCGGCGAGCCTGCTCCTGGAGAGTCTCAATCGTCTCCTGGGAGCGGCCTGCTCCTAAAGAGTCTCAATCTATGTCTGGTACCGTCGATCCAAGACATTAAAGCGGTCCTAGAAAATCTGCTCCATTTGCTCAACTTCGTATCTAGTGACGTACTCGCTCCCTGGGGCCGGCAGCGCTGCATACTCATGCTCGGCTATAGATGAAGAAGCTGGCTCAAATGAATCTTCGCCCACATCTCACTGGTGCTTCTGGGATCTAGGGCAGCCATCTTCCTCCATGTCACCCCGTCGAACTCGACCACATCTTCTTGAGGGCATCGACATCGATAGACGACTTCGCGGGGTGAAGCCTCTCGCTAGAAAACGACACAAACTGCCGCTGGAAAAGATGAGAAAGCATGACAGGGAAGCGAGCTTGTGACGATCCTTATGCTCAATGATGAAGCGAAGATGGCAAAAGAGGACCCTCGGTAGATAGGTAAGTGCAGCGGCTCCATCAAAGATTGGGTTAAGCATAGTCTGCAAGAAGTAACAATCGGTTTGGTTCAAGTCTGAGTTGTGTCTAGGGTGACATTGGTGACCAGCAGCGCGAAGAGGACTCGCTCACGCGGTTCTTGAAGTAGATCAGTAGGAATGACCTACTTAGACGAGTCATCGCCTCTGCGTCGTCGCAGAACGTGGACCATAGTTGCTAAGTAGTGGTTGTTCGCTGCAGCCTGGAATTGATTGCGCAACCACTACTTAGCAGCTATGGTCTAGGCTCCGCAACGACGCAGGGGCGATGACCCATTTAAGTAGGTCATCCCTGCTAATCTACTTCAGGACCCACGCGAGCGAGTCCTCTTCGCACTGCTGGTCACCAATGTCACCCCAACACAGCTCGTACTTGAACCAGACCGACTGACTGTTACTTCTTGCAGGTTGTGCTTAACCCAGCCTTTAATGGAGCCGCTGCACTTACCTATCTGCTAAGGGTCCTCTTCCGCCATCTCAAATTCATCATAGAGCACAAGGATCGTCACAAGCTCGGTTTCCGTGGCATGCACTATCATCTATTCCAGCGGCATTATGTCATTTTCTAGCGAGGGGAAGTCACCTATCGATGTCGATGCCCTCAAGAAGATGTGGTTCGAGTTCAACGGGTGACATGGAGGAAGATGGCTGCCCCTAGATCCCAGAAGCGCTAGCGAGATGTGGGCAAGGACCCTTCTAAGCCAGCTCCTTCATCTGCAGCCGAGGCTGAGCATGAGTATGCAGTGCTGTTGTCCCCAGGGAGCGAGTATGTCACCAGATACGAGTTTGAGAAGATGGAGCGGACTTTCCAGGACTGCTTCAATGTCTTGGATCAGCGGTACCAGGCACAGATTGAGACTCTTCAGGAGCAGGCTCGTCGCTCCCAGGAGGAGATTGACACTCTCCAGGAGCAGGCTCATCACTCCCAAGGGGATTATGGGTCACTGCTCCAGCAGTTTCAGGCCTTACCCGGCTCCTCAGTGATTGGCGACTTAGTTCTTTGCTTTCTCATTTCACTTTCGAACTTGTTTATGTTTATATTTTTTTCCTTTAAGTTCGTATTTTCTTTGTTATTCTAGTTATCTACTTAACTCTGAAGTATGGTACTACTCTTCCCTAATGGAATGCTTCACACGATTTATCTAGTTTTATGTTTTTGTGTGCATGTTCGGTGCTACTATTAGATGATACTTTTACCTCCAAGGCTAGACACTGAGTGGATGCAAGTGTGAGATTTCTACCCCTACCAAGAATTTAAGTGTGGGGAAGGACCTCTTCCTCAATCCAAATCAGGATAGTTTTAGTTCTTTCTTTTTGGTTTGTGTTCAGCTCATGCTTAAACTATTTCATCTCTGTGGAATTTCTAATACAACCATTGTGAGTCTGGCACATTTCGTAAGATATTTTCTTGATTTTAATTTGAGAAAAATGAGGACATTGTTCCTCTTAAGTGTGAGAAAGGGGAGATCTTTCTAAACGTGTCAGTTATATTACATGTCACACTAGTTTTTAATTGTTTTTGCACTATATGGGATAAATTACTTTTAATGCTTATACACATTGAATTTTCGGGTGAAAATTTGTATAGTTCTTTGGAAGCGAGCGTGGTGACAACTTCAAGAATTGTTTTGCTCAAAGTTGTTCATTTTCGTGGTTTTGCAAGTTGTTAATTTTCATTACAATTCTATGGACAAGTTGATTGTGGAGTCTAAACTTGTTTAACTCGGTACCTTGGAATGATGTGAAAGTTTGGAATTAAAGGATAATGCAAGGTACTTCGTTGATCTAACTATTCTAACTGAAACATGCCTCTTACATCCAGTTATTAAGGCGTCGTTCGCAGCGTCCAAACGCACCAAATGCTGCGTTATATTAAAGTCCACTGTGTTACCTACAGTACCCAATCCTTATTTTGCATACTCTTAGCCAGTCATATATGCCACTTGTTAGCCACTCTTCAAAAACAGATCAAAATAGAAATCGCTCACAGCGAACAACCCCTAAGTCCCCGGGGTGCTTCATCACCCATTTACCTAAGATCATTTAATCTAGGATAAAAGACCCAACACCATTACAAGGATGAAGAGAAAAGTCTGGGGATGAATTAATTGTGCAAATAATTGAATACTTATGCAAAAAGGAAAAAAGAAAGCTCTTGAAAGCTGAATGTTTATTGTAATTTTCTTATTTAGATCATGAGTACGTGTTGTTGAAAGATACTGCGGTATAAGGCACCCCTTGTCATCCATGGGTTTGAGAAAAGAAATGGTTGGAAGGTCCCGAGTTAATCAGTGTTCGGTCTCTATGATTTAACTTCTCCATGTTTTTGGTTTAAATGTTTGTTTCACTGTGTAGAAAAAGTATAGTTAAGAGCAACATTGGTCTCTAGATTATTATTATGGCTTGATTCCCTTCTACGTTTGTTTAATCCCGAGATTTTAATACTTAAAGATATTTGAGATAGCTTATTTATGTATTTTGCTTGAGGACAAGCAAAAGCTAAGTGTGAGGAGGTTTGATAAGTGTGAAATATGTATCGTTTTAGACATCTAATTTTCGTAGTTGTATGGGTAATATTCCACACTTATCTTATGTTTTCCTTTGATTGAGGATTGATACCTTTGTGTGTGTCGAATGCAGGGAAAAGCCAAGGAAATAGTTAAATTATCTCATGAGGGTGATGATGCAACGTCGGAAATGGAGTGTTTATAAATGCTTAGCATGTAAACTTGTTTCTATCATTTAGTTGCATCAAGATTTCAGGCAGAGACCAAGGAGAGGTTCATAAATACACCACAAGGTAGAGGCCAAGATGTAGTTAACGTAAAGATTGAATATAGAGAATACCGTACGGTGTGCTGTATAGTCGAAGCATCTAAACTGAAGATGTACAGATGGTGAATAACTACTGCAACTGCACTGAGAATGATGATCGACTGTATCTCTCGGCAATTGGGCAAGTTACTGATGTGTCATGCATCCACACAGCCTCGTAAAGGTCTCTTCCACGTTTCAAAACTCTATGAACATCTTCCTTCCTCTTAAAAATTTATAGTTGCAGATGGGTTCTGACTCGGCATATTGTGTCTGATGTTTTCATTTCTTAATCCATACTACATAGTCGAAAAGCGGACAAAGTGAAATAACTGTTAGATAGCATACATTAAATATGATACACTGCCAAACTCAAGTACGTAGTATATCCTTTGTATGATTAAGAGATAAAATATACACCCCAATTTCAAAACTATAAAAAAAAAGAGAATCTGACATGTTTTGGAGATATTCAAATCTACACCGGCTGGGGAACTCCTAAACTCGCTTATATCCAATGCCTCAAGTTATAGAGCATCAAAGGATTATACACAAGTTGATCCTTTACTGGTATAGGTGAAACAGAATGGCACTCTAGTTTGGTAAAAAGATATCAGGCAAGGTTGATGAGTTGAATAGGGGAGGAGCTAGGCTATCAGAGCTCTGACGTTCTTTTGTCGTAGTTTTAGGGGGTTTTAAGCAGTTATCTTTTATGGTGAAAGCCATCAAAGTTCAGATGAAATCTGATCTTGGGCTCCATTAGTGTTCCATGGTAGCTAAAATTATGAATTTACAAGTTGCCCAGTAAAACTTGAGTTGTCCCGTTTAGATGGAATGAAGAGGGGGAGGTTAGGAGATTAAGGGAAGCTTTAGCGCGAGCAGGCCCTTGGACAAAGGATGTCATCTCAGAGTTCAGTGTATTATTTCCCATTCCTATGCCTCATAATTGACAAAATAAATGCTTTTTCAAACATCCTTAATATAAACGATACCTTTTCTCTCATCATACTATTCCAGACATCATAAACACTTCCCCAGACTTCACCCTTCACTGATCCAGATGCTTGATTTTGTTGCGAGCTTAGCAATGGCTCTCTAATTCCACCTCTCACATCAGCAAAATCAACTTCAATCTCAGAGTCTGATCTTCGAGTAGTAACCATTGCCCGCAGGATAAGTGCAAGTAAAAGTGAAGATGCCTAAACACAAAACATGAAGATATTCAAGGATGGAGCAAATCCCATTCATTTCCCACTCTTGCATATGAGCTTAAGATATACCTGGATGATCAGCAAGGCAATGCCAACCCATTTGCATATATCCACGTTCTTTTCTATGAAAGATTTGATACCATCAACTTCCCCTGTTGGATCAGATGGTAGATCCTATATAATAAAGATAAAAGCATTCAAGTGACGCCAATCCATATACTATAAGAGACGATAAACAGAAACTTGAACATCAAACTCATTTCACTGTCTTAGTGAACTCACCCTTTTCCAACTATGATCAAGTGCAATAAATGCCACCACAGCACCTTCAAGCAAGAAAACTACAACAACCAGAAGTGTGTACTGATCATATCAGAAGTTAAGGGACAACCCACCCACGTACCAAAGAATAATTACCTTTAAAAGATATTCCGCGAGAAAAAAGAAAAAGAGAAAGTAAAAAAAAAAAAGAACGCAAACAAAGCAGACAAACATTGCATACTATTACATTTGACTTATAATTTGAGAACTTGACATAATTATGTCACATGAGAGTTCAACTACAAAGGATACAAAGCAAAGGCAGCATCCACTGAAGACTTCAACTGCAATGTAGCCAGTGCAGGATATACAACATTGAATAACTCCAACTCCCATAAGAACATATATGAACCTGACACCAAACAAACACCAAATTGACCAATAGCAGGACAAATATTTTCATGTTTGGAAGTAGTCAGGTTTACTCTTTGGCAAAATTCAGTTCTAATTTTCCTGTAGGATGCAACTTAACTAACGGGATTGCAGCAGCAGCTGTAACTAGATTATAAAAGCATTGGTAACCTAAGTAAACCTTGAATATCTAGATAATCATAAAAGTTAATCGAGAGAAATATACACATACTCTTAATCATGAGGTAAGGCATGGCAAGAATAGTGGCTTTCAAGTAATACCATATACAAGCAATAATTACAGAAAAGAAATCCAAACTCTAGTTGTAGAGGAAGATATATTTCAGCTACCATGGAGCAGGAAGATGACCAAAGTCATTGCCCCCAACTCATCAAACCCCGACACCATTTCACCAGCGTGGTAAAGACGATTAGTTGGTCGATCGGCAACCTCCATTCCCCTCCCCACACTCAGACGAACAGAGATAAGGGAGTCTGGAGGCGGGCTATAGCTGGCGGGGGAGATACAGGAGCGAAGCTTTGCCATTGATTCAGCAAAAAAGCAGAGTAAATCACGACGGAGGTTCCAATGAAAAACTGAAGGAAATTCAGGAACTTTAGATGGAAAGCTAGGAACGCGTGGCAGCAATTCTTCCCCATAGTTGATATCCTCGTCGTCCCTCGGTCCCAAACCCTAATTCTCGTTCACAAGGATGAAAAATGAATGAAAAAGCGGGACCTGAACCTGAACGATTCAAGTCGTCTCACAAAAAGCGAAATAAAATTAAAATCCTCTTTTTGGGCCCGTTCGGTGATTGCAAATCGTGCGTTTTGGACTTAAATGTTGACATTAATCTGTATAAAAAGTATGTACAGATTAATCTGTTTTTTGACATTTATGCAAACCTCAGTAAACCTGCGTTCAACACTTAAAGCTGCTCTCTAAAAATATTGACTACTTACAATTTACCTATTACCCCTACTTTTCAACAAACAATTGTTGGTTCTGCACCGCAAGCTTGAACGGTGGTAACAAACCCTACCCTCCTCCACTCTCTCTCCATCCATTCAATTTGTCTAATCGATCGATTTGTATATCCAGCATCACCATTGAAGACTACTTCAGCTATTGAGTGATATATGGCACCCAATTCGTACTATCTGGAGGTGAAAAAAAATTGAACGACATGAGAAATAGTTAAACAATGGAAAAATTAAGTTCGTGAACAGACAGGAAAATACTGATTGTGGGTTCAACTGTCGGGAAGATGAGGATGTGTGTTTGTAATTGAAGAGTCAAGTGTTGTCGTTTAGGCGTGTGAGGGACATTGTATTTTGCCCACTCTGTGTCTCGTTCCTACCATTCGTCGTCACCGAACACAAAAAAAACTAGGTGAATAAAGCAAACGATTTGCTGGGATTAATCTCCACATTAATCCCAACCTTTATTATGCTCTAAATTTCACAAGCTGCCAGCGAACGGCACCTTATCTTCCTTTTGCAGCTACCCCAATGCGTGCATATTTCAGTTGTTGTCTGGTAAAAAAATCAACCGTTTTCAAAAAATGGAAATTGAAGAGAAATACATACATGCATCTGCCAATTTGATCTAACCAAGATTCCAACCCCATGATAACATGGATTGAAGGAAAATGAATATCAGTCGAGAAATAAAAGAAGATATTCCACAAAGTAAGGAATATAGCAAAGTGGGCACGAATCACATGAGGACATATTAAATGGAGAATCTAATTATAGCATTGTAACGAAAACATAATCAAGGAGAAATTCATATTCACATGATAGTATCATTTTTTTATTTTGAAAAACACGCCACATATATATATATATATATATTTTGAAAAATAAGAGTACAAACAAAGTCTGGAAAGTCAACCGCTTTCCAACTGCAACGATGAATTTGCAACTTCCTAGCACTGGAGGCTAGGTGATGGACCTTTAGATTGGCCGAACCAGGTACATAAAACCACGAAATATCATGAAAATGACTCAAATTAGCTAAGACAGAATCCAGAATCGCAGTAGATTCAGAAACAGTGATGTCGTAGACGTAGCAGAGAGATAGACTGCGTTCGGAACACGCCTTTTTTGGGCTGTTTTGGGAGTGGTCCCCATGTGGGTCCCACGTGGGTCCTACGTTCTACTCCAATAATATAATGCACATATAAAACAACCACAAAACAGCCAGACCAAAACAACCACAAAACAACCATGCCGAACGCAGCCATAGCGTATCATCTGTTGACTGTCCGCCAAGAGCCGGAAATGGGTATGACCTTCATGATGGGCATGGGCTAGGGCAAACTGAAGAGCCAAGCATTCAACCATTGAAGGAAGGAGATCAGCGACAAAACCATTCATGATAGTATCATTTTTCAGTAGTAGATGTTAGCATGATGTAAGAAAATATGAGAATAAGAAAAAATAAATGTTAATACTTTACTCCACCTATTTAAGATATAAATCATTCTATAGATAATTTTACGCTAATTTTAATCAAGATTAATATCTAAAATAACTAATATTTAAGGAACGAAGTTAAGTGAAGCATAAACTGTTATTTAAGATATGAAGAAAACGCAATTTCTTAGTTACAACGCATGTAGCTATCAACAGTTACATTTGGGGTAGTTTTGTAATTTAGAAAACTGGAAAGTGGAAATGGGACACGGAGCGGAGCGCTGTGTGATTTTTTTTTTTTTTTTTGCAATCTCAGTCAGCTGTTGACTGGACTGTTTTGCTGACTGGACAGTTTTTTACTATATTAACTCAAAATGGTTATAATTTTTAATATATAAGTCCAAAATAAAAAAATTATATCATTGTTCACCTAAATTCAAGCTCTTTAAAACAAGACCAGTCATGGATGTTTTGACAACTTTTAAAAAAAATTATTTTTACATGTATATGATGACACTAAAATGATAATATGATTCATTAATTTTGTATTATAATTCATTAAAATTGGTATTATGATTCATTAAGTAATAAGTGGTGAATTCGATTACAAACTTCGGACCTAAAAAATCATTATTATTGTTTCATAGTGTATCATTATTGTTGTATGGTGTATTTTCAACCTAAACCTGCCACTACAACCCTAAAAATGTCTTCGGCGTTTTTAACTTTCTCAGGGTAGGTTTTGGGGTGTTTTGGTTGTTCTGTACTTTATATTGTAGCAACTACGATGGGTTTTTAGGGTTTGTAGACCCTAAACCCGGCCACTACAAACCCTAAAAATGTCTCTGACGTTTTAGCTTTCCTAGAGTGGGTTTTGGGGTGTTTTAGGGGGTAGGGTAATCTATTTGGAATTTGTTCTGTACTTTATATTGTAGCAACTAACTCGACAAGTTTTTAAGGTTTGTGGTAGCGGGTTTACTACAAACCCTAAAAATGTCTTCGCGTTTTTTAGCTTTACTAGGGTGGGTGTTGGGGTGTTTTTTGTGATAGGGTAATCTATTTGAAAGCCGTTCTATACTTTACATTGTAGCAACTAACTCGACAGATTTTTAGAGTTTGTGGTAGTGGGTTTAGGTCTCCCTAAACCCACTACCACAACTCTAAAAATGTCTTCGACGTTTTTTAGCTTTCATAGGGTAGGTTTTAGGGTGTGTGGGTTAGGGTAATCTATTTGGAAGTCGTTCTATACTTTAATGTGATGATGTACATATTTTGATGTGAGAATGTACATGTTTTAATGTGGCGATGTACATGTTCACAAGTGAGAATGTACATGTTCAATTATCAGAATGTATATGTTTTAATGAACATTTGTACATGTTTGTATGACCATCTGTACAAGTTTTCTCCCTTATATGTACAGGTTTTAATCTAAGGATGTACATATTTAATGATTCGTACAAGTTTATTTGACCACTCTATATGTTTTTAATGCGAGGATGTATATGTTTTTACGTGAGAATGTACATATTTTAATGAACATTTGTACAGGTTTGTATGACATGTATAAGGTTTCTTTTACGTTTTGTGCACTGTAACCCTTAGCAGTGTCAGTTTTACATTTTTTTAAAAAATATTAAATCCATTTTTCGTTTTATTTGTCAGATCATCATATTAGCCAGTATGACTACATTGATAGATTGAATAATCAATGCCATCAATGTTGACTCATCATCTAAGCCATGGGTAGGCGTGGTGCATAGATGATTGAGGGGTCTACTTTTCAGACATAATTACATAAGGAAAATGGAAGATAATTGGCAATCAAGAAAAGATAATTGGTCTCCCAAATTGTGGCACACGCTCAATCCACCATTAGTGACTTATTGTGTACTGCCACACCTACTACTTTAGACATATAAAGATCCACATTCAGATTTCAATCAAGAAGATGTTGGACTTTCAATTATATATAGGAGCTCTTGACTAACACAAATATAATTTCATATTTGGGATCATCTTTTGTCGTCCTAATTCATATATACTTGAACCTTCTAAATTCTTATTTTTGTGTTTTAGGTTCATAACTCGCAAAAGTATTACTTGTAGGCAGAGGCGGAGACAAGGGGGCGGGTGGGTGTTCGGCCCCCCAACTCGCTCGAGTACATGCTGAAATCAGTTTTATTATTTTTCACTACTACATATAAGATCTACAGAGGCAACTAGTTGCCTCTGTAAACCTGAAAATTGCCTCCATAGACCTATAGAGGCGAGAAGAAGGTTGCCTCAGCTTGCCTCTAAAACTTTGTCTCTGTTGATTATGGAGGCGACAGAAATATTTGCCTCTCCTGATTTTACCTACAGAGGCAACTTCACTCGCCACCTCAATTGAAGTAAAACAACTGAGGCAAGCCTCTGCTCGCCTCCGGTGCAACCTTACGACTACTCTGGGGCAAAGTTTTTAAAACTCAACCTCCGTTGATCGTTTTCAGACACGTGAATCACTTCAAGTATAGAGGCGACTGCATTTACTCGTCTCCATGATCATAAACAAACGAGGCAACTAGTTATAAGTCGCCTCTCATGATCATGTTCCAATGAGCAATAGAGGCGACTCCATTATCTCGCCTCCGTAGCTATAATCAACGAGGCACCCCTCTTAAACTCGCCCCCTTTATTGTGTAGCAACCACATGCAGAGGCGACTGGTATGGCTTGCTCCGATTGATGCAATCACCGGGGCAATATATGTTGCCCCCATTGTTCTTTTTTTTTAAAGAAAACAAAATCGTACTACATCAGCTTTTCACCGACGCTGCCCAACCAACTCATACCACACAGCTGCCCAGCCCACTCATACCAACCAGCTGCCCAACCCAGTACAAAATAAAAAAGATCAACAACTTAGTTTTCGGTGTACCAGAAATCACTTTTTGTCCATTCTGATGATAATATGAAGATGCAAAACAATTTACCAGACCGGGGCACTTACTTCATCAAGATTTCTTCTCTTATACACATTTATCCAGCTTTGCTTGCAGCTTCTGAAGTTTGAAACTTGCAGCCTTCTCAATTGCTTCAGATATTTCCTTTTCAGTCTCATCTTTCACTTCTTGCAGCAGATTTCATAATACTAGAAACAAGAGAAAAATGATTTATATGAGCAATCACATTAAACTGCAACTGACCTATATGTATAGCAAAGCGTAAGTGTAAAAGGAAGTTTACCAATTTTTTGGTTTTCAAGCTGTGTCGAAAGCAGTTCATTATACTTGTTACAATCTGCCAAGATATGAATACAATACTCTTAAAAGGCAAATAAAGCACTGCACAAAGAGCTAGACAACATAAATTAACTGACATAAGTGATCCTATGCCCGGCCGATCAATCAGTATGCCAAATTGAACACCACCGAAAGTAAAATTATAGTTGAGGGATTGTTGAGAAAACAAAAAAAATAATGCTAACCGCTTCAACTTTGCTGTTCAAATAGCCTCCCTGACTATAGATCTCCACTGCAATCACAGCTATTATAACCATGCTGGCAATGAGCATTCAGTCTACCACAAATCACTTTTTGTCCATTCTGATAATATCAAGCATACTAGTTCTTCCTTGCACACTAGCCTTGTAAATAATGAATGAAGAAATGAATTCAAAGTTAAATTAGGTACTTACCATTGCACAGTAGCCGAGATGCATGTCAAGACCCATGCATGAATTAAGTCATTCTACAAATCAATACAATATAATAAGAGCTAGTGATAACAAAGAAAAACAAACCTACTCTACTGATAACAGAGAACAACATCATACTTCATCCAAGTCATAAGTGAGCAAAACAAAAACTAAAAAACAAGGATTTCAAATTATTTGGATCAAGTGCCAGACACATCGCCAAGCTGTTCTTGAGAATACAAGAGCCATGACTTTAATCCACCTGATGAAACATTTAGAGACCACACCCGCACCTACTAGTTAAAGTCTTTAGGTACATATATAAATATCAGCAAATTATTTCAAACAACAAACTCTTTAAACAAAATTATACAGTTTATTTTAATTAATAGTTTTAATCTAGGAAACAACACAATTACTAAAGTTATGATATTCTATTACCTAACTTGGGATATCCCCAAAGTGGTTGCAAATCCATGTTGGAGAACTTCTTTGATAATACCTTCTGGCAGGGATTCGATTCAACAAGGTTTGCACCTATTCTACAACCAAATAAAACCAAACCACAAACAAGAGTGTAGTGTTACATAAGCAAGCTGCAGAGAAAAAAATCCATACTCTGTATAAAACATGATCCATATTATGTAAATTTACCTCGCATTTATCGGGTGCTGTTAAGTGACCCTTTCTGCAATTGTTGCTGAAATTCTTTGTGGAATTTTTGCTGGATCTCTTAGTGGAATTGTTTCTGGCAACTTTTCTGAGGTGGTTTCTGCAATCTTTGCTGGGAACATTTCCCAAATCCTATTTGGAGTACTATCAGGAATCATAGTGCTATAAACCCAGATGAATTCTGCACCCCAATTGTGCAAACAAAACATAACTGAATTAAAAAAAAAAAGTAGCTGTAAAATGAAAAAGACCCATGTACCTAATTTACACAAAGCAAGCAATATATCAGATAGACAAAGCACTAAAACCAAAAATTTGATCAGACAATGATAAATAAAGGATTGATTGAGTGAGTATTGATACCGCTTTCAAGCTGAGTGCCACTAACAAAGCTAAGAAGAAATAAACAACACATATCACAGTAGCTGCTATAAACATGCTGCAGAAACATGATTTCTTACCACCTCCTTTGCTCTCTGTTGATCCCTACCAGAGTTTTGTTCTTCATGTAATTAGTTAAGGAAATTGAAACACATCTCAAATCCAAGAATCTAACAAATCTTTAAACTTTACATGCACAAGAGAAGATAGAAGAGAGCCTCTTGCTCAATATCAACCGAATAAGGAAAGACAAGTTCTGCGACTGGAAATAAAACTCACCATTGAGCATCTGCTCTGTCCGCTCAATCATATCATACTAATCTGAAAGAAGTTGATTACTCATGCAATAAAAGGCAGTTAAATGCTTAACAAGCCGATCAGAAACAAAAAATACATAGATCTGATAAGAAATTGCAAATTTAACTTCATTTCAAAACATGTCATTGTACAATCAGAAGCTCATTCTACTACTTCTGAGCTTACAAACATATTTTTTCTACAGACCTTATCACATAAACTATACTCCAAAATCTATCCTGAACCCCTCAAAAGTGTAGTTAACTAAGATCAGTCTACTTTTTCTGATCAGTCTACTATTTCTGATCAGTCTACTGTTTCTGATCTTACAAAAACTATAAATTAAAGTCATTATCACATCATTCTATACTTTAAAACCTACCAACCCCTCAAAAAGTGAATCATTTCCAGCAGCAAAACCTGTTACAAAACATAAGTCAAAGAAAAATTAATCATTGATCACATTGGTTTAAAATGAAGAAAATGACACATTAATGGTAAAAGTTACCATTCATCCTTTTGAACATCTCAGTCATTTGAGCTTGAAGATCTTCCCGTATTTTCACTTCTCTTTCCATAGCCTTTCTTTCCACCTCAGCCCGCAGCTCTCTCTCTCTCCTCCCTTCTTCTTCTACCTGAATCTTTCCATAAAGTTGATCAGTTACTTCCTTCGGCATTTTATCCCAATTCTCAACGTCAACGACAAATTTCTTTTACCCAGCAGAGCACTCTACTACAAATTGTGACGCCCTCTCTCCAACAGCGACACCCCAGTTTTCTGAAATTGAAATCTTAAGCCTCGGTGGTTGAGAGCGTCGTAACTTCCTGTATTTTAGAGCTCTGCTTGGGCCACGAACTTCCTGTATCAAGGAACTCATTGGCATTTGAACATCACAAATTTAATAATACCAAAGGAGAGAATTAATGATAATGAAAGGATCATTAAATTTGAACATAACAAGAAATATGTGAGACTGTCAGAAATCATAACAGTCTTGGTTAGAGTATATATCTATCCAAAACTCAAAGCCAAACTGATCAAGTAATTACAGTTGAATAACACATGCAGTATCTGAGCTAAATTCTAGAAATATGAACAGATGCAATATCTGAGGAAGGGGCAGAGAGAGCATATATATTCAAAACTCAAAGCCAACTTGATCAGGTCCTTACAGTTGAACAATACAGATGCAATATCTGAGTTTAATTCTAGAAATATGAACAAATGCAATATCTGCGGAAGGGGCAGAGAGTGCATATATATTCAAAACTCAAAGCCAAACTGATCAGGTAATACAGTTGAATAAAGCACATGCAGTATATGAGCTAAATTCTAGAAATATGAACAAATGCAATATCTGAGGAAGGGCAGAGAGTGCATATATATTCAAAGACCAAATACAAACGAATCAGATCCTCACAGTTGAACAAAACAGATGCTATATCTGAGTTTAATTATGGAAATATGAACACTTGGATACACGTGTATACTACAAAACTTAAGAATCTGTAATATTAGACTCATTTAGGTACCGTGAGGATGAACTTCCAGAATAACAATCTATAGATGTACATTTAAATTTGACATTATAGCTATTGTTGGACGAGTATTTTATCAGACACATAACAAATAATCGCAATCCTTAAAATCACAGATTTTTGGACCATCACTTTACAGTATATATCACGACCATCCTTTCACAGATTTTTGGACCGTCATGAAACCCTACTGGTATGGTCTAGAAGAGAATTACACAAGCAAAATTAAAATAAAAAATGTTAAACAGGAAGAGGGGTGTTTACATTAGAAACGTCCATGCCGTGATTTAGTAGTTGTCGGAATACTCCCCCTTGATGTGAGATGCTTCGTTGATTTGCTTATTTTGTAGTTGCCGAAATGGAGTTGTCTGAAAGAGGAGAGGAAGTGGAGCTCGAGAAGTAGGACAAAAGAGAAGATTTGAAGAAGACGAAGGAGCTCGAGAAGTAGGACAGAAGTGCAATTTGGAGAAAACGGTGAAAAAGGTTAAATTTGAGGGAGAACAGAGAGAAGTAGGAAGTGTGAGAGTTTTACGGTGAAGAGCGGTAATGTACTGGATGAAAACGTTCAAGGGTTTGGAAAAACGTCAAATTAAGTTTATATTTGAGTAAAATTATAAAAGAAAAACGTCAAATTACTATATATTTGCACAGCAGTAGCAGATTTCATCAACAGTATTCGTACCAACAATACTACCCTCCTTGTCCTCCCCAAACACAAATCGTATGTATTCTCAATTTTTTTCTTTTTCTCGAGATTTTCATCCATACTATATTCTACTACTTTCTCTGTTCTTCATGAATCCCTCTTTATTCTGCCATTATTAGATTGATTGCGTACCATTCTTCACAACAGGTGAAGGGTAGAATCCACCATTCTTATGAGAATAGAGCCTGAGGACCTTACCTTAGCAAAGCGAAGAAAGCGCTGCTCCGCCCGAGATTGATGGGTTGTTCACGTCGTCAGAGAAATTGATGCTTGTGTGATGAGTTCGGCAGCAGCAGAAAGTGGGGAGAGGAAGAAGGAAGGAGAAAAAGGAAGAAGGGAACGAAGATGGAGAAGGAAGAAGGAAGGAGGAAGAACGAAACGAAAAAAATCGAGTTTGGGAAGATGAAGGAGTCAGAATAGCATATTATAACACAGAGAGGCGACGGAAATAAGTTGCCTCGTAAATACTCGGTGTTGCATAAGCGAGGCGATAGAACGTCTTGCCTCTGATTATATACAACACAACCGAGGCGAGTTAGAGTACATTGCCTCCGTAATCTATTACTCTATTACTCCCTCCGTCCCTTCTTGACCGTCCGGTCCTGTTTACTATTTGGACATGTCGTTTGACTTCATATTTAACATATAAGATGATATAATTTTAAAATCTAAGTTTTGTAGTAGATTCCTTAGGTGATAAACTATACATTACAAAAATTAATTTTGTAAAATTAATTTATCTAATATGTTTAATATTGAAGTGGAAAAACGTGCCAAAAAGTAAACAAGACAGTCAAACTCGGACAGAGGTAGTATGAGAATGTATAAAAGAGGCGAGGTGATTAGCTCGTCTCTATTGATCTAAACAATAGAGGCAATATTTAGTAGTCACCTCTAATGATCTCGTCCATACACACAGCCACGTACCAATGGAGGCACAATATTGTAGTTGCCTCTAAAGATCGCAACCAACAGAGGCTACCTTCGGGCTCGCCTCCTTTGACTAGTGTATAGAGACAAGTTTTCTATTGCCTCCATTGATCTACACAAGTTGCCTCCCTTGACACACATTGTTGTAGTGTTTGTTATATAGTTTATTTATGTTATTAGACACTACTACATAATTGTATATACTCACACTTTTAAGTTCAAATTTTATACACAAATAAAATGTGGAAAATTAATTCCTTCACAAGTGTCTTCATAATAGATGTAGAGATATTAGAGATCTTTGTATGTTATATATACATACTTGTACCTACATTTAGCATAAGCTCTTATTATATAGTTCTACACAAACAAGTGTAATTAAATAGAGTGGTTATATTAAAAAATTTACTACACTTTATTAAGTGGGGTTAACAAAAATGTCATTATCTATATTTTTTGTAGTAGTAAGATATTTGTTCCTCCCCGTAACATTTTGTAACATATCACTATGATATCACCAAATTCTATTTGTCATCAATTTTATTTCTATTAATATGTAAATTTTGTTCTAGAATTATATTGTAAAAATCATATTTAGTCTAAAGTAGATTAAAAAACTTTTAATATTTTTATTTAGCAACATAGTCTAAAGTAAACATGATTATTATGTCAGTCTTAGTAATCATGTATCCCTACTATCCATAATACAAGTGTTTTTATTTATTACAAATTTATAAATTAAAATAATATTAGAATTATTCAAAATAATTTTTAGAAGAAGTTTTTAGAAAAACTAGTAGTTTAAAAGTATTGTTCTATATTATTGACATTAACTTGTAACTTTGTATACCCGTTTTTTAAACTAGAAATAAAAAAAATAAAAAAACAATTTTTTTATTAATTTATATATTTCAAGTTTAAGGCAATTTTTATCCCAAACTATATATTTACTATCAATTTTTAAAATATAATTATATATATAGAAATATTATATTATTAATTAATATTAATTTTAAAATATTAATAATATTATATAAGAATTCTCACCCCTTTTTAAAAGATTCTGCTCCCCTGCTTCTAGGAGAGAAAAACCTATTCAACCTTCAATTCATAGTATATGACATTTTTTAATTACCATCTTTTCAAAAGCTGTAGAAAGTAAATCCGAACAGGAGATGTCAATTGCTTCTCCATTAGCTCTATGGAACAGAGTGTTGAAGTTTCTAGCTTGGAGGATATAATATACGGAGAACACTTGCACTAGCTTTACGCCGGGAAAATATAAATAAGAAACAATATATAAATAGTATTCATGAGAGCTTTAATCATTATTCCATTTTATATTGGGTTTTAGTTAGCTGGGCGAAAAGGTTGGCGGTTTGGCTTTGTCACCAAGTATGCGCCTTTATTCGTCTTCTTTATACAAGTGATTTTTTAATATACTTTAATAAATTCCAGTTGAGCTTATCCTGGACTCTATAGTTTGTGCTTAATTCACTCATCTACGATGATATAAAGTTGATTTTTTGGTTGTCGAAGGAGGATGGTGAGATTGTACTGCTGTGAAGCTCGGGCTCCTGTATGTCGTAAGTACTAGTAGTATGACGCATTTTTCCGCATTTGAGATTTTAGGCTTTTCAGTTTTCCTAACTAAAATACGCTAAAAAAATAGATAGTCTCGTGAATTTTACTTCATCGTGACCATATAAATTTCACATGGGAATTTATTAAAAAGCAATTGGGAATAAAAGTCGAGTTGCACGATATAAACTCCTATTTGCAAATTTCATACGTTTCTGATGGAGCCGCATTGGAAGTGGAAATGGAATTAGTAGCCCTTGAATTCTGAGTTTTAATTTCTACATTTTTTTCCCCTCCGGCTAATCCCGGTGAGCATTTAAATATTTGTCCTACATTTATTCTTGAGGTATCTCTAAAGGGTTAAAATCATATCAACAGGCCTTCCATCTTGTAAATAAGGCATATCTTGTCTAGGTAATTTTTTTGAAATGATATCTTTATTTCCATGTCTTCCCAGCTACTTTGATCACCTATTTTGATTTCTTGTTTCTGTGAAATATATACACGAATAATTTCGGGATTCGGACTAACCTCCCCCCCCCCCCCCCCCCCCCCCTCCCCTTCTGAATCCATCTTACATCAATATAACTCGACCCCTACGACCTATCGGCAGTTTTAGACTAGTTTCTTTTGATGTGGATACCTGAAATCCAAGTATTGCTCGTAATAATTTATCTTTCGGGGCATAGGAGGATTCTTTTGTCATCTGGTGTGTTAATTTCCCCCAAATCTGAATATTTTGGGGTTTTTGCGAATATATTGATTGATCACAATTCGGTATATTCCATTACTAATAAAAGTTTCACCAGGGAATTCATTAGAGGAATATCTCCAATAAAAATGGTTTGCTCTTGCATAGGGTTGATACCACCGAAAGCGGATAACAATTTCCTTGGAATCAAACAATTTGAAAAATGGGATTTATGTCCAAATGACACACCCTACCAAAAAAGGTATTTTATTTTTGTTCAACCCGTAGTCACATATGAATGAGTGACAGTATAAGTTTAGCAACACTTTTCCCTTAGGGATCTCTTGGAAGAAAGGATAAAATTCAACTTCGAGTTGTCAATTATATTCTTTATGGAAATGGAAACCCTATTCAGGGAATTTATGATATAATCTTCAATTTGTTCGGACTTGTTTAGTATTGAATGGGACCAAGACAAAAAACTTCTATTGAGGAGCCCGGGCCTCGCTTGTTGAAGTAAAAAACCAATGGTATGATTCAAAATTTATAAGAATCAATTTAGTGAAATCCACTTTGTCCAATGCTGTAAAAAGCAATGATCTCCCAGGTTCATAATTGTTTTATGATAATGGATTAGATCGTTTGAATCCCTTTTATTCCAGTTATTCAAAAGCAATATACTTCAACAACTATTTAGCCAAAATCAAGGAACTGTTCGTACGTTGTTGAATAGAACGAAGCAATGCCCATCGTTTATGATTTTGTCATCATCCAATCGTTTTCGAGTGGGTCCATTAAGAGTCTGTTGTGCAAAAGCTATATAACAAAGTATATAATAAATGCAAAGAAAAAGCAAGTGCACCTAATCGATGTAATACAACAAGTGTCGTATCCACAAGGAATTGATCCTACTTTCCTAGTCTCGGTAGTTAGTAATTGAAATGAAAGCACAATAAGTGGAGGTTTAGCCCGGTGGCAAGCTTGATTGTGTTGGTTGAGTAGTTGCAAGAACAACAAATAAATAAAGATGGTAGTTAATGGATTGGATGGAGGAGTACTTTGGGAATTTGGCAATCATCCAAACTTCCTAAATATGCTAGCAATTCTCCTTATGTCATAGTTGTCTTTTTAGAACAAAGAATAACCCTCTAAACCAAAGATGGGCTAAATCTTACTTAGTTAATTTTAACCTTCAAAATCATTTAGGGTTAACTCACTAAGTAGCATTAAGTAAATTATAGATAAAAGCCTCAAATTATACCCACTAACCCTAGGGTGTAAATCAAGGGTTCTCTCTCAATTTGGTCACAAACCCTAACTCAAAATCAAACTGTAGCAAGGGTTTACCAAGAATGCACTCAAGAGATCAATTTAAGAGCATTGAATGATAATTAAGAGAGAACAACTATATTAAGGCATGATCAAGATTCACAAGCACATTCGGTCTGGGGTCAAAAACCCATCCTAAAGCACTATAGAGTTCTACTCAAGCATAAAGAAGAGAAAACTAGAAAAGAGCAAGAAGAAGCCATTGATGAAGCTTGGAAGCTTTGGAGAAGGTGAGCTCTTCCTTCTTCTCTTCTTCCCTCCTCTTTCTCCTCTTCTTTGGCATTTTCTCTCTCTATTTTGTGTGTGTGGAAAGTGTGTGAATAAAAGTGTGAGTGAGAGTGTCTTTTTTCCCGTTTTTAAAACAGTTTCTAGGCAAAAATCTCGTTCGGACCGCCCCAGAGGGGTGGTCGGCCTGGGGCAGTCGTAACCAAAAAGAAATCCGCGTGCTGGAATCACCCCGATCGCCCCACAGGGGCGGTCCTCCTGGGGCGGTCCGGACTAGAGACAAATTTGTGTGTCGAATTCAACCTCGACCGCCCCATAAGGGCGGTCTGGACTAGAGAAGGATTTCAGCTTTTGTCCGCCCCTCCAGGGCGGTCCTCAGGGTAGGTCTTCACCATAAACGCTTTTTTTGCACCGAAATCGTCCCATTTGAACCATTGTCTTTGACACACTCCTCATGACAATAAGCTTGGCCACACCACAAGCTTTGAGAATCTTTAAAAATCATTGCTGCTCGAATGAGCTTTTACCTATGTTATGAACATAATGGTATAAGTTCACCTATATTATCGAAATGCTCTATAAAGTGGTGAAATAGGTCAATAGTTGCATGTAATAAAGGTAAATAAAGACCTTATAATTACATTATTTCACCACTTATCAGAGTCTAAAATTAAAATATAACAAAGAGAATCAACTAAAATAAAAAAGGATCCGCTCGTCAGGTCCTTTAGGAATAGTCTGTCAAATTGCGAATTTTGATTCCTTTTTCCATTTAATAACCCATAATCAAATCTTGGCAACTAATTATCTTCAGCTTGACAATTTAAAACAAACTTTTCAAGTATTTTTTGTTCTACATTTCTATCCTGAAATAATAAATTAAGTTCGTATAGGCATTTTAGATGCCACTATTGAGTTAGCCTTTCCGGCGACTTTTTCTGCTACTCGCTTATTCCATAAAGTATTCAACCTAGTTTGACAACAACTACCCAATATTCGGTACTTCCTTTACCCCGAACCCATACATGTTTCCGCAGATCTTACTGTAACTGGTTTGTCTGCAAATATATGTATCCATACCTTTCCACCACGACACACATTTCGGCCCACTGCTAGTCGTCATGCTTCTATTTGTCTAGTAGTGATCCAAGCTAGTTCAAGTGCTTGAAGAGCATATTGACCAACACAAATATGGTTACCTCAACAAGATATTCCCTTCATTATTCCTCTATGTTATTTACGGAATCGGGTTCTTTTTGAACTAAGCACGACAATTCTATCAAAAGGAGTCAATAAAATTTTATTCAACCTTATAGAATTAGAATTGATCATTTTTTGTTTCATCATCGAATTGAACAGTACAGAAAGACAAGTAAAGTCTTGTTATTCCTCGTCTATAAATATCCATATTTTTATACCCAATAACCCATATATAGTTCAAACTGGATAGGTGCAATAATCAATTTTAGCACGAATGGTTTGTAGGGGAACTCTAGCTTCTCTAATCCATCGACACATGCAATTTCTTTTTTGCAAATACGTTATGCAATTTGTATTTGAATTCCTTTTGTACCAACCTGTTTTGTTAGTTTAATAGCATTTTTCATTGCTTTTCAAAATGAAACCCTATTTTTAATTGTCCCGCTATAAATTCTGCAAGAAATTTTGGATGTTTGTAAGGTTTTCGAATTCTTGTAATAGTAATATTTAGTTTTTGGTTCACATAATTCAATTCTTTTTGTACATTCATTGAATTCTTGTAATAGTAATATTGAGTTTTCAATTCACATAATTCAATTCTTTTTGTACATTCATTTGCAGTTCTTTGATTCCTCGTGGTTTATTTTCTATTAATAACTTTGGGAATCCCATATAGGTTATGACTTGGATTAAATCAATTCTTTTTTGAATTTCTATACGTACAATTCCCTCGACACCACCAGAGGCTGTTCTCATATATATTTTAGCATAATTCTTGATACAATCTTGTATTTTTTTTATCTTCTTGCAGACCCTCATAATATATTTTTTTTTGTTGTGCAAACCAAATGGAATAATGCTTTTGGCTTGTCCCAAGTCTGAAACCAAGTGGATTTATTTTTGTCCCATAATACCCCACAAGATTTTAAATGAAAATTGCTACGTAAATATTGAATGTTTTAGCTATTTGTTTATTGTAGGATATATCTTTCAATGTTATTTTTAAAAAAGAAGTGGGTTTTTATATCATATAACTACGTCCTTGAGCTTAAGGTTTTAATTTTTTCACGATACTTTCTTTGCTGACTTCAGCTTTCCAAATAATTAAATCTTCTTTTTTTGAAACCTTTATTGTGTTTAGCATTTGCTCTGTGGAATAAATCAACTTTAAAATCGGATATCATGCTTGATAAGGCATCAGTTCGAGTATCATAAGTGTTTGTTCATAGGAACGCCCGCGGATTTGATCAATTACTCTTCGTGCTCTGTCAACATACAGAGGTATATATTAACCTAAAGCAGATACTTCAGTGAGTGATTTACTTTTTTTTTCTCATAAGGTTTACCTCCCCGCTAATGAAGGATAAGCATCTCCACTGTATAATTATTAACAACGAGATTTATTGTCATTTTTTCATGTCCCTCGAAATTTCGAGTAGGTGCAAATTCTCCCAATTTGTAGCCTACCATCCTACCTCTTATATAAATAGGTAAATGGACATTTCCATTATGGATAGAAATTGTATGATCAACCTTTAAGGGTTAATGGTAGATGGCCAAGACCAAGTTTATATTATGATTTTTCCTCTTTTGTGGTAACTTTATCTTATTTTCTTACTAAATGATTCACTACAAAATGATTTTTTTAGTGAACGTGGCACGGTTAATTACTCCTTTTTTTGAAAATATGAAGAAACTACATTGACCTCCTATTTACTATTACTACATCGACGAATAATCAAATTATTAGTATATTTATTCATTTTTCTGGTTCTTCTTCTTCCAAGTTCCAAGTGTAGGAAAACCTCATTTAGTTGTTGGACTTTTTCTACCCATTAGGGCCCTTTCTTCACTGCCCCAAGGGGATCATGATCTATAGGGTTCATAACAACTCCTCTTACTACATGACCTTTACCTAGCCAACGTTTAGACCCAGCTCTACCCAACCTTTTATGTTTCATTCCAATATTCCCTAGTTGTTGAGCAGTTTTGGGATATCAAACATACCTCCCCAGAAGGTAATTTTTTTTAAAAATTTGCTACAACCATATATGTACATTTGGTCATTTAAAACTGTATATTTGATCATTCAAAATTGTACTGATGTATATGTAAATGTATACAGTGAATTGTGATATTCCTAAATTTGTACTAAATATACATACTCCCTCCATCCCAGTTGACCTTCTCGTTTACTATCTGGACATGTCATTGACTTCAATATTTAACATGTAAGATGACAATTTTACGAATCTAAGTTTTACAATAGAAGCCTTATGAAAAACTATATGTTGTAAAATTTTGTTTTATAAAATTATTATATCTGATATGCCTAATTAAAGTGGAAAAACGTGTCAAAAAATAAATAGGAATGTCAAAATGGGACGATGTAGTACTAATTTTATAAACTGTATAATATACTTATAAAACTCGTACTTTTACTCTATACAAATTGTATCATAAAAATATAACCAAAGATAGTTACACATAGTTGTAGTCAAAACTGACTCATTGTTACACATTTACAGCATTTGATCAATAAATGTGTTTTGAGGTACCGCATCTTAATATTAATAACTTATTTTAGATTTTTTTAAAATATATTTCTGACGGGTGGATACCTCGAACATCATCTTCTAA
Organism: Limonium bicolor; assembly: GCA_023374045.1. NCBI lineage: Eukaryota > Viridiplantae > Streptophyta > Magnoliopsida > Caryophyllales > Plumbaginaceae > Limonium > Limonium bicolor. Next base: position 270,013,550 of record CM041778.1, on the reverse strand, counting down.
TCTCAATGTCTGCATTGTCCTATTTTGCTAACATATCAAGCTAGCATTTATGGTAGACCAAACACTAACTACTATTTTTTTTTTTTGTATTGTTTCGGTTAGTTCACTTCCCTAAAGACATAGGGCGCGTTCGCCTTGCACTAATGTGCATTTTTTGACAGCAAATATACAGCATATGCTGTTTGGACTCCTTTATTTGTTTTTGCTGTTCGCCTAAAACAGCATAAATGTCAGCATAAATGGCAGCATAAATGACAGCATAAATGTCAGCATAAATGCCCGCAGCAAATGCTATTTTTTCGTTTTCGTGCTTTCACTTCCGTTTCTTTACTCACTTCATAATGCAATTACTGTGACTATTGATTTAAAAAAAAGAATTTTTTTTACAAGTTACTTTATTTATAATAAATTACATAATGCTTTAAATAATTTATAAAAATAGTACTACATCTTTAGCCAAATTTACAAAAAATCACATTATAATACAAATCTATAATATATTATTTGTAATACCACATAGATTAATAAATTAAAAAAACAATAAATATACACACTTTTTGATATATAAATAAAATATTAAAATAGTATATAGAAATATGAATGCATATAATTTATTAACATACAAAGTTACAAAAATATTATCTAAATAAATTCACATAACATTATCAGAAATTTGAAACGCTTTTTCTCTTTTTTTATCGTTTTTATATTTGTAAGAATTATAAAATTAATAATAAAAATATATTGTTTAGGAGTTACAAGTTTTGCTTAAATAATAGAAATAAAAATTTTATTGTTTGTGAATTTTTTTTATTTATTTTTATTAACAAATAAAGTTACGTAGTGTAATATAATAAATTATAATTGTAATACGAAAACGGTAAACCACTACATATAACTAACTTAACCAAACATGCTGCATATATGCTGCACTGTCAAACAACAGTTTTCAAACAGCTGCATTTATGCCAGCACATTCCTGCCAGCAAATATGCTGCATTTATGCCAGCGCATTCCTGCTGCCAAATATGCTGCATTTATGCTGCCAAAACACAGCCATGCCGAACAGAGCCATACAAGCAAGCAAGCTATCGATCCTTTCGAGGTCGTCAATTAAATCAAACTTCTTTATGAAGAAAACCCGTATTAAGGATAAGGCGCCATTGCGTGTTACCAATCATAGCCACTCAATTATGAACAAATTTATCAGCTTGTTGCGGTTGGTCACGAAAATGATTGCCTCAATCTATTATCGTCTACCACTGCAAGTCAACTACAGTACAGACACCAGGCTATAATGATGATGGATTTGGAAATGGGTTACACTTTATTCGCTCATATATTAAAATCCTGTGACCCGTCTCTACATTACATAAATCTTAATAAAATGCTAAATATTAATAATAAAAAATGAAGAAATTATTATTATTAAGAGGAAAAGCGTGATATTCTTATTATACATACTCGAGCATGCACATTATGTAGATGGCGACATGATATTTATACGTATACATATGAGGAAAACCGTGAGCCGATTTCGAAGAAACAAAATTTCCGTTACGTTACAGCATGTGCATTCTGTTTTTTTAGCCGCGGTGGAAAAATTGCAATCCATCCTTGCTTATTGTTACGCGATTTGATTCTGTTTGTCCCCTGTAGTAAAGATTGACTTCAACTGGGTTTGAATATATTCGACTTTTTACTCATCCTACAGTTCGACTTATAGTTAGGAACATATATAGAAGGATTTACTATATATAATAAAGAAACATTCATTTTCGACAAGCTCACTGCAAGAGAACAAAACAACAAGAGTGTTGCTCCAGTGACATACCATGTACAAATACACATTACAACAACTTCGTTTTACCAAACTTCTCCCCCCCGCTGCGAGAGAACATGCCTATTTTTTGGTTTCTCGTTTCTTTTTTGATGAAAGTGGACTTTATTACTCAGCAGAACAATTAATTACATCAAGGTTCAAAAGTTGTCTGCTTGGTACGGGCGGGTTCTCTATCAGAGAAAGGAAAGCTCATTATCTATGGCTGTCTTGGCAATGAAATCTGCCAATCTATTAGTTACTGTTAGAAATATATGGATTATGGTACTTACCTCTTAAGCGCAGCGGAATAGGTAGGATCGTTCTTTCTGTTCATTGTCAACCGGATCGTCTTCCTTTAACAGCAACTGTTGAATCATTCGCGTCTACCAGGTGGAGGAGGCCACAGCAGCACTCCCCACACTATCCACGACCTAAGAACCCTAACACGGCTCTCTCTGTGTATTCTGTGGGAACTAGGGTTTATGTATCTTCTATATTACTGGAAACTAATTCCAGAGTCTCTATATATAATAATAACAGAAAGAGATAAGAATAACAAATATTCTTATCAATATTATTTGACGTTGGTTGTAACTAATATTTAACAAATAAATACTATCTTTTATTTATTACCAAAATAAAATAACCAACATCTCCTACTCAACCAATGGTCAAATACTCGAGAGCTTTCGTGTTTCATACAGGCAAATAGGCCGTGCGACCTGGCAACACACCTGCAATGTGGATAACTCCAAACCAAACCTCATCTCAGGCCAGAATGAAGCATCCAAAAAAAGGTTGCCAGCACCTCAAGTCCAATTTCTGTTCGACTAATCCAAACTCAACCCAGATCCTTCAACATATGGATGAGCAGGATACTGTGACCAATCACTATAACTACTAAAGTTACTGGCGCCAGCAATTGTCACTTCAGTATGAACTACTCTTGTAAACTTTTCCTTTTTCTTGGCATCGTATCTTAATGGCAATAACCGCTTTCCCAGAAGGTTACACTAAAACCGTAAAAATCATGGAATCTTGGTAATCCTTCCAAACACTACAAGAAAATTAGATTTAGCTACCACTGTATATCAGCAGCTAAATCATCAGTTTTGGTAGCTAAACATAACGGGCTACCGCATTTTATGATTTAGCTACTGATATACAGTGGTAGCAAAGGTTCTAGTGGCTAAATTAAAAATAGCTACCGTTTTGGAATGCGGTAGCTATTTCGCTTTGGTCTCGCTACTACTTTTCTGATAGCTAGATATTGCTACCATTTTAGAATGTAGTAGCCAAATGGCTACTAGTGTAATAGTAGCAAAATGGCTTTGGCTATAACAGTTGCGAAATCGGTACCAATACATCAGTAACAAAATCGATACTAGTGTAGCTGTAACAAAATCGCTACTACTTCAATAGTAGTGAAATCGATGCTATTATAGCAGTAGCAAAAAAGCTACTAGTACATCAGTAACAAAATCGATACTAAAATATTGGTAGCAAAATGGCTACTATCAAAGTTGCTACTAGTATAGCAATAACAAAATTGATACTAGAATAATGGTATATATAGCTCGCTCTACTACTGCTGAACAATGGGCACCAGGCCACCACCATTCATGTGTCCGAGTAACTTGACTATTCTTTAAATCAAAGTCTATGTTATGTGTACAGATCTAGGATTGAACCTTACAATGTATGAGTATAAATAGACCATAAATAGACCTCTGTACCAATACATATTTAATTCAAACTAGTGTGATAAAATGTGCATAGAGCAGGAATTGATCCTCTGAAGTTTGGGATGAATATAGAATGTGTTAACCATTGTGCTATGATAGTTATTCACATCATATATAGATACTACGTGTATATATTGAATGTTTGATACTGTAAATATAAATGGAATTTTTGCCGAGACATGATCAAACCAGGGATATATTAAAATTAATAAAATAGATATAAAACCGATTATGCTACATGATATTTTAATTTATATAATATAACAAATTAATTTAATGCGACCAAAATAGTAAAGCTAATAAAAATTTAAGTATATTGTTGGCTTAAAATTATAAAAATTAAGAAATATACATATATATCTTTTAAAAATCTTTAAAATGTCAGAAATTATACAAAAAGATAATATATTATGTAAATTTACTTATTTAATTAAGTCTTATTATATTTTGTTACAAATACTAATATAATATACATCATGATATGAAAATTAAAACTTCTAAATAATATATTTTATTTTGTAAATTTGAATAATATAATATTTTTATAATTTTAATAGATGTATAATATTGTATAATCTTGACTAATTTAATTGTTATAACTTTACTATTTTTCAAAATCCTATTAATTTTTGTTGTTTTTTTGTAAATTAAAAACATTAATATATAGTACATTTATGTACATTTTATTATAATTTTGAATACTTTTTAACATTTTATAAAATTTATACACATAATATAATATATATATATTCTACTTACTTTGCAAATTTTAACCTACACGTCAACTAATTTAGTTTTAGTTTCTTTTATGTTTTATTAGTTTATGTGGCTTTTGTAAATAAAAGCATCATATACTAATAAAATTGTATTAAACTAAATATATATAAACACAGAGACATATCTATATATACTTAACTAATTTAAATTATTATTACTACTATTTTTATATTAATTTTATAATTTTAACCAACATATGTATTAATTTAAATAATTAATACTTTTAATCTATTTTATAATGCATAAATATGTGTGATAATTTGAGACTTAAAAATATTATAATATCAAAATATTATATGTTAGGTATATATTATATGATAAAATAAATTATAGTAGTGCATAGTTTAATTATTTTTCACGAATTAGACAATTTTTATTTACTTACTGTTCTTTTTCAAAATTTTGATAGCTAAAAGCTAACACATATACTATGTTGAAAAATTAAAAAAATAAATATTTATATAAAAATATAATATGTCAACTATGGCAGTAGCAGTATAGGTTAGTATTTCGAATTATGTAGTAATCACACACGTAAGTTATAAGACAATGATAATTTTGATACCGCATTCATTTGTTGTATTCTAGTATAATATCAACTAAAGTTGTATTAGCATTATTAGTCGGTAGCAATTTTAAAATTAAATATAGTAGCAATATAGCTACTTGTTTAAATCATTTGCTAAATAGTAGCATAAAAGCAACTATAATCAAGTGCCAGTAGCGATTCATAATTTTGCTTATCTACTTGGTCGTAGAAACTTTAGCCAAGCCCCCGTGGCTTGGTCGGTAGAGGAGTGGTATCCTATAACTAATGTTTCTGAGTTTGAAACCTACCCACTACCGTAAATATCAAAAAAAAAACTTGGCCGTAGGAACTTTAAGATTATAGCAAGTTAGCTACTAGTTATAATATTTTTGCTATTATTGTCGAAATAGTTGTACAATAGCAACCACTTTTGAATTAGCATCCACCAGTAACAACAATTTCTTAATTTAGCTACCAATATTGGTAGTAAATTAGTTTTATTGAAAGATTCAAGATTCAAGAAAAAATAGCTACTATTGGCAGTAACAATTAATATAACTTAGCTACCATTGTTGCTCCTGTAGCACAACAGCTACCACTTTGTTAATAACATTAGAAATTAGTAGTAATTTTTCAATTTAGATACCATATGTGTAATAGCAATTCATCGTCCCCTTTTTACTTTAGATTTTTTAAAACTTTTCTTCAAATTTGAGATGTCTTTTCTTCTGAGTTTACTCGATTTCATATCTTAAAAGCCTTATTTTAATTCAATTATTTTTTTTAGATTACAAGAAAGTGCTAGATTTTTTTAATAATGACCCGATTTAATGTACTGGACTAGCTGCCCATAATGCTCAACTCTAATTCAGTTTTTGTTTTTGCTTTAAGACAACATTTTAACATGATGGGATATGTGTGTGTTTAGGTTTTAGGTTTGGATGATAAACTATTATCAGGATAATAATGGTTAATTTGGTAGTTAACCATTTACACAATCTGTAGTTTCAAAGTTATGGTGGATTTTTGCAAAATAATAATATACTTCCTCATACTTATCTTATATACATTAATTTGGGGTAATTTCTTAAAATGAATCTTTCTCATAATTATAAATAGTTGTGTATTTTGAATTATATACGTATCACACATTTAAATTAAAAGAGAATTATAATTTTGCTATCGCTTAAAATTATTAGCTATCATTTCTTATAATGTAGCACAATATTAACCATAATCTCATTAACATCATTAGTCGGTAGCAATTTCATAATTAAAGATAGTAACGATTTTTATGCTTGCTAAAATATTTGCTACCGACGCCCAAACAGTAGCAGAATGGCAACCGTGATGAGTGTCAGTAGCAATTTCATTAACTTAGCTTATCTATTTGGTAGTCGCAATTTAGCTACTAGTTATAATATTTTTCGCTACTGCTGCTTTAATAGTAACGCAATAGCTACCATGATTGAATTGGCCACATCCAACAGTAGCCATTCCGTAATTTAGCTACCAACATTGGTAGCTAAATTGTTCTTACAAAAAGAACCAAGATAAAATAAAAAATAGCTACTACTAATTGTAGCAGTCTTGTCAGACAATAGGGATTTGGCTACTGTTTAAAAAATCTAGCTACCATTGTCTTTGTTGTAGCAAAATAGACACCACTATGTTAGTACCATTAAAATCAGTAGCAATTTCTGAAAGTAGCTACCAATATATGTGAGGTAGCAAATCATCGGTAGCTAAATCAGTTTTTTCTAGTAGTGAAAGTAGCAGCATCATTACCACTATTACAACCCAAGTCAAAAGGTCAAAAGGTGCAAATAACAAACATTGACTCACACAGCGAAGGAGCAAGGATCAATCCATACGCTTCAATGAGGTCGCTAGCACGTACCGTATGAAAGTACGTTGTGGGGAGTTCTCTTACATAGAGGATGTCAACTCCCACCCACACAAGTCTAAAAGGTTCACATAGACACCTCCCACTCGGCTAAAAATGAACTTACATGGGTACAGGAACCTTTATTAAATATCCCATGTGGATTAACCAATAACCCTTTTAATATAGACTACAAAAGTCTCCCACTAACTTTGAGTCACTAAGACAAAGTTAGCATTACTTCATGATAACATATATCCAATGAAGCTGGCTACTTGTGTGAGAAAGTATGCCTTATAGTTCATTGACATCAATACACAACATGATATTTTGACAAACAAAATATTGAAGAGAATAAGCATTCTTATATCCAACAAGGTAAAAATTACCGTGGCCATAGCATAACACATAGTTTGCTGTGCTCTAAAAGTAAAAAAACTTTTGACAACTTCCAGTGTTTAGGGTCTGGATTTGTATGGAAACGACTAACAATTCCAACTACATAATAGATATCCAGCCCAGTGTACAACATAGCATACATTAAGCTATCAACATTACTGAAATATGGTACATTATTCATATAGGCTACTTCTTTTAAGTTAGGTCCATACCTGCACTAAGCATAAAATCTTTTTGGTTAGAAGAGTCATTGGGTATACAATCACTAAGATGGTATATTTTCAAAATATTATTAAGGTAAGGTAATTTTTCTTGAGACAAACTCAAGATCGTTATCTTCCTATTATTTAATATTTTGACTCCCAGTACATAACTGGTTTCACCCTTATCCTTCATGTCAAACTTGGATGTCAAACTAGCTTTCGTAGAAGAAACTAGATCCAAGTTGTCATTGGCTATTAGGATGTCATCTACATACAAAGTTAGAATGACAAATCCTTTTTTTAATGTATAACTTATATACATACAATGGTCTTCATTTATAATGGAAAACTTGTCCTTGACCATTGCCTTAAGGAATCTAATATTCCATTGTCTGGATGCCTGCTTAAGACCATAGATGGATCTATGAAGACGACATACCTTCTTCTCTTGACCCTTAATCTCAAACCCATGAGGCTAGTCCATATATATCTCCTCCTCAAGATTTCCATTGAGGAAAGCAGTCTTTACATCCATCTGATGTAATTCTAAGTCCAGACGGGCAACAATAGCCAAAAATAGTCAGATGGACCCAAATCTCACTGCAAGTGAGAATGTCTCATCATTATCGACTCATTCCTTTCGAGTATAGCCTCTTACCAAATAAAAGATCACCCAAGTCCCAAACTTGGTTATTGTTCTTGGACGCTAACTCTTCTTCCATTGCTTTTCTCCATTCAGATCCATAAAACCTGAGACAACGTCTCTAAAAGTCATAGGCTCATGTCAATTGCGTTCCTCCTCCTGAACTTGAGGATTCAAAAGAACATCTTCAACAACCATATCATTCTGATTAAATCTGGTTGTTGATTAGGATCATCTACTTCATAGAACTCTTGATCCCTAGTTGCTCCATAAATGGATGAATAATCATTTACCAAGAATGTGGCATCACGAGAATCAGTCTGGTTCTTCTCCCAATTAACTTTGAGAGTTAATTTATTCTCTACTTCATTCACGTAACAAATTCGTGTGAAGTTACCAATGAATGTGACAAAACATCACAATCATTAGGCCACAAATATTTGAATGAATTAGCTGCAATGGTTGAGTAGTCCTTTCCTCTATAGAAAATGGTTTCCTAGTAGATTTTCCAGCTAAATAATGCTCACACTTAGCGAGTTATAGCTTCTTGAGTTCCACTAAGGAGCTCTTCTCTTGCTAGTCTATTCAACCGATCAATACCAATATGACCAAGTCTAGCATGCCAAAGGTCTGAATCATCAGAATTAATAACATAAATGAATGAATATGATTACTTAAACCAAATTTGGCATTAAATACTACGAAACCATTCAATAAAGAGTTATTACTGAAAAATGTACCAACATCAAACAACTCTAAAGTCGATCCTTCAAAACAAATTTGAAGCCTAACCTAAGAAGAGATGGAAAAGAGACTAAATTTCGCCTTATTTTAGGGGCTTACAAGTCATTATGTAAATACAAAGATTGACCACTATGCAAAACTAATCTGCAGGTTCCAATCTTGTGCACATCAATGCTGGTATCCTTCCCCATGTAAATATTTTGGCTTCCTCTTCTAGGAATCCGGCGAAACTCTACAAAAGATGTTCGATCCCAAGTCACGTGCTCTGTTGTTGCTGTGTCTCAAGCTCCGGGCAATCTTTAATAAAGTGCCCTGATTTCCTACAATTGTAGCAAACACCTTTAGACTTGCCTCTAGCACCACCAGCTTTTGGCTGGTTCTTTGGATCTTTACCACCATTGGCATTGCCTCCCTTCCTTTTCTTCCACTGCCCTTTCCCCTTAAAGTCACTGTTACCATAATTCCCTCTTTTATTCCTATGATTCTTATGACCTCTATGTCAGAATCAATAGCATACACCTCATTAGCTGGTTTTTCACAGAGTAACCTATCCTCTTCCAACTCAAGATGGCGAGCAACATCATCAAAGGTGCGGATGGTATCATCATGGGTTAAAGTCTGCTTCAGAGAATCCTACTCAACACTCTGAGGGAGAGATTTGATCAGAGCTTGAACTTGCTGCTCATCAGACAACTCATGTCCTGCAGCTTTAAGCTCATTAACCATATTAGACATGGCAGTAATATGTTCAGCCATAGTCTTATCAGACTCTTTTTGTAGCTATCAAGACGCATTTGTAATTGTCTTCTACAAGTATCAGTGCTTCCTCCAAAGTTCCGCTTGACTGCTTCCCATACTCCATTAGCAGTTTGATGGGTTTCGAAGCGCAGCATCAAGTCACTTCTCATACTACTTAAAAGTATGATCCGGGCAGTGCGACTCTTCTTCTTCCAGGCATTATAGGTTTCTAGCTCCCTACGTGCCTGGGCGGAGTGTCCATCACTAGAAGGAGCCTCCATGACTTGTAGAGTTGCATCCAAAAGCTCTTGGTCTTCCAAGACATACTGAACTTTACGACTCCACGTATCATAATTTCGTTCAGTTAATTTTTCACCCTTGTTAAGATCTGCTACTATACTCTTCGATACGACATCCATCTTACAAAAAAATGATGTCATTAGGTTGTGTCTTACACGTGTACATAACACTACTCGTTTATAGTATTATTAAAATATTTATCAAAGTATAAGAAACAAAAATATGCTCCGCGCATACAATCAATTTCAGTACTTAGACTTACAAATTAACATACCATAAACACGCACAAATGCATTTATAATTTCAAAACAAATTTGAAATTATGACGGTTCCCATTATCAATGAAAAACAAATTTCCAGTATTATTGTTCCATTAATAAATTCCTACGAAAAGAATTATTATTTAATTAGTGTCTACTAAAGACAATCTAGACAAACTAGATTAATTGAAATTATATGAACAAATAATATTCAAGTGATTAAATTATTTGATGTCTACTAAAGACAATCTAGACAAACTAGATTAATTTAAATAATTTTGAACAACTTATGTTCAATTCTAATTAATAAAACTATTATTCTTATCATAATAGAATAACAATTACTAAAAACATGGAACAATAATATTCGTCACAAAAACGAACAATAATATTAATCTCATAACTGTAAGAATTTAATGTTACAAAAACATTTTAACAACCTTTATATGTTACGAAAACATATATTTATGGTATTTTATAAATATTACTATGTAATTTATACATATCTGGTTCGATATATTTACGCGTTAGAATTCACCCGAATATATAATATTCAGATCACTTAAAAAGAGAATATATCAGGTAATGATAACCATAATATCGATCTACAAATATTATAGATAATAATTCTCATAATATAAGAACAAATCCATCTTTGAGAAACTAGGAAACAAATTCCACACTTTTAATTCAGTTCTTTTATGTAAAACAAATTTACCCAAAATAAAAGAAACATAAAATATAAATATCTTAAATTTATTATATTCTTCCTAAAATACACAGAAATAGATCCACACTATTAGGAACAAATCCCACCATAATAAAATACTTAATTTTATCAAATTTGTCTATCAGAAGACACTGCCGAGATTGAGGAACTCACCTTCAATTCTTATTATCAATTCATATAACCAGAATAATTAATCACATAAAACCAACCGGTATAGAATTGATAGGCAAGTGTTCATCAAAGGTTCAACTCAACAATAAATAAGCTTATTTCACACCTGAGTTCCACCGGCTAAATACAATAGCGAATGAATTTATTTACGTAATTAAAATTCACTCCGATCAAAATTGCCTACGTGCATCACCCAATGAGATTAGCAGCAATAATTATAGAAAAATTAAGTCGATTTGCTTTCCATCAAATCAGCAAAAAGAACTTTAATCTTATTGTATTTATAATTTTATATAATCACCAGAACATGTGAAACGGCAGTCAAAAGATTCAATTTTTTTCTTTCTTTTACCGCCGATGGGTGAAGCACACCACGAATCTCTTGTTTTTTTTATCGACAATTAGCAACCCATACGCAATGAATCTATTATTGTACATAGTTAGGGATTTGACGAAGTGAGCAATGTTAAACTCAAATATTACTACTCAACTCTTGAGCGCAGTACAGGTTATTCTTCAGCAATCAACGAATCAAGAGAACGCATCTAGCTCTGATACCACTGTTAGAAATATATGGATTATGGTACCTACCTCTTAAGCGCAGCGGAATAGGTAGGATCGTTCTTTCTGTTCGTTGTCAACCGGATCGTCTTCCTTTAACAGCAACTGTTGAATCATTCGCGTCTACCAGGTGGAGGAGGCCACAACAGCACTCCCCACACTATCCACGACCTAAGAACCCTAACACGGCTCTCTCTGTGTATTCTGTGGGAACTAGGGTTTCTGTATCTTCTCTATCACTGGAAACTAATTCCAGAGTCTCTATTATATAATAACAGAAAGAGATAAGAATAACAAATATTCTTATTAATATTATTTGACGTTGGTTGTAACTATATTTAACAAATAAATACTATCTTTTATTTATTACCAAAATAAAATAACCAACAGTTACCCTATCAATCTTGTGTATCTCACACTTATTAACAATACCAAGTATGCTCTCGCATGCTCTAAATAAGTTTTCGCGAGGATGGAACCTACTCCTCTGCTTGTTAAGCAATGTAACCACCACCTGTGAATCCGATTCAATGATGATATTGGAGAGACTTTTGGCCTCTACCAGCCAAAGACCATCTAAAATGGCCCAGGTTTCAGCCTCTTCAATGTTAGTGTCCCAGCCCATGGGTGAAGCACAAATCCATTGTTCCCTATGATATCTGCATGCTCCACCAGCTGCTGCTTTCCCCTGCTGTGAGACTGCACCATCAACATTAATCTTGACCCATCCTGCTGGAGGGGGAGTCCAACGTTCTACGCCACCGTACTCACTTTGTTCTGGAAGTGCTTCACTTCTGTCACATCCAGCAGATCCCGCACCTTAGAGAAAAGCAAAGAGATAGGCTGGTCTTTCTCATAAAATTATTGTGATACTTATGATTTCTCCATAATCAAAGAACATAGCAGGTGATAGAAAAAATGTGTGGCCAATCTGAATTATAAACATTGGAAGAGAAGTATTCTTTAGATTTAGAGTGATCCAAGTTTTGGATGCTATAATTAGCCCATTGATCAATAATAGGATTGTCCCTTAATAGGTATTTCCAGATTTTAAGGCTCAGAGGACAACATTTAAGAATATGAGCAGTCTTCTCTATCCCCGCAAGCATCACATGAGTAGTTAGGAGAAAGCCCACGCTGAAGCAATAAATTCTTGGTTTTAAACCCAGCATGTCCTATCATCCATAAACAAGTTTGGATTTTTTTCAGGCACATTGATTCTCTAGATCATTTTCCACAGGGAGTTACTCTCACCTTTATTCCTAACAATCTCATAAGCTGATGAAACGGTAAGATCTCCAGTTTTAGCACAGTTCCAGGAAATTGAATCCTCTAGGTCAGATTCTAAGATGCCTTACTGGGTAGGAGATTGAGGATATCAAGAGGTAAGTTATTCTCAAGTAACTCCCATTTCCAGCCCCTGTTAACTTCCCACAAGTCAGCCACGGTAGACTCCATGTCTATGGAAGAAGGGGAGCTAGCATAAATGCATAGCGGAGAGTCCACTAGCCATTTATCTGTCCAAAATTTAATGCTTTTCCCATTTCCAAGTCTCCATTTGGCCCCTTTCTCTGCAATCTCCTTGGAGGATGTTATGTTCCTCCAAGTGCAGGTGACAATTCTGGATTCAGGGTTTTTATATTTATTTAAGAGAATTCTTGCCCAAAACCCATCCTGGTTACTAATGAGTCTCAGCTCAGTCTAGCCAGGCATGCTTTATTCATTAGATGGGATTCCCTGATTCTCAGCCCACCCTCATTCTTAGGCCTACAAATTTTCTCCCAAGATATAGTGTGGAGCTTTATTTCATTGTCTTTATGACCCAGAGGAAGGCCCTATTGATTCTATCCAGCCTAAGACAGATTGAGATAGGAACTTTTTGGCACATCATATTAAAGTTTGGGATAGCATTGAGAATTGATTTAACAAGAACCAGCCTGCCCGCAAAGGATAGGGTTTTGGCCTTCCATCCAGAAACCCTTCTTTGAATTTTCTCAACTAAGCCCTCAAACTGATTACTATGATTCCTGCCATAAATTAAATTAAGCCCTAGGTATTTACCTAAATTATCTGCAACAGGACAACCAATATGTTTGCTGATATCAATTCTCCTGACCACATTGACATTATTTGAGAATAGGATTGTTGATTTCTATAGGTTAACTCTTTCTTCAAACATCAGACAGAAATCATTAAGAACTCCTGACATGGTGGATACATTGCTCATGCAGGCACTTCATAATAAGATTAAGTCATATGCAAAGTACATATGAGAAATAGCAGGATCTCTTTTGCAAAGTTTTATGGGACACCATTCCTTTCCTATGCCAGCTTGGTCAATTAGGTGAGACAGCCTTTCCATGCAAAGAACAAACAGATAGGGGGATATAGGATCCCCTTGTCTAAGACCTTTAGAGGGTTGAATCTATCTAATTGGGATCCTCCCAAAGGATTTTCATACTTACAGACTCTACACAAGACATAATTAGATCAATGAAATTGGTGGGGAGATTGAGACAGGAAAGAGTGTTTCTGATGAAATCCCAAGATAAGTTATCATATGCTTTTTCTAAGTCAATTTTCAGGATGGCCCACCCCTCCCTACTCTTAGTTCTGCTCATAGAAAAAACAACTTCTTGCATTATAACCTGATTATCCTGGATATGTCTACCAGGCACAAAGCTGCTCTGGAGGGGGGAACAACCTTAGAGAGAAAAGGCTTGATTCTATTGACAATCAGTTTGGAAATAATTTTGTAGGGAACATTGCATAGAGCTATTGGTCTAAAGTGTTTCATGTTCTCAGGGGGTTTACCTTAGGGATGAGGCAAAAGAGGGTGGAGTTGATATCTTTCGGGATGCTGCTACTAGAAAAGGCTTTGAGTACCAGATCCAGAAGATTATCCTTCACAAGGTCCCAGTGGTTCTTAAAGAACCAAGCCTGGAACCCATATGGCCTAGGGGCTTTGAAACTGCCCATAGATTTAATAGTGTCCCTAATTTCATCTAAGGAAGGGAAAGAAGCACAAAACTCCTTGTGAGCTGAGCTAATAAGAAAGTCATGGCCTAGATGTAACTGGGGTGTTTGGTGTTGAGCTTTGAACAAATTTCTATAGAAATCTAGGGCCAGGTTCTTCAAACCATCCATGCCCTCAACAGTATTGCCCTTGAGATCATCAAGTTTGAGCACTTTTGTTTTAGCCCTCTTAATTTTCACCTTTCTGTGGAAGTATAGGAGAGTTTTTGTCCCCAAATAGAACCCATTTTTCCCTAGCTTTTTGAAACCATAGAAGTTCTTCTCTGAGTAGGGTAGTTTCAAACTCTTTTTGAAGGTTTTTTCAAGATTTCCGAGGAAAGTGGACTGACTGATGCTTCTCAAGACTTTTTGGATGCCCGCTAATCTAGCAAGGAGCCTATTATTAGTGTGGAAAATGTTCCCAAAGTGATCTCTATTCCAATCAACCAGGGCAGCACTGAGATTAGACAGATTCTGGTTTAACTCTAGGGAATGATTCCAAGTATCACTAACGAACTTATTATAATTTTCATGGGTGGACCAAGCCACCTGAAAGCGAAAGGGTTTATTCAGGTTATTGACAGCAATAGATCTATTAAATGAAGAAATAATAGGACTGTGGTTATAAGAGGTTCTAGGCGAGAGCTTCTACCCACTGTGTGCATAGTAATCAAACCATTTTGTGGGACACTAGGGTTCTGTCTAACCTAACAAAAATGGACCTATTAGTCCAGGTGAATCTATTCCCCTTAGATGGAAGATCTATAAGACTGTTCGGTGAACCCAGTCAATAAAAGCTAAGCTACCCCTATTAATAAACCTGATGCCCCCTTCATCACTCTAAGGGATATAATGGAGTTAAAATCACCTGTAAGGACCCAAACATTATCCTGGCTAACAGCCAGATTAGACAGGTCATTCTAAAGTGTAATTATGTTATTGTCAGCAGGGTTAGCATAAATGAAAGTAGCAAAGACAGAAACACTACCAATAGCTACTTTCGTATGAATAAACTGGTTACTACTGCAAAGAATGCTTAACATCACACTATCAGACTAGAAGAGCCACAGACCACCACTAAAGCATAAGGCCTCAACAATGAATCTATTAGGAAAACCAATTTTATCTATAATATTGTGACTTTTATCCCCACTGATCCAGGGCTCACGCAGAACATAATATGGGGATTCAACCTATTCAATAAATCTCTAATAGAGGGCAGAAAAGCTGTTTTTCCAGCGCCTCTCACATTCCAAGCAAGAATTTCAAAATTGCAATCCATATAATCAAAAGCAATAATCAAGATAATTAAACTAGAGCCTTATCCACTTTTATTACATGGTTCAACGCAAGCATTAATGGAAGCATGGCCAAATTTATTAGCATGATCAGCACAATCAGAAGAGAAAGTAGGATTAGAAGACTTGGCTGATTGAGAATCAGTTTCTTTGTCTGACGCCTCCTCCATCATTATTTCCTTGTTCTTTTCCCCAGCGGTCAGCTTCTTATCCCCATGCTGGCTGGCTACCTTCTCCGTATGGTCCTTCCTCCCCATACGTTGTCCCTTCACAAGCTCCCTATTGCCTAGGTTATCTGCTTCATCCTGATTGGTTACAAGAGCCTTGAAGCTGTTGGAAAGCAAAGGCTCTTGAGACTTAGGTGGAGAATCATCCTTGGAATCTACACACCCTTCAAAGGGAGAGGGGATCTCCCTTTTCCTATCAAGGCCTTGACCGATTTTGATTTGCTCATCCTGTTAACTCGCATCCAAGGACCAAAATTCTTAGAAAGGTGCGAGTTATCCTCTTTATGGGGGTTCTGAATAACCTTAAATCCTCCTTCATTTACCTCGCCGTGGCATTTTCCAGACGTGGGCAGTTGGTCTTCTGGTGGCCAAAACATCCACAATGAAAACACAGAAGATGACACCCTCATATTCAATTTTGTGGACCTTTCCCTGAAGTTTAAATTTCCCGATCAGCGGCTTTGTTAACTATAGATTAACACAAGAGTGTCCATTAATTGCGCAACCCAGCCTAGTTCTACCAATGTCGATCTTGCGCACCTTTCCTACTTTACTGCTGATTGTGCTTAGGCACTCCTCTGTCAAGTACTCCAATCCCAAATCTGGGAATTTTATCCAGACATCTAAATTAGTCAGAGCTTCCGACTTTATATCAAAATCCCTCTGCCATCGTCGAACTGTAAGATACCTATCTGAGATTTTCTAGGCACCTCCATACAGGGCCATATCCCTGCCTACTTTTTGTTCGAAAACCATTGTAAAATACCCGTTTCCTATAGCAAGGACATCAAATCTGCCCTTTGTCTTCCATCTCTAGACCAATCTATCCATCATAATAGTAAGGGGAAAAGATTTACCTAGTAGCTTCATAATCACCGCATTCTTCCAACTTTTTTTTGATGTTCTGGATCGCTTCTCTTGACAAAGAAACGGTCGGGCACAACGGGTCTTCACTGTCACCATCTTCGATTTCTTCTAGTTCTTCACATTCCGACAAGTCCTCGTCCGACAGATCTTCCTGCTGGAAGCCTTCATTAGACTATAGAATTTCTTTGAAGCTTGGTCTCACATCTGCTGTATTTTCTTTCGCAGCACACACTATCTCCTTGCTGGGGACGTTAATGGCCAAAAATTGTTTTTCTGTCTCCCAATCCGACACCGTACGCTTCTTCTTTACAACTTTCCTGTGTTCTCCTTCCGATGATATCGCGTTGAACATAAACTCCATTCATTAGGCGGAAGCTTGAGGCATCAGTATCGTTTTGTGATAGTCGTAGGGGGATGTTGAGGGGAAAGCCGTGAGCTACCACTAATGTATTACCGGCGGGGAATGCTGCTCGAAAAACTCTTCGTCAGTCTCGCCACTATGGGTAATCTTCGAGGGGAAGAGAACCCTAGAATTCAGACATAGAGGCGCATAATCCCTTCACTTATATTCATGGTTTCTCGTCTCTTCTTTTATGGATTTAGAATTATAGTCCCCTTTTATCATCTGCTTGTCGAACCTTCCATGTGGTGATAACAATCACTTTTTATGTTGAAGGAGTAGCTTAACATCTAAGACAAGATGATTTCTCATTTTACTTTCATTGAGTGTTGGGGTTCCCTCTTTTTGCATGTCACATTTTCCTTTAAAGGAACAAGTGGCGAGAAGGCTAGCGCGGCTCTGGACACCACTACTCACTGTTTATTTAGCTTACCTGGTTTTAGAGATTGCTCGAGTTTCAGTTTCGATCATGCTGATGAGCAAAGTCGGATTATTGTAGCAGAAATATGTTACTATCTCTACCTAGGAAGTGTACCTATCGTTTTGCGGAATAGTGATTGAGTGGGGGTTGTCGATCTCAGGGACCTCGTTCAATTAATTGACAACTTATTAACTAACTGAGAAACTAAACTAAGAAAATAGAAAATGTCACTTTTTCAGGTTTACTTAATTTAATAAAAAGAATAGCTCAACAAACTAATATTGTAACACCCCCGAAAAAACATCCAATAGTACAAAACCAAGCTCCTAGTCATATTACCTAAAAAACTACGCAGCGGATTCTCGATATCATCCGGGTGTCACAGATGCCAACCACCCACGTGGTTGACAGACCACATTACCAACACCAAGTTACGGTCTGCATGACTGGAAACAGCCCTCTATACAAACTCATAAACAATACATAGTACAATTCCCAATTACCGAGTGTCTACAACAAAATTACCACATCATAAACTAAGAATTATATCTCAGGTTTAGTATCAACCCATATATTACCCATACTACTACAAACTTAAAAGTCATGCCCTGATGGACTACCCCCATGGTAGCCATCCCGCCTACGCTCCGTTATCGTCCGGCACAATACCTGAAAAAAAATTGGGTGTAAAGGACTCAGCAAACTACGCTGAGTATGAACGTGTGTAGCCCGTATGTTACCGGGCCACACGACTACTTGGTCGAATATTATTAAGTCAATTTACATGCTATAATAAAGCAGTAAAACACACCACATTACAACATAGTATCATACACACTTAGGGTAGTAACACATTAGCAACAACAACCAAGCACAACAAGCTGCTAGTAACACAACAACAACATGTACATAATAAAACGTGTGCATAGGTATGTAATACCCATGATCCTCACTATGGGATCGTACGAGCGTTGTGTGCTTTCATTTCTTTTCTTTTTATTCCCTTAAAGTGTACTTTCTTTCTCTTTCCTTGCACCAGGTCTGGGGATGTAATTTAGATCCCGTGACCATCTCGTGTAGGTGCTAATCTTTCCTCGTTTCCTTAAGGGTTATTTGTGGATTCTCTTATCACCACCATTTGGGGAACGTCTTCTTCATAGCTAATCCTCCATTCCCGGATAGCTCTCTCTCTCTCTGTTGTTTAAATGTTACGAGCCACTGCCCCGGATACCAAGGGTCTGTCTCCCTATTCCTCTTCAATGTTACAAGCCTCTGCTCCGGATACAAAGGGTCCGTCTCCCTATGCCTTCCAATGTTCTGGTCTCTACCCCGGATACAAAGGGTCCGTCTCCCTATTCCTTTTCAATGTTCCTAGCCTCTGCTCCGGATACAAAGGGTCCGTCTCCCTATGCCTTCTAATGTTCTGGTCTCTACCCCGGATATAAAGGGTCTGTCTCCCTATTCCTTTTAATCTTATTGGTCTCTACTCCGGATACAAAGGGTCCGTCTCCCTATTCCTTTTAATCTTATTGGTCTCTACCCCGGATACAAAGGGTCCGTCTCCCTATTCCTTTTAATCTTATTGGTCTCTACCCGGATACAAAGGGTCCGTCTCCCTATTCCTTTTAATCTTATTGGTCTCTACCCCGGATACAAGGGTCCGTCTCCCTATTCCTTTTAATCTTATTGGTCTCTACCCCCGAATACAAAGGGTCCGTCTCCCTATTCCTTTTAATCTTATTGGTCTCTACCCCGGATACAAAGGGTCCGTCTCCCTATTCCTTTTAATCTTATTGGTCTCTACCCCGGATACAAAGGGTCCGTCTCCCTACTCATTTCTAAAGGGTATTGGCTTATCATTACCTTTGATAGTTCGACACCATAGTGGGTGTCTTTAGAGGTCCTCTATAGTTAAGAGGAGTTTCCCTTTATGTAGTTCCTTTAGTTTGTTTACGAAGTTCGTTGTGTTTCATCTCAAGGATTCATCAACGAGAAGGGACTACACTACTGTGTGCGCGCAAACAATATGCACAATAATAGCAAGCAGGTAAGCAAGGAAGATAATCAATCCATTCACATGCCTTACACAAGCTCACAACAGACAAATAAGCACGGTAAAACAGACATCCGTTTTCATGCATTAGTCTTGTAGTCATAAACAAACAAGGCACACAGCACACAAGCCGTGTAACACGGCAACATACGAACCACACATGTCCATACCTTATTTAGAAGCACGTGTCATCTCACACACGGGGTCCCGGGTAGCGTTCGTTACGGCCCTAATGTTGATTAAAAGTAACGGGTCAGTTCATGATTTCATGTGACGACGCTTTATAACGGGTGTTGTTTCTCTAGGTGTGTTGTTAAGTGCTTAGTTTATATTAATCCTTAGAACTTCACATGTATTAATTCTAGGCTTATCTTACTCCTAGGACATTCACACCTTGTTTTATACGTTATCTAAGTCCTTTTCCCTCCCTAACTAATGTTTTGGAGCATTTTAAGCGTTATTTATGTAACGAGTTTATATAAGGTAGGTATAACTTGACTAATGTGTATTCCCTTCTTAGATAGATAGGTGAGTAATGTTTTTAAACCTCGTATCACAATAATATAGTCTCTACAATACCCCTAGAACTTATTTATACAGAACCCACAAGTTTCTCAAATCTGAAACACAACTTCCATGTAACGCCTTATCTAACTTCACTTCCAAGGTAGTAAACCGATGTTTACCCTCTCAACATGTTTTGCTAATCTAGATGTATCTATCAGCTATGATTCAGGTTCATTACTAAGTTAGCACCACACTCATAATGCTTCTGTAAATCAGTTATACCGAAACATAAAAATTTGAAATCTGGAACAACTCTCTCCATATTCCTTTTCGATCCTTGGTTCTGTTCAGTCCAACTGATGTGTAATTCTCTCCCACAGCACCTACTCCACTAGCTAAGGGTGTCAACTATGTCTCAGACTCATTACCAACCCAAATAAACACTTGTATAGATTCTGTACTTAACTACCCGAACAGCATACTACTGAAAATCTGGAGCACAACTGAATTAGTGCCCTTCTTTCAGCTTCTTATGTAAGCGTATTATCCTGATTCCTAATCTCCCTCAAAGTGTTCACATATTTACTTGAGTGTATTGGGGTGTTTCAGGTTCTTTAACGTTCAATGCAACCCCTACAGCCCTCTACAACACATGAATCTACAGAGAGCATAGATCTTCAGGCAAGAATCAGGAATCTGAAACCTACAACCTGTTATCCTTTATTCTATTACTCTCTTCTGTTGTTTTTTCTTATTGCTCATTAATCAATTTTTTTTTTCTTTTTACTCTCCCCAATAATCTAGTTACTTAGGTAGTTGTCTTGGTATAGTTTTCATCTTTAAAACAGACCCAAAGTAACATGGACCAAAATCCTGAAAATTCTTACACAGGTAACAAACAAAACTGAAACTGAAGCTATGCATCTGCTGTAAACTCTATTCTACTGCTCAGCTTTTTTTGTTACCTAACCTATTTCTAGTTTCCCCAACTTGTTTCGTTACTTAGTTATATGTTTTAATACAGTTTTAGCTTTAGAACAACTCATGGCAACAGGGACTACTCTTCTGAAAGTCATGTACACAAAACCTGTAAACTGAAAACTGAGACACAATTTCAGTTTTACTCCTCCTCTCTTAGTGCACCAGGTTGGGCTTTTAAATTATTCCAAAGGTTTATAAGCTAGTTAGGTGTATTAGCTATGTATGTGGTTCATGATTTAACCAATAAGACCCATTACAAGTCCCCTGGAAATCAGTTATACAGAAACAAAGGTTGCTGAATTCAAAATGGTTAACCACTGAAACATTCTCTTAATTTGTTCTCTGTCTGTCTTCTATCTGTTTTCTAATTTACCCAATGCACTTACAAACTTACTAAGGTGTTTTATCGGTGTTTCAGGTGCATTAGCTATTCCCTACAACCTCATCAAATCCCCCTGTACCAGGTTATACATAAGACAAGTTTTCAGAAAAGAAAACCATAAAACTGAACATTCACTTCCACTATTTCTTTTCTGTTTCTCTTCTGTTGGCATATTAAATTTTTAAGGAAGACTCACCTCATATCGTAGCTGTCTTAATGTTTTAACCCCAAAACGAAAATCACAACCACCAGACTATGCCCCTGAGAAGCTCATGTACAAAAACACAAAACTTTCAGAAACTGCAGTTAATGTATATTTTTTTTTTCGGTTATTGATCTCTTCTGTGTTCTTTTAATTTGCTTCCTGGTTTTCTCACTTAGTCATGTGTTTAACAGAGATTCTAAACCCACAACAAGACACAACCCCAGGGACAACGTTTACTGAAATAAAATCCTTCCACAGCAACCCGTAAGAAACTGAACTTAGCTGAAAACTGAATCTATAAACCGATAACTCCACCTTTATTTTCTATTGGTTCATGAATTGCGTTACAGTTTTCTCTCATTACCAACTCAAGTAGTATAGGGTGTGATAGTTTTTTTTTTTTCAACAGACCCAAACTAGTCTAGTTAACATCTCTGAATAACTTTTACAGAAACATAACCTGTAACACTAACACACTAAAACTGGTGTCTCCCTCTATTGTATTTTCTGTTTTCTGTTCACGATTTGGTTTATACTTCTTCCCAATTTCCCTTAGGCTTTTGAGTCAATTAGTTTCACATCTTAATATAGTTTAAATTTTTAAAACCACCCAAGGCAGTCTGTCAAGAACTACTGAAATTTACCTTGACTGAAATTCAAGATTTCCGAAACCAAACCTACTAATCAGTGGCAGAGGTAGCTTACCACTTATGTATCTTAGATGATCTCCCGTGGTTGACTATTGGCACCCAAGAAACTTCCAGTACTTTGTCACTCGATACCACTGAGAACATTTACCTAGGGGTTAGTCGTTTGATAGTCCAGAGAGAAGATGGGCTGGAGCAACTGAAACTTGCTTGAAAGGCTTTACCTTCTGGTTATGTTCCAGTGAAAGGGCTGAGCAGTTTTTTTTTATCCAACAGCTTTTCAACAAGGCCTAGAAGGCTGCATGGGGCGTCTACACATGAAAGGGACAGGAAAGAGCTGAGTGGGTGAGTTGTCTTGATTTGTCTCGGACATCAGAAAGAAAAAACAAGGGACAGAAAGAGAGAGTTGCAGCAAGATTGCTTCATGGTCTCACCGTGGGTTGAAATGCAAGCCGGAACGCAGATGTCTCTGCTCGTGAAGGATCAGGGGTAGGAAGGAGGTCTCTTGCTGACTCCAGGATGTGAAGCACCAGGCCAGTGTCGAATTCTAGCACAGCTCACCCGTTAAGCATTCGGGGAAGTATGGGAGGTTTCGGGTTCAAATCCCGGCAGGAGCGTATTCGCTTCTTTTTTTTGTACCAGTATATATGCTGATTTGTATACAGATGTGACTATATAGTATGTCACGTTATTAGTTTTATATGTGACTACTTTATTCGTTACGTTGTTAGTGATATATATACGTATATGTATATACTTGTCGCGTTTAATTAAATGTGCTTATGCGACGTTAATTTTATGATTTACAACGTTATAATATCATAACATTACGTACATGTATTTTTGTATTCGTACATATATAGTACGTGACTACATTAATATGTAACGTTGTCACGCTTTCGGACACGTATATACTAATTTAATTGTTCATACATTATTTTATGTCCGAATTATATAACGCGTTATGATTTTATGCGTTTGAATGTTCAGGGGTGTTTCAACTTACCCCCTTAAAAGAGACTTCGTCCCGAAGTCTTACTTCCCTAACTTATATTTTCCACTCCTAGTAATCTTAGGGATCCAGTCCAGCATTCATTCACGATACACAAAGAATTGTTCATAACTATAAGGTTTAGTGCTTCTAAGCACCATGCCACATCAGTGGCTTCACACAAGTTCTCATAGTAGACCAAGAAGCTAGCAATGTGTATAACATGCTAAAGTGCAAGCCAAAGCACCCAACATTCATTCATACAGAGCATATAGTATGCTAAAGTGCAACCCATGGCACACAACATTCATTTATAGCACAAAGTACATCCAATACAGTACACACACAATTCTGCATAATTCATACACCCAGACCTACCAACCAACGTGTGGTTTGTAGGAATACACATAGTCAATTTCCAACCAAGGTCCACAGTTCTATTTCACCATTTGTGCTTATAAGCACCACGCCACATCAGTGGCTTCACCAGTTCTCAAAATATCTCAACGTACCATAATATTCATATATCATAAGCAATCAGATGAACAAGTCTTCATTCAAATCCAGGCATCAACAATTCGTACACAGTTCACCCACATAACAACCAAAACCACACATCAAACGCGCAACAACACAGCAAAAATGCAACGTGCCTACCCCCTTAAAAATGGATTACGCCCACGTAATCCTCACTATATCATCCTTGAATCATTGGTTCAAGAGGTTTAACTCTCAAAGAGCGTTCTAGTTTACATGCAACGTAACTCACATTATAATGCCATCAAAGGTCTTGGCCATGCTAATGGCTTGGGTTCAGTATCAAAAGGCTTTTATTGGTATTTATACCGATCTACAAACGGATTCAGGTTCAGTCTCTCTGTGTCTAAGGTATGGGTAGGTAAGTCACTTATTAATCTACCAGGAGATGTGTGAACGGTCCATCAGCTTCTGTTGTGCGACTCTGATTGCCTTAGGGTTTCGCTTTCCCTTTTCTATTATTTACATTGTATTATCTAGCTCCTTCGAACACTTATCATTTAGGTTTAAAAGGGCTCTTGATTGGCACTTGTCATTTTCATCTGTATACGGTCTCGGTGGGTTGTGACTTGTCTATCGCTTTTCTCTGGAGGTCGGATATTTCATGGTTTTAGTGCGCTTTAAGCGTCTCAATTTTTCCTTCAGACTGATCTTTAGCTTTATTCGCGTTCGCTCTGTAGTAACTGTTGGACATCGGAGTGTTGCAGAGATAGCCTTTCACCAAGACAGAGTCGATCATCATTTGTCAGACACAAAGAGCAAGCTTCTGCGATGGAGTCCGCGCAACACAGAAAACTCCATGGACTCTACCATGCTGTTGCGAAAAATCAGGAGTTAACTCGGAACACCTTAAGCGCCTCAACGGTCACGAAGCTCTTCCTCAACACCGAAGATCGCGGCCCAAGTAAGATGACCAAGTAAGAGCCGTTGGAAGTTGCCCACTAAGTTAGTTCCGGTATTTTCGGAACTAACTCCTTCGACCCGTTGCTGAACTTAGAGTATAAATAAGACATGTAATAGACAGTTTTGTGGGTGCTGTATCGAGGATTTTTTTAGAGCTTAGAGAGAGAAAGAGAATCGCATTGTAAGTCGATAAGGAAGAGATACGTACCTAGTTAGTTAGCACCTAAAGATAGACTCTTCCTAGGAAGTTCCTAGTTTCATTACGCTTACCATTGTTCTGATTAGAGAGTGTGTTGGGTAAGTGAGTGAAAACCGCTAAGTATATCTTTCTACTTAGTGGCATTTGTAAGTTATTTTGTTTGACCAGGAAATGAAATAGCTTATTTGTGTACCTTGCTGAGTTCCATAGAGTCCTTCTCTCTTTCCATTGTTTTGCTATAATTACCGCAAAAGTCTTCCGCTCCCTTAGTTTAGTTAATTCGATAGAGTGCTTCTACATCACAGAGTGTTTCCCACTTACGAAGGTTGTTTGAGTCAAACCAATCCTTAGACTCACCTTTGATTGGTTTGAGTTCGCCACCCGATCCTACAGTAACGATTTAGTGATTTGTATTCTTTAATGTTACGACCGTGTCGTGGTTACAACATCCCGTTTAGTTTATGTTACCATTCATCATTATGTGTAGCTAGCTAGTTTGCTCTCCTAGCATTATCACCTATTTGGTACCTTAATGTGTATAGTGAAATTAGGTTTTCCTTCATCTTCAAGTACTCCTTTGTTTTCTGTCAACCTATGGCCTTGACATTGCCGGTTGACCTCAATTAGTTTCAGTCACAAGGTTATCGAATTATACATGTTACAAGCTTTTATGATTGTAACCTACTTTACATAGGATGTTTAGTTTCCTTCTCATCACCATTATTGTTCTTATGTCCCGCCAGGAACCAAGGTAATTGACTACTATCGGTTACATATTGCACTTGATTACGGTAGTGTATACTTTATGTATTAACAACTATGTTATTGGTAGCATCACATTACTTCTTCCAGTCGTCACACGTTTGTACGTCCTTGTGTTTATCCCCGAATTTTCGGGCCATGCATCCACGTATGTTATGTGGTTTTATCATCTTGTATCAATATCGCTTCTTTTTTTTCACATTTTTATTTATCCACTTGTAAACTTTCACCCATTTGTAGTTTATGTGTCCACTTGTAGGGGGTTTCGAGAATCATCCAACACTGACGTGATCAGCGTAAATGTTGGGCTACCCCTTCGCCCCAATTTGTGCGCAGTGTCACTTGACCTGGCCAGGGTCAAGTTCAACCTTGCACGTCCGATTTAAACAATCAGTTTATTAGTCAAACTTGAGTTCTTATCACATTCGTTTCTAGTCACCTGGCAAACAATTTATGGACTAATGCCCAAGTCTAAGTCTTTAGGTTAATGTTGAGCAAAATAATGTTGAAACTATCTTGCTAACTATAGGCAGTGAACCCAATCATTGTAGTACAACAAGGTCGTATCCACAGGGACTTCGTAACTATCTAGCTAATTATAAGCTTAGTAAATGTGCAAGAGGATATATACAAAAGTGCATAAATGTAAATTATGGGTTTTCGGTTTTTGGGTTGTAATTGGAGAAATAAAGAAAAGCAATAAACACTAAACTAACTATCTAGGATAGGTGTAGCCCGGGATGGATATTTGCACCCATCCTCCCCTTACTACCGATTGTCGAACCTCGAACTCATAGCTAAACCACGGGAACGCTTAATTAATTAGCAACCTAATCTAGGCCTACTAATCCTAACCAATTTAATCGAGACTTCTCATTCAGCTAAGCCCCGGGTCAATCGATAGCACTAAGCTCAAGTTCCACTAAAGTTGCAATGTAGTCTAATCTCAAAATCATCGAAATCAGAGTACACCGCTTTAGTCTCTAACAGTTTAGGTTTCTATCTCTGAATAACATTTTGATAGAATCCCACAATAATGCTAAACTAATAGGTAGGCCAAACCAACCAATTTAACACATAGAAGACAAATTGAGCAAAACCCTTAACAATTCCCCAAATCATGAGCAACAAGTTTAGAAGTCATAAACACTCAATAATCATCATCATTAAGCTCAAAGACTAAAATAAAGCATAAAAATAAGTTCAAGATTCAACAATGGAGGATTTTAGGGATTTTGGGGCAAAATCCCCATCCCAAGCTACAAAAAAGGAACTACACAACCATAAAGCACTAAAGAGAGAGAGGAGAAGAAATAGCCATGGGGTTGAGGAAGAGCTTCATGGAGGTGAGCCTTCTCCTCCTTCTCTCTTCTTCTTCTTCCTTTCCTTTCTTCTTCTTCCCTCTTTTCTATTCTTTTCCCATCGTTTTTGTGTTGTGTGTGGAATCCTCCCCCTCTCTCCTCTCTTTTTTTCTCCTTTTAAAATCTGATTTCTGGGCAATTTTTACGACCGACCGACTTGCAAGGTCGGTCCTAGGGTCGGTCGATTCCAGTAGCTTGCAAAAAACGCGAATCTGGGCAAAATTTCGACCCGACCGACCTTGCAAGGTCGGTCCTTAGGTCGGTCGGAGTCAGGCTAACTTCAAAACACTGTATCTTCTTCGTTTTAACTCCGATTTTGGATCCGTTTGCGCCCACGCGTTCCTCTCTTCTTCGTCTACTTTACTCCTAGCTATGTTAATCCTCCTGTTTAAACAATAAATGTGTAAAACACTAATGAAACACAAAACTAGAGGAAAACAAGCTAGAGTGGAGAAATGAGCATGAAAAGTGTTGATTAAACATATGAAATACACCCCTAAAACATGCTCATTTGGACACTCATCAGTTAACTGTTTCAAGTTCTCCCAACTGTATACATCTCTAGGTGTGTGCATAAATACATACTCATGTGTCATAAGGTTTGAGGTCGTATTTATATTATAATGATCCCTTGATTTATATACATCTTCATATGGGTGTCCCCTCCAATCTATATTTCCTTGAATTATAAGTTCTTCTCACTCCAACCCTCATACCATTTGGGTATGTATATGTGTTCATTTGCTACATGGTCTCAATATTTATTTTCGATCTTTGAGTTGTATTGTTAACTCAAGTTAGGTATGGTTGATTTACTAATCATGACCTTCTTTAATTGAACCCGTTTACCCCTTGGGTTTTATTGGTGACTTGTCTATTCTTGTATGTATGTATGTACATTGGTATATATATATATATATTGATAAAATCCTGTTTAGAGTCCCTGAATATGTAGTGTGTTTTGGAGGGATTATTTCGCAATAGTGGCATTATTCATTGCCATTTCCTATCTGTTTGATTTGTGTTTGGGTGGGTAACTAGTGCCCCAAGGTAATGGCTATTTACAAGGTTCGAGAGTTCTTTTTATAATCCCTTTACCAATGTGTTTTTCTCAGGGAACTGTAATTGGTGTCTTAGAAAATTTGTTACGTCAGAGAATGAAGAGAAATGTAAGAAGAAGCAGGGAATTTATTGAGTCCCGAAATATTAGATTTAGTGTGTAAAATTGTGTCATGCTTTATTCAGCGTTATAGATTGTACCAATTTTATGGTGTAACTACGTCTCGAATTATATTCTCTGATTTCATTGTTTTACGAGAGGTTTTCTTAAATATACCCTCTCAGGTGTTCGAATTGCAGTATTTATCTCAATACCATCCTTAGCTTAATTAATTGCTTATTTGAGCTTTATTTATTACATAATTTTAGGGTATTTCGGTCCTCTCTCTTTTTTTAGGTAGGGTCTTATCGACTGCTAAGCATGTCGACCCAAGTTGTCGCTAAAATTGTCCCTCTACGGTATTATCCTTTTGGCAATGTCTACTGTACAGTATAGTCCTTTCTTCACGGGTTGATTGTATGACATTAAGTAGGTGCCAGATCGGGTTTTCCCGAGTATGAGGAGGCTTTCTTCCTCTCTGGCATTCTTTCTCTGGGTTTAAGGGAAATTAGGACGTGGAGGTTGGGTGTAAATGTCTGTTAGGCATCCGGTAGTCATTCGGGAAGAATCCTAACTAACGCGCCTCACGTACTACCCCAACCCTTAACTCATTGTCGGAATTCCTAAACTCGGTATTTCCTGTTCCAGTCATCAGAGCGCAACTACGCTCTGATACCACTTTCTGTAACACCCCCGAATAAACATCCAATAGTACAAAACCAAGCTCCTAGTCATATTACCTAAAAACTACGCAGTGGATTCTCGATATCATCCGGGTGTCACAGATGCCAACCACCCACGTGGTTGACAGACTACATTACCAACACCAAGTTACGGTCTGCATGACTGGAAACAGCCCTCTATACAAACTCATAAACAATACATAGTACAATTCCCAATTACCGAGTGTCTACAACAAAATTACCAAATCATAAACTAAGAATTACATCTCGGGTTTAGTATCAACCCATATATACCCATACTACTACAAACTTAAAAGTCATGCCCTGATGGACTACCCCCATGGTAGCCATCCCGCCTACGCTCCGTTTCGTCCGACACAATACCTGAAAAAAAATTGGGTGTAAAGGACTCAGCAAACTACGCTGAGTATGAACGTGTGTAGCCCGTATGTTACCAGGCCACACGACTACTTGGTCGAATATTATTAAGTCAATTTACATGCTATATAAAGCAGTAAAACACACCACATTACAACATAGTATTATACACACTTAGGGTAGTAACACATTAGCAACAACAACCAAGCACAACAAGCTGCTAGTAACACAACAACAATCATGTACATAATAAAACGTGTGCATAGGTATGTAATACCCATGATCCTCACTATGGGATCGTACGAGTGTTGTGTGTTTTCATTTCTTTTCTTTTTATTCCCTTAAAGTGTACTTTCTTTCTCTTTCCTTGCACCAGGTCTGGGGATGTAATTTAGATCCCGTGACCATCTCGTGTAGGTGTTAATCTTTCCTCGTTTCCTTAAGGGTTATTTGTGGATTCTCTTATCACCACCATTTGGGGAACGTCTTCTTCATAGCTAATCCTCCATTCCCGGATAGCTCTCTCTGTTGTTTAAATGTTACGAGCCACTGCCCCGATACCAAGGGTCCGTCTCCCTATTCCTCTTCAATGTTACAAGCCTCTGCTCCGGATACAAAGGGTCCGTCTCCCTATGCCTTCCAATGTTCTGGTCTCTACCCCGGATACAAGGGTCTGTCTCCCTATTCCTTTTCAATGTTACTAGCCTCTGCTCCGATACAAAGGGTCCGTCTCCCCCTATGCCCTCTAATGTTCTGGTCTCTACCCCGGATATAAAGGGTTCATCTCCCTATTCCTTTTAATCTTATAGTCTCTCCCCCCGGATACCAAGGGTCCGTCTCCCTATTCCTTTTAATCTTATTGGTCTCTACCCCCGATACAAAGGGTCCGTCTCCCTATTCCTTTTAATCTTATTGGTCTCTACCCCGGATACAAAGGGTTCGTCTCCCTATTCCTTTTAATCTTATTGGTCTCTACCCCCCGGATACAAAGGGTCCGTCTCCCTATTCCTTTTAATCTTATTGGTCTCTACCCCGGATACAAAGGGTCCGTCTCCCTATTCCTTTTAATCTTATTGGTCTCTACCCCGGATACAAAGGGTCCGTCTCCCTATTCTTTTAATCTTATTGGTCTCTACCCCGGATACAAAGGGTCCGTCTCCCTATTCCTTTTAATCTTATTGGTCTCTACCCCGGATACAAAGGGTCCGTCTCCCTACTCATTTCTAAAGGGTATTGGCTTATCATTACCTTTGATATTCGACACCATAGTGGGTGTCTTTAGAGGTCCTCTATAGTTAAGAGGAGTTTCCCTTTATGTAGTTCCTTTAGTTTGTTTACGAAGTTCGTTGTGTTTCATCTCAAGGATTCATCAACGAGAAGGGACTACACTACTGTGTGCGCGCAAACAATATGCACAATAATAGCAAGCAGGTAAGCAAGGAAGATAATCAATCCATTCACATGCCTTACACAAGCTCACAACAGACAAATAAGCACGGTAAAACAGACATCCGTTTTCATGCATTAGTCT
Source organism: Limonium bicolor (assembly GCA_023374045.1). Lineage (NCBI taxonomy): Eukaryota > Viridiplantae > Streptophyta > Magnoliopsida > Caryophyllales > Plumbaginaceae > Limonium > Limonium bicolor. The sequence continues at coordinate 269,982,536 of CM041778.1, read as the reverse complement.
TGTGGTCATAAACAAACAAGGCACACAACACACAAGCCGTGTAACACGGCAACATACGACGAACCACACATGTCCATACCTTATTTAGAAGCACGTGTCGTCTCACACACGGGGTCCCGGGTAGCGTTCGTTACGGCCCTAATGTTGATAAAAGTAACGGGTCAGTTCATGATTTCATGTGACGACGCTTTATAACGGGTGTTGTTCTCTAGGTGTGTTGTTAAGTGCTTAGTTTATATTAATCCTTAGAACTTCACATGTATTAATTCTAGGATTATCTTACTCCTAGGACATTCACACCTTGTTTTATACGTTATCTAAGTCCTTTTTCCCTAACTAATGTTTTGGAGCATCATTTTAAGCGTTATTTATGTAACGAGTTTATATAAGGTAGGTATAACTTGACTAATGTGTATTCCCTTCTTAGATAGATAGGTGAGTAATGTTTTAAACCTCGTATCACAAATATAGTCTCTACAATACCCCTAGAACTTATTTATACAGAACCCACAAGTTTCTCAAATCTGAAACACAACTTCCATGTAACGCCTTATCTAACTTCACTTCCAAGGTAGTAAACCGATGTTTACCCTCTCAACATGTTTTGCTAATCTAGATGTATCTATCAGCTATGATTCAGGTTCATTACTAAGTTAGCACCACACTCATAATGCTTCTGTAAATCAGTTATACCTAAACACAAATTATTGAAATCTGGAACAACTCTCTCCATATTCCTTTTCGATCCTTGGTTCTGTTCTGTTCAACTATGTTTATTCTCTCCAATATTTAATCTAAACTACACTACTCACAGCATACTCACTAGCTAAGGGTGTCACTATTCTCAGACTCATTACAACCCAAATAACACTTGTATAGATTTTGTACTTAACTACCCGAACAGCATACTACTGAAAATCTAAGCACAACTGAATTAGTCCCTTCTTTCAGCTTCTTATGTAAGCGTATTATCCTGATTCCTAATCTCCCTCAAAGTGTTCACATATTTACTTGAGTGTATTGGGGTGTTTCAGGTTCTTTAACGTTCAATGCAACCCCTACAGCCCTCTACAACATGAATCTCAGAGAGCATAGATCTTCAGGCAAGAATCAGGAATCTGAAACCTACAACCTGTTATCCTTTATTCTATTACTCTCTTCTGTTGTTTTTTCTTATTGCTCATTAATCAGATTTTTTTTCTTTTTACTCTACCCAATAATCTAGTTACTTAGGTAGTTGTCTTGGTATACTTTCATCTTTAAAACAGACCCAAAGTAACATGGACCAAAATCCTGAAAATTCTTACACAGGTAACAAACAAAACTGAAACTGAAACTATGCATCTGCTGTAAACTCTATTCTACTGCTCAGTTTTCTGTTACCTAACCTATTTCTAGTTTCCCCAACTTGTTTCGTTACTTAGTTATATGTTTTAATACATTTTTAGCTTTAGAACAACTCATGGCAACAGGGACTACTCTTCTGAAAGTCATGTACACAAAACCTGTAAACTGAAAACTGAGACACAATTTCAGTTTTACTCCTCCTCTCTTAGTGCACCAGGTTGGGCTTTTAAAATATTCCAAAGGTTTATAAGCTAGTTAGGTGTATTAGCTATGTATGTGGTTCATGATTTAACCAATAAGACCCATTACAAGTCCCCTGGAAATCAGTTATACAGAAACAAAGGTTGCTGAATTCAAAATGGTTAACCACTGAAACATTCTCTTAATTTGTTCTCTGTCTGTCTTCTATCTGTTTTCTAATTTACCCAATGCACTTACAAACTTACTAAGGTGTTTTTATCAGTGTTTCAGGTGCATTAGCTATTCCCTACAACCTCATCAAATCCCCCTATACCAGGTTATACATAAGACAAGTTTTCAGAAAAGAAAACCATAAAACTGAACATTCACTTCCGCTATTTCTTTCTGTTTCTCTTCTGTTGGCATATTAAATTTTTAAGGAAGACTCACCTCATATCGTAGCTGTCTTAATGTTTTAACCCCAAAACGAAAATCACAACCACCGGACTATGCCCCTGAGAAGCTCATGTACAGAAAACACAAACTTTCAGAAACTGCAGTTAATGTATTTTTTTTTCGGTTTTGATCTCTTCTGTTCTTTTAATTTGCTTCCTGGTTTTCTCACTTAGTCATGTGTTTAACAGAGATTCTAAACCCACAACAAGACACAACCCCAGGGATAACGTTTACTGAAATAAAATCCTTCCACAGCAACCCGTAAGAAACTGAACTTAGCTGAAAACTGAATCTATAAACTGATAACTCCACCTTTATTTTCTGTTGGTTCATGAATTGCGTTACAGTTTTCTCTCATTACCAACTCAAGTAGTATAGGGTGTGATAGTTTTTTTTTGTTTCAACAGACCCAAACTAGTCTCGTTAACATCTCTGAATAACTTTTACAGAAATAGAACCTGTAACACTAACACACTAAAACTGGTGTCTCCCTCTGTTGTATTTTCTGTTTTCTGTTCACGATTTGGTTTATACTTCTTCCCAATTTCCCTTAGGTTTTTGAGTCAATTAGTTTCACATCTTAATATAGTTAAAATTTTTAAAACCACCCAAGGCAGTCTGTCAAGAACTACTGAAATTTACCTTGACTGAAATTCAAGATTTCCGAAACCAAACCTACTAATCAGTGGCAGAGGTAGCTTACCACTTATGTATCTTAGATGATCTCCCGTGGTTGACTATTGGCACCCAAGAAACTTCCAGTACTTTGTCACTCGATACCACTGAGAACATTTACCTAGGGGTTAGTCGTTTGATAGTCCAGAGAGAAGATGGGCTGGAGCAACTGAAACTTGCTTGAAAGGCTTTACCTTCTGGTTATGTTCCAGTGAAAGGGCTGAGCAGTTTTTCTTTTATCCAACAGCTTTTCAACAAGGCCTAGAAGGCTGCCTGAGGCGTCTACACATGAAAGGGACAGGAAAGAGCTGAGTGGGTGAGTTGTCTTGATTTGTCTCGGACATCAGAAAGAAAAAACAAGGGACATAAAGAGAGAGATGCAGCAAGATTGCTTCATGGTCTCACCGTGGGTTGAAATGCAAGCCGGAACGCAGATGTCTCTGCTCGTGAAGGATCAGGGGTAGGAAGGAGGTCTCTTGCTGACTCCAGGATGTGAAGCACCAGGCCAGTGTCGGACTGATAATAAAAAGAGTATCAGGCTTGAACTCGGAAAGACAGATCGTGAAGGAAAATCACTCGCCAAGAGGGACTGGACTTCCCATGCAATGATCCAGGATTAACCAGAGGAGAAGGAGGACTTACCTTCACGCATGCGTGAGAACAGGAGGAGTTCTTTGAGTTGCTGTTGGCGCTAGCATGCAAGGGGAAAAAAAATAACTGAGCAAGGATCTGAATCAGGGGACAGTAGATAATGTGGTTTGAAATGCCCAAGGCTAGACAATGGTTAGTGGGTGCAGCTTCAGTAAAGAATTCGTGGGAGTTTGTAAAAGAATACAGGCTCAGATTCTTATGCTGGTCGCTTGACTTCTTGACTGAAAATAAGGAATTTGTGTACGTGATGAGGGGAGAAGAGATTCGATGCTACAGAGGCTTATTTGCTTCTGTTTATTTGTAGTCACCTAGTAGACATATTACTAATTCTAATTCGGTGGTATCTATTACCGAATTCTAGCACAGCTCACCCGGTTAAGCATTTGGGGAAAGTATGGGAGGTTTCGGGTTCAAATCCCGGCAGGAGCGTATTCGCTTCTTTTTTTTGTACCAAGTATATATGCTGATTTGTATACAGATGCGACTATATAGTATGTCGTGTTATTAGTTTTATACGTGACTACTTTATTCGTTACGTTTTTAGTGATATATATACGTATATGTATATACTTGTCGCGTTTTAATTAAATGTGCTTATACGACGTTATTATTTATGATTTACAACGTTATAATATCATAACGTTACGTACATGTATTTTTGTATTCGTACATATATAAGTACGTGACTACATTATATGTACGTTGTCACGCTTTCAGACACGTATATACTAATTTAAATTGTTCATACATTATTTTATGTCCGAATTATATAACGCGTTATGATTTTATGCGTTTGAATGTTCAGGGGTGTTTCAAATATAAAATAACAAAATAATAAAACAATAAAAATAAACTAAATAAAGATTGGAACTCTTAAATCTAAAGAAGCACCCCAGATTGTTCTGTAAACCTTCACTTTATTAATCTATTAATAAACTCTTCCTTAATTCTACAATAAACTCAGGAATCTTAATTAACTCATTGACCGGTCCCTGTGCAACGAATCCTAACTGACATAAATAACAAGCCGCAAACCATGCCTAAGTCAATTATAACCAATCGCTTTATAACCAATTCCTATTGGAGACAAATTAACCTATAGGCAAACCATGCTTCTAGTCGTTAATCCGGTGTAACTTCATATGTCTTGTTTACTAATCTCAGCGCCGCATTTTGATTAGTAACTACAAACATTACTTTAATAATTGATCAGAGAATTAAAGCGCATGTAGAACAGAAATTAAACTACTGTAATTATAATTAGAGAAAAGATTACAAAACAAATATAAAGATCCGGTTTGCTACCCCAATCCGGGAGCTAGTCTAACTACTCAAACATGACTCTAAAAATAACAATAATAACAAAGAACGACATTAAACAAAATAAGAGAAAGGGTAGAGAAAACTTGAGTTAGCAAATTGACTCCGATTCCCTGCTCTGATTCCGTCTTTGTGTTAGTGCGACAATGGTGGAATATGGATGTGTGGATAGATGGTATGCAAATGGTGGTAGTCGATGGTGATTATGGTGGTCTGGTGTTGGTGTGGATTGAAGAGAAACAGAGAGGCGTAGAGCGCTGTGCTGCGTGGGCGTACCGAACATACTCAGTTTGTGACCTAATACCCTTTTATATAGTAGTAGCCAAGAAAATAATAGTCACATTAATTAACTTTGCAGTCGTTAATGATGATCATCCAATATGAATTGTTGTGAGTCATTATATGTTAAATAATGAAATGTGATCTCTGTAAAGTAATGGTGTACGGCTCATTTCGTCAATGAATCATGAATGATTATTATATCATTAAGGGTGTGTTCACTTCACGCGACGGAAACGGAATGGAATCAGGAAAGGGAATGGAGGGGAAAGGAAAGGGATTCCCTTTGATTAAAAAGTTTGTTTGGTTTTAACAGAAACGGCATAGAATTATGCATCATTCCCTTTGTTTTGTTGTTTGGTTTTGAATATAAGGGAATCACAATCTTCTTCAAAAAAAAATTTATACTTAGTAATAATTTTGTTTCCAAATCTCAAAATGATCATCCATGTTCATTCATTTCATAAACATATTGATAATTAAACAAAATATAAATTAGAAATAATCTTAATTATATATTCAATAAAATATAAAACTTTAATCAAATAAAAATTATTAATTAATTATATCAAAATTATGTTATAATTCAAAATATTTGCAATATTATAGATATTATCTAATACATACATAATAATTTTAATATTTTAAGAATAAGTTTTATGTTAATATCTTGTTTTATATTTCTCAATATCTTTTGGTATTAGCGTAAATTTTAGTTCACATTTAATTATGTAATTTTGTTTACTTATTATATTTTCAATAATATAAGGTTATTAAAATAAAATAATAACATTTTTATTAAAGTGAACTGTTTATGATAATGAAATAATTAATAATGACTATACTTAATTTTTTGTACTTACTACTACCTCCGTCCCATTTTGACCTTCTTGTTTACTTTTTGGCACATTTTTCCACTTCAATATTTAACATATAAAATACATTAGTTTTATGAAATTAAGTTTTGCATTATGTAGTTTATCACATAAAGAATCAATAATAAAACTTAGATTTGTGAAATTTTATTATCTTATATGTTAAATATTGAAGTCAAACGACATGCCCAAATAGTAAATAAGACGGTCAACAAGGGACAGAGGGAGTATAATATAGTCATTTATTTCATATTAGTAAGTTTTTTAAAAGTTTTATGGTATAATTTTTAAATCCAAATTTTTAAAAAAGTTGTTTTTAATTATTATAGTAGTATTTAATATATATATATATATATATATTAAATAGAAATATTTAGTATATAAGAAAAATAACTAAATGAATCATTGTAATATTTTATTTAAGATACACCATCTAACATATTTGCTCATACATAAATTGTTTACTTTTGATTTTTATTTAAGTACATGTAAGCATACTTAATTTGTAGATTAATATTTTATTATTAATTAATTATAATTGAAACTTGAATAAGTCATATTTCATATTTATATATTTTTAATTCTTAAAACATTTATTTAAACAAAATTGCTTGAAATAACGATGATGAGTTACGTAGTGGGAGAGAATGATGGAAAAGGAAGGAAAGGGAATACTATTCCCCATGATTTTAGGGGGAATGGGAAAGAAGGGAATTGGGGGTTTTCATAACTGAAAAGTGGGGAAAGGTAATCATTAAAAATTAAAAACAAACCATCACAAAGAGAATGATTCCCTTTCCCTTTCCCAAATACCCCCAAGTGAACACACCCTAAAAGTCCTTCATTTGCTTTTTATCAAAGCAGCGCGCGAGAATCTTTATTGTCCGGGCGAGATTTCCATGTGTCCGGATCTGGACGCATGGGTCGGACATATATATGACTTTCGGCATTTGTCCGGACATGTATATCCGACACATGTCCGGACACAACTTTAATATGGCCTAAATTCTTTGTTTGAACTCCGATTTGCTCCCCCTTTGTTGTGTTGGAATCCTTATAAGAAAATCTATTCATTTCCAATATATTTTCCTACATTTTACACATAAAATATATCAGTTCATATCAAACATAAATATAAGGAAAAACATATGATAAGTGAGAAATATGACATGAATGTTGTGAGACTAGGAAGAATTAAAACTCTAAAAGTATATATTTTACACTTATCACTTATCACACTAGGCGATGGAAAAAATGGGAAACAATTCGATAAAGGCGGTAGTTGACGAGCGAAGGAAGCAGAGCATAAATTAAAGAGGATGGGGCAGAGGGGTGCGACCAATTCCCTAGCTTCTATCCTCCCCAAATCACAACGAATTGTGAAGGATGGGTTGGTGGTTATAGTTAATTGGCAAATTGGAGATTGGGAAGAGACACTCGCAAGGAAGCATGAAGATGTGGGATTTGGCAGGAGGTACTAGGGGGACGCACAAACCTCTTGGACCGCTAACAAGGACTCAAGTTAGAAGAAATTGTGGTGATTTTCGCTTGGATGTACAACAAAGAGAGGCTTATGAATCAGTATGTTGATCGATCTCTACACTATCCTCGATTGGGAATCCCCCTCTTGCCTTTCCCAATTCCTTAATTTCTTCTTCCCATATAAGACATTGTTGTCTGCTATAGAGATCCTTGACGAGCTTGTGAAGTTGTTGTGGATGTTTGTAACACCCTTACTTCGTAATCAAACCTTAAACCCATACTTAGCATAATTGAGTAAATCACTGCATCCAAATACCATATACAATAACCGCGGTGATGACCGAGAGATAGTTTTAATCCACAATTACAACACTTAACCCAAATTACATGTGAGCAGTCTATCTTACCAAAACCGTATATCCATAGTATAACCCTAACAATATAATCTAAACTACAATCCACAATGTGGGTCGTACACTATTATCTACCCGTCCCGCACTCCAAGATCGTCTTCTGCTGTGTACCTGTAAATATGTTGGTCATAAAAGGCTCAGCACAACCGCTGAGTATGCTATCATGCAACCGTCATGCAACCTCAGACCCTCTTATGGTAATTGGTCGAGTTAACATGCGGTTCCATTTTCATGCAATTCCAATTAAATAATCATAATTGTAATACACAACATAAGCATAACTTAAACATTCCAATATCTCATCCAATCATACATATCATACAATCCACATAATTCATTCACATAGTCAAATCGAATAACCAGCTCAAGGTAAGAACGTTACAAGAATTATTTTAACCGTTCTCGTTATCTGGCTTTCAAAGCCTCCTAGTTCGTTCTCCAAGATTTACGAAAGTTACTTGACTTTTCATACCAATGTACAATTGACAGTTTATCACATTAATTAATTTAACCACTAACTCTTAACTTTTAACAAGTCATCATGTCAGAAGATGTCATATCCTTAATTTACCATCCTCTATTATAAGGTGGACACTTGGGACAGTAGTCCTGCACTAGTGGTAGTGCTCTCTGATTCCTCCTTATTACCTCTATTAATGGCGGGTCACCATAAGTCATGCACCAATAGCGGTACCTTCGACCAATCGATCAATTTGACCCATTGGATCTCCAATATTTGAGTGAACCTGTTTTCAGTCATCATCTCTTGTGATCACAATGCGCAACCAGACAATCCTAGATCATGGATTTCTCCCCAAAATTCAATGATCCAGATTATATAAATCTCGAGCCCAATATGGATATAAGTGATCCATCCGCACCATGTTTTATAGATTCAATTATAGTATGGATATAGGTGATCCATCGGCACCATGTTTATAGATTGGGAAATTACATGCTCCACCCATGACATTTGGGGAAATTACACACTCCACCTACGTGGTTTCAAAAATTACTTTCCCCACCCATGTGGTTTCCTTTATTTTACATCCAACAATTTTTCTAATTTTTGCTCAGTTCAAAAGATGTTTAAACGTTGTCCGATATTGATGAAACTTTACATCGATGATGCTAAAGTGATATATTTTGATCTTATGTCAAATCCAAAAAATTTTAAGCTTAAATGTGACTCGTGGGACTCAATGAATCATGTGACATGTTCATAAGGTCTCACATGTCACATTTAAGCTTAAAAAACTTTAGATTTCTAATTGAACCAAAACATAACCCTTTAGCATCATTTATGTAAAGTTTCATCAATTTTAAACAACGTTTAAGTATCTTTTAAATTAACCAAAAATAGAAAAGTTGCTGAATGTAAAACGGGGGAAACCACATAGGTGGAGAAAGTAATTTTTGAAACCACGTGGGTGAAGTGTGTAATTTCACCAAACGTCATGGTTCGGGCATGTAATTTCTCCTTATAGATTTAATAGTATGGATATAGGTGATCTATTCGCACCGTATGTAATAAATTCAATCTTAGTATGGATATAAATGATCCATATGCATTGTAGCCAATATTTCTCCATATAATTAAGTTTTCTTAATCTAAATGCCTAAGATTTAATTTTAGGGTTTATAGTGAATAATTTCTCAATGTGTGTGTCTTATAGGTCTTAATGTATGCCTATAATTTATCTAGGATATTCTCATGTTCGAATATACTTGTTCTTGAGAACGGTATTACCGTTACTCTACCTAAGGTATCTCTTAGGTTAACTTAGGATAATATAATTTATATCATTATCCTTTCATAAGTGATTTTTTTATCACTACTTATATCTTAATGTAAGATATGTATTTTTGGTATTTGTCTCGGTTTAAATAATAATCTCACACAATTAATAGCGCATATATTCGACAAATAATTCAAATAAGCATATTCACATACAATCACACATATCATCTTATCATTCAAACATATACCCGAACCCAAGGTAATCCTTGGGAACAACCGGATCACACAACAACATACCATTCATTATCGAGACGCTAGCGTAAGATCGCACCCGTCCTCTAGTCTCTTAGCTCTGGAATATGACGCTAATTATCAATTCTCTATAAATCATTAAACCATTATGGTTTCCTTATAATTACTAATCCCTTATAATTAACCCTAATGATTAATTATTCGTTATTAATCAGGTTATCACTTTAAGTGTTCAATTCCAGGATTAACTAACTAATTTTCTAACGTTGCTAGTAACTAATATGTTGTATAGTCTTTACAACCTTAGGGTGAAACACTTATCAATTATCTCCTTTTAATTGTATGTATATATATACTCACAAGATTTAGCTTAGTACATAGTATGGACCTTAGGCCTTTAAGTTCATCTAATTAAATGAGTTTGGTCAACTTAGTTGATTTGGTCAATGTGGTCAACCTATTAGTTTGGTCAACATTGTCACTTGGTCAATGTAGTCAACACATTGATTCAATCAACACGTTTCTACTAACCTTAGGATATTTATAAGCTATATAATCCCCTTAATTAATCTAAATCCTTAACCATTTATGTAATGGTTTATACGCCTTTAACATTGTAATGATGACTTAGGTTTTCTTCCCTAATCATCTTCATCCATAATTAAATTCCCAAACCTTATTATATAATCTCACAACTTTAATGATGACACATTAATTCACATGAATTATAAAACTCCTTTAAGTTTATACTAAACTCCAAACCTTTACATTTAAGACCTATATGTTTAAGTATTATAATATAATTCTTAACCTTATACCAAACTTTAGTCTTAATTTTCATAATCCTTACCTTATAACCCGATTTCATTTAATATCACAATATACCACCTATTATTTTCCTAACTTTACAAATCACCTCCAATTTCTACTATCTTATAATTTCATCTTCTCACTTAATTATTTCAAAGTTCCAACCCAATTCCTCAAAATATCAAACAGATCTTGATTTCCACCCTAGACTTTCTCAAATTTACAGTTTGGCCCCTTAAACTTCCTTACATTTCAAATCCTCCACCAATCTTCCCTTAATTCAAATTTTCAATGTTTTCTTTCTCTCACTTGGTCAAAACCCTAATTTCCATCTAGGGTTGACTATACTGTCTTTTCTTATACTTCCAGTATTACAGTTTGGGCCCATAAGTTTTCCAAGGTTTATAATTTACTCCCAAACTTTACTAAAACTTAGATTTCTCATTCCTTACCCAAATACACTTAGATTTTCGGCCTAATTACATTAATCACTCCAAAACTTATCTTTTCATACTCTCCAACTGAATCCTTTAATCTTATAATAACCAATATATCCCTAGAACTCCTAATCACATTTTAACTTAAGTTTGTTCCAAACTTCTTCCAAACACTTCCTAATTTTTGTAACTATTTTTCCACCAAAATTTTGAACTGTTTTTAATAACTCAAACAGCCCTTTAACAAAAAATTTATACACCTTATATAATACCATAATAACTTAACTTTTGAAAATCATGATAGAAGCTACCAAAATGCCCATAAAACTTGCCTAAACTTTTGGCCATAGTACAAGTCATATTATACACTTTCCACACTTCAAAATATCCATAATAACGTGTCAATTTTTGGACTTAAAAACACTTGTATATGCTGTCCAAGGTTCAGATTTTTACATAAGGTCACTCCAACTTAGTAAAATGACATTTAAGTCCTTGAGTCTTTGGTGAACAAAACCAAATGTGTTAGTATAGATTTATGTTCATTCTTAGGTAACCATTTTTAATCCCTCCATTTCGGCCATAATTAATTACCCAACATAAACCTCTTAAAACACCAATAAGCCTTAAGGTTTGAATGTTACCCTTAAAGCTCCAAAGCTAGGTTTTTCTCCACCAAAATTCGGTCCTATATTAATATGAAGAGAAAATGAGATCTTTGTGTATATCTAAAGGTTATATGAAGGTTTTAATCTCTATAAAGTCAGATCCAAAGCTTACTCTTGCTTAGTGTTGTTTTCCTTGATTTTTCACATTGTTCTTCCTTATTCTAGGCCAAACACACCAGATGGGTTAGGATACATTTTCAGCCATGATTAGAAGAAGAAAATTTAGGGTCTTAAGACTCCCAAAAAGGATCATAGGAATAACTAAGAGCTTAAAGCACAAAATATGCACCAATGAGTAGGATTTACCTTTGGAGCTCTCAAAGTTGGTATTCTAGCCCCAACGTTCGGCCACCACTATAAATATGTAGGATGTTAGATATGGTAGATCCAAGGCTTACAAGGTAGGTTTAGGCATTAAAACCCTAGTTTCAAGGCACCTTTAGGTTGAAGTCTATCTTTGCCTTGAGCCTGGTTTCCTTGGGATTTTTGGCAAACAATGGAGCTGGATGAAGCTCAAGTTTTGTATGAATATAGGTGAAGAAAATTAGCTAAGTTAGGCAGGATTTTAGGCCATATATACTCAAAGGAAGAGCTTGAAGCTTAAAACACATTTTCCTTACCGTAAGCTTGGTTGAACTAGGTATTCTTCTCTATAGTTTATTTCCAGATTTTTTTTACCTCTAATAGTGTATAATTTCAGCCTACATGGGAAGAGAATGAGTTGGTATTGTTCTTTCTTTATAGATGAAGAAATGAAGAAGATTTAAGAGGTAAAGCAAGTGTTTAGGTGGAGTGTTTATCTATCACTTTGAGTTCTTCTATGGGAGCAAGAATGGAGAAAAAACATGAGGGATGAAGGGGATGAGCAAAATCAGCAGCCAATGGAGGAAGAAAGATAGTGTAAGAGATATTTGTTTAAGTTACCAAGGTAGAAAAGAAGCGAAGTTGAACTTTATGACTTAAAGTATCCTCCTTCCAGAGAACAAAGTTGAACTTGTCTTAGTGTGTACTATTCACACCTGGCCGCCCAAAATAAGATATTTAGGGGGTTAGTTTGGTAATTTAGGGGTTATTTAGGGGATAATAGGTTTATAACATTAAGAGCTTAATATGTTTGTACATTAGGACTTCTCTCATGTGTTTATAATCTAGTTGGTACCTTGTCCCAAAGTATATTTCTTTATGTTTTTGAGTGATTATTATACTTAATTGTCATTTTGACTATATGAAGTATGCTCTCGATTCACTCATATTATTTGCGCTCTTAATTCATGTAATGACATATTACATGTTAAACCAACTTTACTAGTTGATTTCTCCTCATAATTACTTATTCTTTAGTCTAATATTTCATGTAAGGTTTAATAACCTTTTTGGATTATATATCTTTATTTATATAGATATATTTGGACTTCCATATTTCCTTAATCAATTAGGGCTCATCAGCCTTTATAATTCATAATTAATCCTTAATTATCCTTTTATAATCCGTAGGGGTATTTCAATGTTGCTGATGTGTTTGGCGGTGTTTGCTCAAAGGAGATAAGGAAGGCTGGAATGCCGCCGTAAAACTTCATGCTACTTCACCTCGTTTTTGTTGGAATCACTTTTAGCCATGGTGGATGGTGTTAGAGGGCTACTTTTGGAGTGGTGCTAAAATGTTGCGGTCTAATCAATCAATCTAGGTTTCTTTTTGTGGGAATTAGGAAGTTGTATGTGACGGTGTTAGTGGCGGTTGAGTACAATGATAATAATCAATGGGGAAGTTATCAAGAGCTTCGAAGTAACGGGATCTGTTTGGTAGTATGGCGCTGTGAATCTTGATATGATTATGTTTTTAATGTGTTTGATAGTTTCTTGCTAATTTGTTACGCTACATATTTTGTCTTTTGGATTTTTGATGGTGGTCGTCCTGTAGTTCATTTTAGGTATGTTCGTCATCTTAGGCGGCTAAGTGGTGGAGGATTAATTCCTTCTGGGTTGGTCAAGACTAGAAAGCACTTTAAGCTTCCAAGGCCAAGTTATGGTTTGACCATTTCCAAAGCTACTCACGCAACATCCCATGGGATGTATAAAACCAAGATTTGTGTTCAAATTTGATGATGTAATTATGTTCAGTCTTACTATCAATTGTTTCATTTTACAGAGAGTTTCATATTATTACGGTTGTGTGTTTTATTCGTACAATTTAGGCTTTACTTCATATACACCATTGTTGTGATTTGTTGACATCAAGTTTGTACTTCGTACAACTTGATTCATACAATTGTGTGTCTTATGCATACAAATCGTGTCTTGCTTCATATATGTCCACATTTTGATTTGATGTAGTCTTAGGTCTCGCATCATACAACACTGTTATGTTTACAAAAATGTAAACATTGTTTCATACAAGTTGGAGTTTAAGGCTAAAAACAGAAACTCTAAATCTTGATAATAAAAAAGAAATGTTGGAAAAAATGCATGGCACAAAGTTCAGTGTAAGTAGTTGTTTGTTGGGAGGGTTATACTTTATTTCTATGTAGCATATTGCAAGGTGCTCCGATAGGCGTGGGCAAGAAAAAAGATTTTTCATAAAATTAAGCATGAAAACAAACCAAACCACACACTATATATAAGTAAATACACTCGGTAGTAGAGTAAATGAAGTTCAAAAGTATAGTAAATAGTGTAACGGGGAAACTAAAGACAATTCCAAATTAAGTTGTAGTGTAGTAAACACAATTAATGATGAAGGATATACAAGTTTGTTGTAAGGTAAACTTATGTTACGGGCATAATAAACCCTTGTAATAGACTAAGTAAAGATGCTTCATAACTTTATAATAAAGAATGTCATGATCAAATAAAACAACTCAGTTAAAAATAAACACAATTCAAAAGCGCAGTAGTCTGGTTATCAAAGTAAATACTATCTGTAGCTACAATAAAGTTAATATGGATAACAAACTAAACACAACTCATAGGAGAAAAAAGAGAGCTTAAACCTACAGTAAACCAATATATAGTGTAATATAAACAACCATAAGAATTTATAGTTAGAAAAGAAGAACAACTAATAAATCATAAGATTATTTAATTGTTGAGTTGAAGCTTACAATTTAATACTAGCCTAAACTCTTAGTCCTGGGTTGAGGCAACTAACATTTTGAAAAAACAAGGTAAGTATATGTACAAGATAAAGTAAATACAATCATCAAGCAATTTAAACGAAGTTTAGAGGTACGTTAATCCAATGTAACAAAAAACAACACAGTTCAAATTTAGGGTAAAATGATATACGTGACAAAGTATACACAATTCACATGTAAGATTCAAATTAAGTTCAAAGGTATACTAAACCAATGTGAAAATCTTTGGTTTTATAAATTTGTCAATAATTTTGTATGCATTTATAATAGAAGATAAAGAATCACACATAGATAAAAAGGAGGGGGGTGAGGTAAGACAACATTAAAGAGACGAGAGAGGAAGGCGAGTTTACGCTCTCCATTGAAATTACTAATAAAGATAAGCATAGTGGAAGAAAAGAATATTGTGGTGTGGTTTAATATCATACCATAAATGTGGGTTTACAACATTTAATATTCAGCTAGATATGGTTAATGGGTTAGCCACTTACATTCTAACATGTGTTACTTGTTCACTTTTCAAGGGACCTAATAGTTAAGATGAACCAAATTACAAAGCTATAAGTGGTTGCTGGTGGGATATTACATGAGGAGCTTAAGCTCAAAGTTTTCAATAGGCCCAAACTAACTAGAATGGAACAATACCTTTATCCTACACTGTGGGTCTAGGGTCTAATTTGTGATAGAGAATAATATAGCATATTTAATAACAAGTTACTAATCTATAGATTCCACAACATATCTATAAAGCCACATCAACAAAATACTAAAAGTTATGACATAAACAACTATATCACTAAAATAACAAACCTCCCTAACTTGCTATCTTATCCTTTAGTCAATGGGATTATTTGTGGGATGGCATTTTACCCACCTTATTGGTGCGGGATCCACAAAGGAACCCACTTTTTATCCTTTACTGTAAATGTATATTTACTAAAGGTTTTTGATGTGGCAAAATCACCAGAATATTATCTCAACAACCAAGCATAGGCTTTCCTATATTATCTCAACAACCTCTACAGCCAGCCTTTAGAAGATCTTAACCGAATATTTACTCAATATTCAGAAGGAATAAATCAGAGGCGCCAGCATTATACTAGGAAACAGTTTAGAGATATTTTAGGATCTTTTAGTTTGTATTTATATTTTTTAGATAAAGTTTTTGTAGATATTTAGGAGGTTGTTATCTGCCTCCAAGTAGTATAAATGTACAGCAAAAACATCAGAAAAGGTAGAGCTTCTACCGTAAAAATATAGTCTTTGAGAGAGAAGAAGTTGTTGATAGTAATCAACGTTTTGTCTAGAATTAGACGTGAGAGTGATTGTTCAAAGTGTTGAACAGATCAGGTGAGGAGTTTTCAAGTTATCAATAATAAGATTGGTAGCGGAGTTTTTCTTCTAAAACACTTTCTGTCTCGTTTCTCGTTTCTGCTCTCTGTCAGTCTCGTACTGACGCTTCTGATTTTATACGATACGAACTTACAAGTGGTATCAGAGCAGGTTTACCCAATATAGAGGTTAACACTTCTGGGTAGATCGTGAAAGATGAGTTCGTATTATGTAAAAGCACCAAGGTTGACGAAATTCAATTATTCCAAGTGGTGCGAACAGATGGAAGCTCAGTTGATGTCCATAGATTACAAGGTTTGGAAGGTGGTTACTAAAGGAGATTTTAAGCCAACTGTTATCGTAGAAGGGCGTCCCCAGGACAAGCCTGAGGAACAATGGACCGAGGATGATGAAAAATTGCTTAGCAAAAATAAGCAAGCCTTACGTATCCTTGTGTCTTCCCTCTCAGATGAGGATCAGGGAAGAGTTCTTGGTATCCAAACTGCAAAAGGAGTCTGGGATTTTCTGAAAAGTGCTTATCAAGGAACCGAATCTATTCGAAAGGCAAAAGAGAAACAATTCAAAAGAGAGTTCAATAATTTTAAAATGTCGGAAGGAGAAACTCTTGTTTCAGCCATTGAAAGATTCAATCTGATTTTGATAGAAATCAAGTCAGTTGGTGCGTCGCTTGCAAAAGCAGATGAATGAAAGGTTTTTGGAGTCTCTCACTAAGGATTGGTTGAATTACACATCTATGCTCGAAAAGCTGGACAAAGTTGCTTCGGTATCTTTTGAAGAGTTATGTTCCGACTTAATAGTTCAGGAGAGTAAAATGAAGGAGCAGACTCTTGAAGGAGCTACTATCGAAAGAAAAGATCTCGCCTTGAAAGCAAAGAAGGTGTCTGAGGGTCATGATTGGGAGCTAGATGATGATTTTGATTCAGAAATGAATCTGCTGGCACAAGGGCTGAAGAGAATTATGAACAGAAAAAGGGGCGGATATCAAGGAGCAAATAACAACCGCCGAGAATCTGATGTTAGTAAGATAGAATGTTTTCGATGTCACAAAACAGGACATTTAAAGGATTGCCCTTTACCATCGAGATCTTCACAACATCGAGGATGTGAGTCACGCATGGAAACTTCCGCGTGGGGTGAGGATGATGCTGAACCAGATGGCAAAGACAACAATGAAGCACATTTTTGCATGACTGCAATCCACGGTCTCACACTGACACTGCAAAATATGATGAGACTATGTGTTTGATGGTTGGAGATAAGGTACTTCAATCTCTCATAAGGGATCAGGTAAGTTATCAAAGCTTGAATGATTTTTATGATAATTCTACTAAGTCACAAGTGTTTGATATGTTGAAAGATGCTCTTTCAAAAATTAGGGATTTGGAAGCGAAACAAACCACGGAGTCTCATACTGTGATTAGTAAACTACAAGAAGAGATTATTGTTTTGAAAGAACAAAATAAGGAGTTGGCATCTCAGTTAGTCTTAAACTCAGCTAAGGTTGTTCAATCCACGTTTACTGCACCCGTCAGTACTAAACTGAGTTCTATTCCTGAGTGGGCAGAAAAAGAAATTCAATCTCTCAAAGCTGATAATGAGTGGATACGTCAGGATAATGCTGATCTACAAAGGCAGTGTGATGCACTTAGTAGAAAATTAGACATTATGACTTTGAAAAATCCCTCTTGGTATAAAGGAAAAGCTAAACTTAATGAAATGGTAGGACGACCTAATCAAGGACGTGCTGGTCTAGGGTTTTATGGCACTACTTCATCGACGTCTAATGTTTTACCCCAGAAACAAAGTTGCCAGACTAGGACTGTTCCTACAAGATATCCTAGTGTTTTAATCCACAAACTTCATATAGCACTGCTCCGAATGTTACTTCACATGTAAGGGTTGAATGCAGTTACTGTCATATACATGGTCACCATATTCGTTCATGTCATAAGCTTCAACGCAAGAATGCTCGACTTGCTCAGTCTAATACTGTTAAATATGCTCAGCTTTATATCAATCATAGACGACCCAGACAACAATGGGTCCCTAAGCGGCACTAACTGTTTTCTCTTTTCAGGATAATAAAGTTCCAAATAGGCGGCTGATGGAGTTTGGATGTTTTTGTCATATGAAAGGAAATCACATTTTACTAACTTTGGTTTGTGTTTTTGATGTAGGATCTGCCTTCTTCCTAAGGGCTTTCACAGATCGAGACTGATAAAAATTTATTTCTGGTTCTGCCTCAAATTGGTCAGCTCAAGCCCGGTGTCTTGGTTCTTCTAAGAGGCAATCACATATTGCACTCTCCCACATTGAAGCGGTATATATCGTTGCTACTGCTTGATGAGCCCACATCCTCTACCTTCAATATTAATTGGCTGACTATGGTGTTCCTTAGTCTCCTGTGCCAATCTACTACGATGCCCTCTTCAGTATTGCACTGACGAAGGATTCAGTTCAACATTCCATGATTACACATATTGAGATTCGTCATCACTTTTCTCAAAATCAGGTTGACAAGAATATTGTGGATCTCCCTCATTGTGCCACTGGTCAACAATTGGCACACATTTTCACCAAAGCTCTTCCACACGAAACATTATCCTCATTCAGTCTTGCACTGTGGATGCTCAATGTTGACAAAGGTGTATTCTTTTTTATTTATCATATTGACTTCTATTGTGTGCATCAAAATTGGTACTTTAGAGTGAGTGGAGCGTGACGTATATTTTATTATTATTTCATTTAACTCCATAATAAAGTGAGGATTACATTTCTTTCCGTGGCATTTCTTGATTATTAATTTGGCTGATCTGGATCAAATTCTAAGTTGGAACATTGAACATCTGGTGGCACTATCCATTTATTACCACCACTTATATTTATGGTTTTCTCTACCTGCCCAACTGTCCCCTCAGCATAGAACCCACTTTCACTGGTCACTTTTCACTCACCATTTTCTCTACAAGTTTCCCGTACCATTTTGCCAGTTTCTTTGTTACACACATTTTTCCCCACCATTGACTCTCATACTGGTCAAGGATTCTTGAATAGTAACATGAAAAAAGGGGGTGATTCGCTTCTGGTTGTACAAGTATCATCCACCTTCAGATGCTAGCTTTGCCTCAGCACAAGGCTGAACAACCCGGTCCATGACTAGATTGAGGTTTAGTGGGAAGAAATAAAGGAATTATACTACACCCTACAAACGGAGATTCGTATCAGTCTTGTCCAATTATGATGTACCATATGTTGCATAAGCTTACACAAAAAAATTGTTCATGTTGTACCTCTGGATGTTGTCATGTCTACGCCTCTGGATCATAATCATGATAGGATCCCTACCTCTTTCCAAGATGAGTCTTGAACTGAACGATGATCAGTGCATTGTTAAACAACCACTAAAGGCTTTGGGTGTGTCTTCACAACCCTCAGAGCTTCTGGCCTGTCTACCTCAGCAGATGAAGAAATTTGAAGAAGCTATTCTTGAAGTATATGTTCATTTTTTACCGCGTTGCCTTTAATTTCGATAGCCAGCTTTCTAGTCAGCCTTATCCTGACCCTGTCACACCTTCAATGCCTTTTCTATGGACAGCCTATACTTATGTTCTGTGTTCCTACGTATGAATTTGTATAAAATGTCATTTTGATGATCCTGCGTGCTATTTTACACTTCGTGAGATATACTTTTTAGTACCATTTTTTGATTTCGCAAAAGGGGGAAATATGGTGGATAATTTGAATATGTTACTTGATTAACAAAATCTTGTTCAAGTGCTGCAAGGTTTTAACATCTTCAGGGGGAATGCATATCTTGAGGGGGAATGCTACATTATCTCACCATACAAAGTTTGCTCACATCAAAAAAGGGGGAAACTGTAAATGTATATTTACTAAAGGTTTTTGATGTGGCAAAATCACCAGAATATTATCTCAACAACCAAGCATAGGCTTTCCTATATTATCTCAACAACCTCTACAGCCAGCCTTTAGAAGATCTTAACCGAATATTTACTCAATATTCAGAAGGAATAAATCAGAGGCGCCAGCATTATACTAGGAAACAGTTTAGAGATATTTTAGGATCTTTTAGTTTGTATTTATATTAGTTTTAGATAAAGTTTTTTGTAGATATTTAGGAGGTTGTTATCTGCCTCCAAGTAGTATAAATGTACAGCAAAAACATCAGAAAAGGTAGAGCTTCTACCGTAAAAATATAGTCTTTGAGAGAGAAGAAAGTTGTTGATAGTAATCAACGTTTTGTCTAGAATTAGACGTGAGAGTGATTGTTCAAAGTGTTGAACAGATCAGGTGAGGAGTTTTCAAGTTATCAATAATAAGATTGGTAGCGGAGTTTTTCTTCTAAAACACTTTCTGTCTCGTTTCTCGTTTCTGCTCTCTGTCAGTCTCGTACTGACGCTTCTGATTTTATACGATACGAACTTACATTTACTTTATTCCTATAGCTAGTCTAACAGTTCACAGAACAACTAGTCAACAAACAGACCAAAATCTACTACACATTGCTTTATAGTGAGGATGGGGTCATGAAAGAGTAATGGTGTGCAAGAATGGGGTAGAAATCAGATAGATCAGAGTATGTTGTTCATTATCTTTCTTACATGGGGAAGATTCTACCTATATAGTTACTCTTAATGTCCTAATAACTTTATAACATATGTGAGCGAAGTAGAACCAAGTATCAACAATCTAGTGGCGCAAAGTACATTTGTATATAAGTTATATATGAATTAGAGCCACTAGGGTGGACCTTCTAAATCTGCAAAAGAAAACACAAATAGTTTAACAGAAGATAAAACTACGCTGTCTGAAGATGGATTAGCTCTCAAGGCCACCGATCCCTGTATTACCATCCACCAGTTTTATTACAACCGAGTATATAGATTCGTCAAACCACATGCAGAAGTAAGAACAAAGATCTCTAGCGACAAGCTCAACCTACAAATAAAACAGCAAAGTAATACTGACACACACAGGGATCGGTGATTGATTCAGTGATTGATCATATCAGAAATTCCTTTTCTTCTATTTCAATTGATTATGCACATGAGAAGATAAACTGTTGTACTTTCATTTATGTGAAGTTCTTTTATAATGAAAGGGGTTTAACCAAGCTTGCACTTTTACAGGCTATATTGTAGTAGCCAACCAGAAAAGAGAAATCAACCAAATATCAGACACGTCTAATACCACATACCTAAACATAAACCTTGGTGTACTACCATCTATCTCACTATGCTTTAATTGTTATCACTACGTTTTCTAATATTCTAGCATCCAATTATGTTTTCAATCAGGCACCAGCACCAACTCATCAGCATAAGACATACAATACTCTTAGGTTAATACCAAGAAAGTGTAAGCAGAAGAGGCTAAACTAATACAAGAAGCAACTTCAAGAATCAAAGAAACCGTCACATTTTTTCCTCTTAACATTTGGTGACATTTTTAATAGTAGCATATTTACATTTTGAGACGATTACTATCATATCTTAATCCCATGTAATATACCAAAGAAACCGTCATAAAAAAATAAAATAACCATAATGTCCTACTCACTTACTAGGTACTACAGCACGAAAGCTCAACTTAATCAAACAAAAATTATACCACTTAAAATGAAAAGGACTCCTACTATACTAGTACGAGTATCACAGGATTTCATTAATCATTAATACTAGGACTGGACTCACATTGAATTCAAAATACCTATCAGGTTTGTGTACTACAACAATGGTAATCATCTTTCAAAAGGAGGGACATAACCAAACCTAGCCTAATTAGCAAAATAATTGTAACCCAACCCAGAGAATATTCCTCACTCTACTGTAGATTTCATTAAACATTCAAGCAAAGAGAGAGCGAACTTATTTCAAATTCAAAGTTCATTTTAACATGATTGTGTTCAATTAAAAAAATATCCTTTCATGCCTAATTGACTATTGTTAGCACAAAATAAAACTATAAGACATAATCAAACAACAAATTTTCATGCATCAATAAAGGCGGAAAAAGTTCTCATGACAACAAATTGTTCTTCATATTACCTGGTCTAATGAGTTGAGCTCTGGATGAATTTGTTTTGAATTTTCACGGCTAGCCCCTTACTTCTGTGGAAAAAAATTCCTACAATTAGTAATGGATGCAAAATTACTACTAGTGAAATTGTACAGTAATTTTGTATATGCAAAATTATTCAACACTCAGGACCCCTCCCTGTATAATATATTGTCAACGATAAACTAAAGGTGGTGTACACATCCAACCAAATTAACACAAACAAACCTTGAGTGAAGATACAGAGCAAGAATACAAGACCTGTCACTTGATTGAGAGCATTAAAGGCTTGGTGGCAATACCAGTCACTCCCACTTAGAAGCTGCTTGGAATGTCTGTTCATGTCATTATATTTCTTCTTTTCTGCAACTTGAATGTCAAATCTGCAAAACAATCACAATAATTAATGATTTGAGAATCTGTAGAAGACTTGTTTTGCACCCAAAAGTCTTTGATGCTGAACTTTCAGAGAATGATTAGGCAATATCGGTAGTGATGAAATTGTATGCTTTGCAACCATGTTGGGCTTGCTACTGCTGAATGCTGATGAGAGAGTTATTTTCCCCTAGAAAAGGTTCTGGTGTGCTTGGCCTGTACAACTTGTGTTTGTCGCTCAATTTATTGAGCTATTAAACCAATCCCGTGGATATATATCGGATTCTTGACGTTTTGGATAAAAAAAAAAGAAAAAAAGAAAAAAAGGCTACAACGACTAAACAATACCGTGGATATAGAGCTCCAAGTCCCACATATTTGGGTTTTCAATATACATGCATACCTTTCCTCTGCAAACTGCAAGAAATACTCCTTTGTTTTTACAAGCCACTAACTTACAGTATGAAAGTATTTACTTTAGGGAGTTGTAATTACAGATCAAATAAAATCACAACACAATTGAAATTGAATCAGTTGCCTGGAAGATACGTGACCTTTGACCCTTCCCTTTTCAAATTACAGTTGGTTTGTAAAGGGAGAACTGAAAGCAACTCTAAAATGGGAAAGGAGACAGACGGCCAGTGAAAACAAATACTAAAGATTTGTATATTCAGAACAGAATTTCGTTGCGAAACCATATACATTCTGTGAGAATGGCCCCAAATCAAAGCATAGCTAACTAACTACAAGGAACACCACCACAGTAACTGCTTCTACGCATCTTGTCCTATATTCAGGCCCACAAAATTGAAAGTGAAAGTTCGACAGTGCAAGAACAGAGGAGAATGAAGGTGCAGAGAAGATTTACCGGTTACCTTATGAACTGTAGCTCTAGATTTTGCCCTGCAAAGCGCAAGCAAAGAAGAGAATGAAGGCGCAGAAGAAAAGAAGAGAATGAAGCTCCAGATTTCGCCAGCTAGGGTCGCAATATTCAAAGGAAAAAAATGAAGGCTTGTCGCAACTTTCCCATTACCGCAGCTCTCTTCCTGACTCGAATTAAAACCTAACTTATTGTTGTTTCATCGATCTTTCCAGTAATTTCCTTTCCTTCCGAATTCTGGATTTTTTTCAACAGTAACCCCCTTTTATGCTCACTCCGCACAATAGAAATGATTAAAAATCAATCACTCACCAGGTACTGAATCGGTTTAAGTTAGATGCCCTGCGGCGTGTTTCCTATGCGCTTCGCTGTCTCTCATAATTTGATCTTGAAACCAGCCTCGTCGACGTAGCTTCCCGCATTGTGACTATCACAGTTCCAGATTTTGCCCTGCAAAGCGCAAGCAAAGAAGAGAATGAAGGTGCAGAAGAAAAGAAGAGAACGAAGCTCCAGATTTCGCCAGCCAGGGTCGCAATATTGAGAGGGAAAAAATGAAGGCCATTACCGGTAGCGTTAGGGTTGCAAATCTTCACCATCAGCGTGGAAAAATCAGTCCAATCGCAAAGAAGAAGATAACACCTCTACGGGGCGCAAAAAAAGAGAGAGATAAAAGAAGATTTGGGGTGAATGACTTATTGAGGTGGATTTGTATTTTAGAGTATAAACCATTCCCTACGGAATATTTAGCATAAATTTTGTAGGTAAAGGTTATTACCTACGAAATATTTAGTTGCTAATAATCATAGTCCAGATATTATATTGATAGACTTTCACCTACGGAAATTCCGTCACTAAAAGTATAACATTTAGTAATTTGATTTCCCTCCATAAGTTTATTGTGTTCGCGGGTAAAATATTGAAATAATTTTACCTACGGAAATAATTTGGTGTGTAATTTTTCCGAATTTCGTCACTAATACTTGTTACATACGGATTAATTCCGTAGGTAATGTTATCTGAATTTGGTGTGTAATCCGTCGGAAATAATATAAAATTCCGTAGGTGAAAATACTTTTTACATACGGAATAATTCCGTAGGAAATTTTCCGTCTGTGATACTACAGTTTTGTTTGTAGTGAAATGTCTTATGCCAAACTGTGTACAATCTTTTGTGGGTTTATGAAGACGAGTTTATTTGATGAGCATAATCTTTTCTCTCTATATATCACATATCAATTATGACATCAACTTTTTACATTTTATCTTTCATATGTTATCTTTCTATTTATATAACTTCAACTAACAATTGACATAATTGGAACATCTTATTTAAACACAACCTTAATATGGTGTTTTTCATATTTACTAAACATACCCCTTTAAGGTTGTTATAACCTGGATTTTGCGTTAAGTCGGATTTGCATTTTTGTATCTTATTTTAAGGTGGTTTATGACATTTAGGTTGCTTTGTGGTTTTGAGAAGAAGAGGAGGGCAAGTTGGACATTTGGCTTATTTGGAACTAACGTAAAAAATATAAAGAATAAGAAATTCCTTAATTGTTTTCCAGTTTCTTTTCACGTCAGTTTTATAGTTTGTATGAAGCGCTCTCCCTCTCATCTTCTTCATCAGTTCTATTCTCTTTGTGATGATTGCTACTCCAGTGTGTTGTATTTCTAATCATATCCTCTATTGTGTGCTTCTGTGTTGTACTTCCTCATCCAGGTTTGAATTATGGTTTTGGTAGTGGTTTCGGTTCTTGGCTTGGTTGCTTCAATTTCTGATTTGTGATTTGTTTCGGATTGAGAATTTAGTGGTTTTGCGTTATGTTGGTCTGTGGACTGCTTATGGATTTCTTCAGATTCAATTTGGGGTTCATCTGCGCATTGTTCGAGGTAGGTGGTGATCCGATTCGATGTTGTTGTTCACCCATGGGGAAAAGTTGGAATTACAATTCTTCTAATGCTTGATATTTGTGTGGTTTTATGAATTATTTTTACATTGTATTGTGTGTGCTTTTGGCTGTCTAAATCCCATGGGTATCTTCTCAAATCTGCTGATTTTGATTGCGTTTGATGTTGCTCTGATTTGGCAAAACAATTCTTTGTGTTCTGCAAACTGCCACTGTGTTCTACTTTTGTTTTTATCGCGTCCCGACACTTCTCTATATTTACAAATTTTGAACGTGTCCGGACTTCCGTCCGGACTTGTATGTCTAAACGAAGTGCGAGGACGAGTTCTGGGTTTCAAGCCTCGGCCTGTGTCTGGACTTGCAAGCCCGAACACACCTTGGGAACTTTCTGTATTTTGCTCTCGGCATGTGTTGGACTTTCTAACCCGGATACACGTCCGAACTTCACCACGTATAATCTATCGGACTTCCGTCTGAACTTGCAAGCCCGAACGTAAGTCCGAACATTTTTGTGTTTTGCTCTTGGTATGTGCTGGAATGTAAGCCCGGACATGTCCAAACAAGGGTTATGTTTTCGCCAAACTTTCTCGTTTTGGCTCTGTTTTGGCTTTTGGTTGCGGGTTGTATTCCCTAAGTTTGTATAAGTGATTTATCTATGTTTTGACGTATTTAAACGCACATCTGTTCGGAAAGTGTGGATTTCTGTTTTGGGACCTAGTCACTTTGCTTCTAACGTGGATGGCCGGGTAGGGCTATCCCGTAGCATTCTACGTAGATGTCGTTCCGTTATGTGTATGTGTTATTCCCGTTTCTGTTCTGGGGGTCGACGAGCCCTTTGGTTTCGGACCATGTCTACTTTGTCGAGGGTCTCTTGATCCATGGGTCCCTACCTTTCTGTATATGTGTGTGCTTAGAACTAGCGTCCTGTTCTTCTTCTTATGTAATCTTCTGGTTTGTGTACTTATTTATGAACTAATTAAGTTTCGTTTTGTTTGTAAAGTGATTTCTCTATTCTCTCTGTTTACGAACACTGTTTTGTTGCACTTCCGTTTTTAATATTGTTGTATTGTTTTTAAACCTTTTGAGCGACCTCGTTGATGACGGTTGCTATCTGTTGAGCTATGGTTGCTCACCCCCTTTCCACAAACATGTATACATTGCTGATTGATCAACGTGGATTTGGACTATGATATGTGGAGCTTAGACTTCTTTTCTATCTTTCTTCTTAGTTCCGTTTCCGGATATTGTATTCTTATACTTTGTAGCCTTCGGGCCTTGACTACAATATGTACTTACTTTTAAGTATTTGAATGTTATGTAAACACTTGGGTTTTATCAACGCAAGTACTACTTTCTTCCGGTTTTTTTGAGTGTTTCGATTAGAGCCTTGCATATCTTAGGTAGTAAGCACGACGTGTAACGTCTCAGAACCAGCCCGGTTTTGGGTTTGTTACAAAGGTAGAAACATATTTGTGATTTTAAAATCTAGTATCCAATGTACCTAATTATATATACATATATTAAAACTATGATTATGTATTACAATAGTAATTAATTCTATTGCAAAACTTAAAATGGACAGTCCAACCTGAACCTCTGAGGTTTTGGGAAGAAGAAGTAGGAGAAATACCCCTAAATTTTGAAGTACATTTATTATATTGTTTACAAGTATATTATATAGTTTGGAAGTGTATTATGTAGTTTGTGAGCATATTATATAGTATATAATAATAAATAATTTTAATAATAACTTGTTTTAAAAATAGGTTGTTTGTGTATATTTAATGTCATATTAATGATCCTTGCATTTTCTAATTAATTTGGTATATATATTTATTTATTTATTAAAAATGGAGTTATAATAAATATTATTTGTTTTAAAGGCTATATGTGTGGAGGACTTTGACCCAAGCCCAAACTTTGACCTTGACCCAACTTTGACCTTGACCCAAACTTTGACCGAACAAACTTTGACCAACCTAAATTTTGACCCGGCCAGTTTTCCAACCCCAACCCAAATTCAACTCAAACCAAATTCAATTCAAACTCAATTTATTCAACCAAATTCAATTCAAACCCAATTCCTTCAAACTCAATTCATTCAATTCAAATCCAGATTCAATTCATCCAATT
This sequence comes from Limonium bicolor, assembly GCA_023374045.1. Lineage (NCBI taxonomy): Eukaryota > Viridiplantae > Streptophyta > Magnoliopsida > Caryophyllales > Plumbaginaceae > Limonium > Limonium bicolor. Next base: position 269,955,090 of record CM041778.1, on the reverse strand, counting down.
CAAACTCAACTTGAAATCTCATTCAAACTCCAAAATCCAAAATCTCTTTTCTCAAATTCATCAAGTTTTCAAAGAAACTATTTTGTGGAATTTTAAAGGAAAAACTCTTCTCACATCACAGAAAACTTTTCTCATAACGCATAAAGTTTTTTCTCACATATATAGAAAGTTTTCTCCTAAAAACATTTCTCAAATCAGTGTTTCTTCATCGAGAATTTCGAACAAAATTCAAAGTTTTCTAACTCAGTGCTCAAACTTGAAATAAGCCGTTTTTCGGGAGACATGGAATGTCTAACACCTTCAAAGACGTTTTCTCCTTTGTTAGACATCACTTGTCTTTCTTCCAAATAAAAATCCGAGGCAGGGCACTAGGGCAGTAACATCCCTGTCGCAGTCTGGATTTCTTTAGGCGGAGCGTTAGGGTGACAAACCTCCCCTAATTACAGCCTAGATTTATACGAGGCGGGGTGCTAGGGATGTGACTGCCTTCCTAGTGGCAGTCGGGATTTCAGAATAATCTAACTTCCTTCCACTCGATTTCAATGTTTTTCGGTCTTTAACGTTTTAAAACTCGGGAGTTAGAGACGTTATTATGGTTTGACCGAGGGCATCTCATTCATGGTGTTTATCTCTAAACTCTAGTTTTTGACATAAATACATTACCCCATCTTTCGAGCCTCGACACTTACCATTAATTAAGTGTCGCACTTGAGGGGGTACATAGGGTGATCCCTCGGGATCATCCGCCATTTCACAACAAAACGATTTTCCTCAACCATTTTTGAACCTCAAACCCGAAAACCGGGGATCAACCCAGGACCTCTACCCAAACTTCAATTACACACTCAGATCATCATTTAAACTCCAAATCACTTCACACTCAAATCATCTTCTAAATTCTAAATCGGTTCAAACTCAAATCATCTCCTAAAACTCCAATTCCTCTCAATCTCTAAATGTCTCACAGACCCGAACATCTCACAGACTCGAACATCTCATGAACTCGAATGTCTCACAGACCCGAGTGTCTCACAGACTCAATCATTTTGAGATTTCAATGTCTCACAGACCTGAGCGTCTCACAAACTCTAACATCTCAAACCGAAAACTTCTTGAAACCCTGGAACTCCTCTAAATCTCAAACACTTCAAATCTTCAAATCCCAAAAACCTTGAACTACGTAAGGTCTGATCTCAATAGGGAATTGAGTACGTAGGCAGCCCATCTAGAGTGCGACCCCATTCCAATCCGAAAAACCCCTTTCCCAACTCTAAGGCGATATTCATGTCTGTCAAACATTCAAATCCCCTATGACTCCCACAAACTCTCGACTTCTTCAACTCTCAAAATCAGACTCCTAATCTTTCATTCTATACTCATTCGAATTCATCAATTCTTCTTCTTGGTGCTAGCTTGGCAGAAAAGCTCGCCTCATCCGCTCGTTTTTCTCTCCTCCTCCTGTCCTAATCCTATCCTTGGCTTTTAAATGAATCTCTCTAAAAAGTTTTGAAAGAAGGTAATCCCGATAATTGGAGACCGAGGTTTCCTCGGGCACCAATCCAAGGTTGTGGTCATTGCCACTTCCGAGGGTGTAACCTAGTGCGAACCCATACAGAATCTCTAGTATGATAAGATAAGTCCTATCCATAGGCAACAAATCATCAGAGTCAATTACGGTTCTTAGAACCCTTCTCCTCCCTTCCAAGTTCCTTAGGTCAAATTAGGTGGCGACTCTAGTCAATTTCCGCCCTTAGGGCATAAGTCCGCGTGGAGCCCATCGAGAGCGGGTGTAATGCACACTTGCACTCCCTTTTATGCTTTATGGGAAAGACGGACGATTTGGTAGGTATTTGAGGGATGCTAGAATAACGGGTTTTCACCCTCCACAGAATGACATTTCTAGGATCTAGGCTTCTCAGCTAGACCATTTAGATAGCTCCCCCTCATACCGAAAATCACCCTCCACAATATGTGATTTTACTTAATTTAATTGTTGTTACTTAATTTCATACTATAGTTGTTGTTACTTAACGGTTTTATCCTTCCATATTTTTGAACTCTATTTAATAAGTCAGTTTTATCTTTCCATATTTACCGACTTTATTTAATAAGTAGTTTTATCCTCCCATATTTCGTGGCTCTATTTATTATGTCGATTGTGTCCATTTTTAACGGGTTCGTATTCCCTCGCTCGCTCTTTCTATTTATTTGATGTGTCTGTCGGTTCCATTTGCCTACGTGTCATCTATCTCTTGCTTCTCTCTTAGCTAGTCTCCCCGCACCTATCTCTTTCTTCTTAATCTTTTATCAATCACCCACTTTGTCATCCCTCTCTAGCGTTAGGACAGATGAAACAAAAAAGATACGTGTTATTGTTATTAGGCTCAGATTTTGTGAACGATGAGTAGTGGTTGATTTTGTGTTTGGTTGTGGCGCAAGTCGTTGCTAAATACCATGTAAGCTACTACATTCACTAACTTTCATTAACTCTGTATAAATAAATTTTTGCAGTGGATGTGAATCTTGTGTGTGACTTTTGTTTGAGATTTAATTGTTTTGAGATAATGATAATTGACTTTAGCTAGGTGTGTGAAATTATTTTATGGTGGATATTGGTGCCTTCTGGTTATACTTTTTAAAGCAAAGATTAATGGAAATGGTTATGAAAATCACTTATAAGATGATTATATGAAACATAAATGATTTATTCCATAATTTATTTTATGGTTGTATGAGTGAGTTTTGACAGATTAAGTAGTGAATAATAATAATGATTAAAGAATTTTAAGATGAGATAACCATATATGTAGGCTGTATTAGAACATGTGATTGAGATGATAGATGTGGCTATACATTATTTTGAGATACTATAGGTCGTACTGGGACACAGTTAGCCATATTTTTGTGCACACATAAGAATTTTGTGACGAGGTTGTATTCTTGGCTGCATGTTGGGGTCTAGGTTACAGCTGCGTGTTGTACCCAAAAGAGAGTAATGTTATTTTGTCCTAGCCGCGTGTTGGAACAAGGAATATAATTGAATTAAATTGGCTAATACATTGTGAAGTTTTGCTAAAGACCAAACATATAATATTCACGAGTAATTTGGAATGATGATTTATGCGTTGTGTGTTAATATAGTTAAACTCGTTATCAAAGAGAAAATGCTCTTACATAGTGAAGTGGTGACTTGTTTAGTTTTCTGACTTTACGGTGGCTCTTTCTGCGTTTGTTTGTATTTCTACCACAGTACCGATGATGTCCTTGGGGTTTGGGAAAATGACTTCACTTACTAGTTACTTATGGTTGGATTGTATTTAAGACTTTAAGAATCCCACAATGTTTAAAAGACTATTATTATCGATGTTGGCTTTTCTTCTATTAGTAATAACAATTTGGTTGTTCGTTTGAGTGTTGAGCCTTAGCACTCGTTTTATTACGGGTATGACGGTAATGCCCAGATTAAGATTTAATTTTGCAGCTTAATAATGAATTGAAATTAGTAATTATTTGACCTGGTAAGAGGTTAGAATATTCAAGGTGCTACAATGTAATACCGCTATCCCATATCGAGGTATGAGTAATGATATGAGTGATTTATATGAATACATATGAGTTGACTACAACAATAAAACCTTCAATTTTTAAGCCTATGCGAGGAAACAGCCCAAATGAATATTTTTCAAGCTGATGACTTGAGAGCAAGTCATTTGGGACCGTGTTATAAATTTTTTAAGCCATTCAAACTGATCAAATAAACTCGTCTGATAATGTGACAAAAGAATGGGATAGTGTTACAATAGAGATGTGTCGTCCCCAGTTCAAATATTCAAATCTCTACTTCTCATCTTAGTCTGTCACTGTCACTCAGGCATGTTTCGCATGACCCATAGGTTACTAAGCATACTCAGAAATAGTGAGTAGAGGTACATCCATCATTCGCTTGCCATGAACGTAAGACATACATCTCCGTCACTGAATGACCGATTATTTGGACATACTGAAAATTTTTAACATATAAGATAATAAAAAGTTTTGCATATGATTCGTAATGTTAAACTATATTACAAAGAATAACTTATATGTTACTATTGAAATGGAAAAACGTGCCATACGCAAACGATTCATCAGACGGATAGTATAAAATGACCGAAGAATTAAGGGGTAAGTGTTATTAAACGGGTTCCGTCTCTCTCTTTCCCGTCTCACTTGCCCTCTTATCTCTCTTCCCCACTCTCTCTCTGGCCATCAGTCTGTAGTACTGTACAGTTCACACAGACAGCGACTCCGACACCCAACACACAGACACTCTCCTCGCTCTTCCTTCCTTGCAATCGACGGATCTGCTTCACTCTTCCTCCCCATCGTCCTCGTCGCGGTGTTTTTACTCAGATCCGAACCCTAACACTACTAATCTCACACTCCTTTCTTCTCTCTCCTCGGCAATGGAGGAGGCACTGGAGCTGGTGCGCGTCAAGGACACAAAAGAGCGGATGGCAGGGGTCGAGCATCTCCACCATGTGCTGGAAACTTCCAGAAGGCAGCTGTCGTCATCGGAGGTTACTTCGCTGGTGGATACATGTTTGGATCTCCTTAAGGACAACAATTTCAGGATATCTCAGGGCGCTCTTCAAGCACTCGCCTCCGCCGCCGTGCTGGCCGGTGACCATCTCAAAATTCATTTCAATGCTCTTGTACCTGCAGTCGTTGAGCGTCTTGGTGATGCTAAGCAACCTGTCCGGGATGCTGCGAGGAGGCTGCTGCTTACTCTAATGGAGGTTGGTTGATGTACTGATTTTTATTTAACGGGTTCGGATGTGATTATGATCCTGGAAGATTTCTTGTTTGAACGCGATAGATATTTGAGTGGAGGCTATGATGTCGGTGACGCTTAGTGAATAAGTGGTTGAAGGGATTTTAGTGCTGTTACCGGGGTCATTTGGTTGTACTTTAGTTACTTTGCAATTGGGATGCCATTGGAAACTTGGTTTTCAGTGACTTGATCAGTATAAATTTCTTACGAGTTACGAGGATTGAGACATTACTGAAGCGATGTATTATCCGTGGCTAGGGGGACGTCGTTTGATTGTCCGAATTTGTTGTCTGGAATTTAAGTTAGGTATATGTTTGACTGCCCAGCTGCGATCTAGCTACTTCAAGCATCAGCCTTTGTTTAGAGGTTACGTGAATTCTAGTAATGATATTGCAATTTAAAATCACCAGTATTAAGGTATCGGGGTTTCTTATGACAAAGTCAGCGCCTTAAGTTGACTAAATCTTTTAGCACTGAGAAGTTTCAACGCCTCCCCCTTTTCCTTTTATTGGGGCTGCTGTCACTTACATATTGCATGAACAATAGTTGGAAACTATGGAGGTTGAAATTATCCTCACTGTGCTGAATTGCTGATTTGCCATCCTCCTCCCTTTTATTTAGTAGGGAAAACTAAGATTTAGTAATATTCTGAACGGCACTTTATAACATATTAGGTAGTGGAACTGAGACCTATCAGTTTATCTGCTTCTGATCCTTAGTTATATAAGGTTCTCAATTTTGTTCTTGGTCGTAGGGTGATGAGGTTTTGTAACTTGTTATTTCTTCTTACAACTGGGGAGAAATGATCACTACAGATTACTGTGAAGTGAAGTGCTAACCCAGAGTGGAGCAAGTTTTACAATTTTTTGTGGTTTTCAGGTTTCCTCTCCAACATTAGTTGTTGAAAGAGCGGGCTCTTTTGCGTGGGAGCATAAAAGCTGGAAAGTTCGAGAAGAGTTTGCACGTACTGTGACAGCAGCAATGAACTTATTTGCATCCACGGAGCTTCCATTGCAGCGAGCTATTCTGCCACCGGTATGATAATATTGCTTCCTTTTACTCTTAGAAAGCATGAGTCTTGCATGAATTCCTTTCTTAGTCCTTAGTCCTTAGTCATGAATATCTATAATGTCTGATGTAACTTTCTTTTTGTATCAGATACTACAGATGTTGAATGACCCCAACCATGGTGTCAGGGAAGCAGCGATATGCTGCATTGAGGTTGGTAAATTTTTTTAACGACAAGATATCCATTTTGAATTCTTGAATCTAGTCTGTGTCTCTAAATAGTACGGGTCTCCCACCTTCTGTCATCCTTGTCCAGTGTGGTTATCATATTAAGTTCATTCTGCCTAATAATTAAGTAATTTAGTGGGCAATCGCCGGACAGACTTATAAAGTGCACATGATTTGTGAAATTGAATATCCTTGGGTGGTGAGATTGTGAAACACCAAGTACCGCGATTTCTCCCTAATAACTCTCTGTTGCACCTGTTCCTTTCTTTGGTACTTTCCTCTGCATTATTCTGAGTGATAAAATGTTCAAAAGTGCGAGGATAATTTTGTTGGCTAAGTCGTGATATGCAAAGGCTCTTTCTATCATGATCTAGGACATCAGCTAACTGAATAGTTCTGACTTCCTAAAATAATGCCCCCTAAGTTCACAAGATGTCTCCAAATTAATAAATTATATAACAGATAATTAATGTCAAAAGTAATTAACAGTGGTATAATATATTGTCTAAAATTGGTAGACTTATAAAAATATACATGAAATATATATAGTATCGAAACCTAAAAGCATAAAAGTATTATTAGAAGTTACTATTTTTTTAAAATGTATGTTAATTGTAATTATTTATCATTCTCTGTTTTTTCATCCACGGTTTCTTATCGTTGATGGATCAGACTGCTATTGCGTTAACATGATATCTTTAGTTATTAAGAATAGTTGCTACCTATACCATGCACACACACGCTTATGTAGATGTGTCACCCTGTCTCATTCTTTCCTATCTGTAGAATAGCACAAGAGCTATTGACTTTCACAACTCATAACTCACGTTCCCTGGAATGAAGTGCTATCATACTCTACAATGAAAAGCTTGTAAGTTAATCAACATTGTTATGTCAGAAAGTCGGCACTGGCTGTTAATTTCCTTGTGCTCTTGGACTGGAGTGCTGTCATGTACGACCATGAAAAGCTCCTAATGTAGCTAGCTTTCCCATGTCAGTGGGGGCAGCCTGGCCTGCTGAATCCCTTTTGCTTTTGAGACTGGAGCATAATTACGTACTACCGCATCTGAATCGTTTGCATTCTGGTGAACGTAGTTCTCTCTTTTGCTATATTTGCACCAGGATTTCTGTCTGTCCCCAATGATATTATATATTATGTTAATCTTTTGAATATGCTAAAGATTGCTAAAACCTACTTTGAGTATAGAGGGTGATGAGTTACTTTGTATGGTACTTCATAAATTTTATGTCCTTTTCATTATCTGTTAGTGGTGCTGCCAGTTTGATAATTCCTTACTTTGCAGGAGATGTATACTCAAATGGGACCTCAGTTTCAGGATGAACTTCAACGCTATCAGCTACCTTCATATATGGTTATTACTTTAATTCTGTTTCTGCTTCCCTTAAGATCTGGTTCATAGCTTAATGAGGGATTGGTGTGGGATTCTAATTTCGTGTGAACATTGCTTAGGATTATCCATGTCATCTTGTCTTTGTTCATACTCAAGGTCATCCCCTTTAGAATGCCGTGAAGTCCTCTTATGCTTATTTTGATGAACTTCAATATCAATGAAATACTATCAAGGAAGCAGAATTCGAGATATACTCCTTCCTTCTCAAATGTTTGATCTTTTAAGTATTTTTGTATTACAAGCTTTGTAATTTTTTTAGTGAAAGGTACATGTCATCATTTCTTTAAATCTAGAAGAAAGAATACTTCCAAGTTAGTAGTATGTTATTAATAAAAACTAAATAACTGAGGGATACTTTTGAAGATTGATTTACTAAGTTAGTGTTGGTTATGTCCTTTCATGTTATGTTCATAATGGATTGCTGCAATATGTTGATATGTAGGTTAAAGATATTAATGCCAGGTTACAGAGAATTGAACCCAAGGCTCGATCTGGGGAAGGAGGCCCTAGTAGAAATGCTGCTCCTGAAGTTAAGCTTGCCAGCGTTAACCCAAAGAAAGGCAGTCCAAAGGCCAGGAGTTCTTTGCGTGAGACATCACTTTTTGGGGTAAGGCCTTATAGGATATCTTAATTTTTCCTGTCTGTATTTGCTCAATGACTTGGGGATGGGGCATATGCATTGCAGCATATGACATGGCTTTTACGGCATCTGGTTTTTCTTATTGCTTCCTATCATAGGTGTAAAATGGATTTAATTCAATATAAAGATTATAGACTAGTGTTGAAGTAATTCATGTGAAAATCTGACACTTGAACTCGGATTGTCATGTATGATGTCTTAGAGTTGTCAGTAAGTTTGTAGCCTGTAGGTGATCCAGAAGGGCTCAAGTTATGAGCGGCAGCTTCTTTTTACTACATCACTTGTCTTTAAACCCGCAATGCTTGATTACTGATTTGCCCTTTGATGTTGTGAAGCTGATGGTGATGTCACTGAAAAGCCTGTGGAGCCTGTTAAAGTATACTCTGAGAAGGAACTAATAAGGGAGTTTGAGAAGATAGCTTCAACTCTTGTACCGGAGAAAGACTGGTCTGTTCGTATTGCAGCTTTGCAAAGAGTTGAGGGACTTGTTGTTGGAGGTTTGACCTTTGGCTTGTATATCCAAAATTCTAGAGTTATTGCTGTATCCTACAGTTAGACAATAACTTGAGATTATATTATTTCTGCTAATATTAAGATCTTAAGAAAGGAAAAGTAAAGGCACTGAGAGGTTGTTGCATACTTTTTAATTCTTTATAACCTGCTGAGAAACTTGATGTAGTACCCAGTGCCTTGAATCATGGAACTCAATTCAGGATGACTGAAAGCAATGTTTTCTGAAGTCTAAATTTGATATGATTGGGGATGAGTAACACTTTTAGTGTGAAATGCTGTAGTGTTCTCTATTAAATAAAATGTTAATGTCTTCTCATATCTTTAATCTTTTTTACAAGTTTCCTCTTTTTTACTCTGTCTAATTACATTCAGCTTTGTTTTTCTCCACGAAGATTGTATTTTCCTGTTCCTGACATCATGTCACTCTTTAAATGATTGAAACAATTTTATTGATTTGGAACGACTTACGACTTTTGTTTTGGAACACACAATATATTGGATTTTAAAGTGGGTGCTACCAAATAAATGATACCAAATAACTTATGCGACTTTAACTAGCAGCGATTTTTAGCCCATTTTGTGAAATACTGCTTTGTGTTCTTTCAGGTGCTACTAACTATCCAAGTTTCCGAGGACTGCTCAAGCAACTCGTTGGTCCGTTAAGTGTACAATTAAGTGACAGAAGGTCCACCATCGTGAAACAAGTAAGCTATATCCCTGTTTCCTCTTGAAGAAGAAGCGACTCTGCTGGTACAACAATATATAAGTCTTATTATGTCATATCTTAGCAGATCTTGTTTATCAGCTGATTTTATGCGTCTCTCTAGGCTTGCCATCTGCTTTGTTTTTTGTCAAAGGAGCTCTTAGGAGATTTTGAGGCATGTGCTGAGACATTCATTCCGGTGAGTTGCTATCTTTGTTGTAAATTTTTCTAGTTTGGGCCCATGTTTTGATTTGTTCTGACCTTTCGGTTGTAATGTCAGGTCCTTTTCAAGCTTGTCGTCATAACGGTGCTTGTAATTGCTGAGTCTGCAGATAACTGCATTAAAACGGTATGTAAGTGTATTTACCTTTTTCTTGACTCTTCAGTTGCTTTTCATATATCCATTGATTTCCATGGAGCGTTCTTAACACTTTCTGAACTTCTAGATGTTGCGGAATTGCAAAGTTGCGCGTGTACTTCCCCGAATAGCAGACTGTGCAAAACATGACAAGAATGCAGTGCTTCGTGCTAGGTCGATATAATACTTTCTTTGTATTATATTTTGCTTTACCAAGTATGTAGTAGTCAAACACACAGCCAAGTGGGGAAATTTTATGTGAAGCTGTCTCTTTCTACTGTAGGTGTTGTGAGTATGCGCTGTTGGTTCTTGAGCATTGGCCTGATGCACCTGAAATACAGCGATCTGCTGATCTTTTTGAAGATTTGATAAAGTGCTGTGTTGGAGATGCAATGAGTGAGGTACATTTGGGATACTGCCTAAGTGAATTTTGGTAGATTTACTGTTTTACTTGCTCATGATAGCAATTTGACCTTCACACTTGGATGAAATCCTGTTATTTATATTTGCATGTCTGAAGAACTTTTTTTATGAGCAACATATATCTACATTGAAATTATTCAGGTGTCCTTAGTGGAAAGCTGTGGATATTGATATGTATGCGTCTTTTTTTATGACTTTTTATTTTTGACTAAATTTGCTTTAACTTTTGATATTCCAGTAGTTTGTGCTCATTTTTCAGAACCTAGTTTTAACTTGTCCAAGGCATGACTATGAGACATTCATACTGAAAGTAATAACATGAATGACTTGAATATGATGATGCTTTAAAAATCCTTTCAGCAGAATATTTCCAACAGTTTGGATTTGCACATCAAAATTTTTGTATTTGTAATCATTCGTATTATGTATTGTGAAACGTCACAGGTTAGATCAACTGCGAGAACATGCTACAGACTGTTTGCTAAAACTTGGCCTGATCGTTCTAGGCGTCTGTTTCATTCTTTTGATCCTGTCATACAGAGGGTATGTGTATTTCCTGATAAGTATCCTTTAGCTCTAGCTGTGTTAATGATTTGCATTATACCACTCAAACTATCAATTATTGTGACAGATTGTAAATGAAGAAGATGGAGGTTTACATAGAAGGCATGCATCACCATCTGTTCGTGAGAGGCACATTTCTCATGCTCCTCAATCATCTTCTCAACTTAATCTACCTGGGTATGGTACATCTGCTATTGTTGCAATGGACAAGAGCGCTACATTGTCCTCTGCATCAGTATCTTCAGGGCTGCTTCTTTCACAATCAAAGACTCTAAGTAATAAAGTGGATGAGCGGAGCTTGGAAAGTGTATTGCACTCTAGCAAACAGAAGGTTACAGCTATTGAAAGCATGCTTAGAGGTCTTGAGTTATCTGACAAGCATAAATCATCCAATCTGCGCTCTTCCAGTTTGGATCTAGGTATTAAAAATTGCATTATTCACCGTACCATCTTTTTTTGTTTGGAAAATTGATTTGTGATGCATGCAAACACTATAGGGGACGGCTGAGTCTCCGATGTGTGATAAATTGAGTCAACATATTTTTTCCAGTTCATGTTACTTTAAGAATGGCTGAATTTTTTTTACCAATCCCTAGTGCAGGAGTTGACCCTCCATCTTCTCGTGATCCACCATTTCCTCTTGCAGTGCCTGCTTCAAATCAAGTTGCAAGTTCTCTGTCCCTAGACTCAAAACTGTCAACTCCTGGTGATAGTAATAGCCGTAATGGCGGTTTAGGTCTATCTGATATCATATCTCAGATACAGGCTTCCAAAGATGCTGGGAAATCATCGTATCGTGGTGCCGTGGGTAATGATAACATGTCAATGCCCACTTCATATTCTTCTAGGCGAGTTGCTGAAAGAACACGTGAAAGGAGTTCAGTTGAAGATCTTCTAGAGATTAGAGAAGCAAGAAGACACATGAATTCACACCATGCAGAGAGGCAGTATGCAGAAACACCATACAGAGAGGCGGGTATTAGAGAGTCTCATGGTAGTTATGTTCCCAACTTTCAGAGACCTTTATCAAGAAAGAATGTGAGTGGAAGGGTATCTGCTGGTAGAAGGAGAAGTTTTGATGATAGTTATCTTCCACTGGGGGAGACACCTAGCTGCGTTGAAGGTCCAACATCTCTAAGTGATGCTTTGAGTGAGGGGCTGAGCTCTAGTTCAGACTGGTCGGCTAGGGTTGCTGCTTTTAATTATATACGATCTTTGCTACAACAAGGTCCTAAAGGGATCCAAGAAGTTGTCCAGAGTTTTGAAAAGGTAATGAAGCTCTTTTTTCAACATCTGGATGATCCTCATCATAAAGTTGCACAGGCAGCTCTTTTGACACTGACTGACATCATACCATCATGTCGAAAACCCTTTGAGAGTTATCTTATGGAGAGGATATGGCCCATGTTTTTTCTCGATTGATTGATCCTAAGGAATGGTCAGACAAACCATGTTCATCAGCTCTTGAGCTTGTCAGTAAAGCTTACGGAGTTGACTCTTTGTTACCTGCTTTCCTTCGCTCTTTAGACGAACAGAGATCACCCAAGGCAAAGTTAGCCGTTATTGAATTTGCAAATCGATCATTTAAGAAACATGTACTATCCCGGAGGGCTCTGGGAACCTTGGCATCTTGAAACTATGGCTTGGTAAATTGGCTCCTCTGGTGCATGATAAAAACACCAAGTTGAAGGAAGCAGCTATCACAAGCTTTATAGCTGTTTATACACACTATGATCCAACTGCTGTTCTCAACTTTATGCTAAGTTATCAGTTGAAGAGCAGAAATACTGAGGAGAGCTCTAAAGCAGAAAACACCTCGGATAGAAGTGGACCTAATGAACTATCTGCAAAGCAAGAAGGACAGACAACGTTCAAAGTCTTCTTATGATCCATATGATGTTGTTGGTACTTCTGAAGAAGGATATACTGGTGTCTCCAAGAAAAGCCATTTTGTTGGAAGATATTCTGCTGGTTCACTTGATAATGATGGAGAGAGAAGGTGGCATTCGACCGCTGAGTCAACCCATATTAGCAGCCATGTCAGTCAGGCTGCTTCTGATGAAACTCGGGATTACTTGCATGATAATTTGGACAGGATATAGTAATGATATTACAGGATTGAAGTTCAAAGATATGAAATCATTGGTGAATTCTGTTGGAGAGAACCTGGGAAATTTTGGAAGCACATATGATAATATGGAAAGTAGGGAGAATCTGAGGATATCTGCTTCAGAGGTGAACACTAATGGGCTGTTGACTCTGGAGCAACGTGGAGCGCCAGGAATGTATCAGCATGAAAATGGAGCTCCATCAGAGCCGTATCTAAATGATTCAATGCATGCACCTCTGAAGAATACATCAGCTTCTGATTCTGGTCCCAGCATTCCTCAAATTCTGCATCTGGTAAGTTTGAACTGCCTGGATGTCCCTTATAAATGCTTTGCCAGAGCTTGATTATCTAGGCTGCCACCTCTACTCATTGCAATTTTTTAGGAATCATAACGAATAAAACTCAGCTTGAGCGCACTTGAGGTATTGGCCTTGTTGGCTCAGCACACCTCATGTGTGCCTTTGTTTTCTATTTTAAAACTGCTTCTTTCTCTTTACGTCACTCTTATTTATTATGCACCTTGCATGCTTGAGGTGATTGAATGGTTTCATTTGCCTCGTGTTTTGAAAGAGTCTTAATTGGGAATGGACTGAATAGTAAGCAAATTTGTTGTTGACATGATAGGTCATCTATAAAATGGATTGGGATGATTTTGCTGAATGCATGACTAAATACCTACAATAACCGGAAGATATGCTGATTCTTGGTTACTTTGCACTAGATTCTGAATCAAAGTTGAATTTTTGTTGTACCATCTTTGCTGGCTAATTAGGGTCATACATTTTTTCATGCAGATTTGCCATGGAAATGATGCTCCTCCCTCTAGAAAGTGTGGTGCCCTTGAACAGTTGATTGAAGCCTCAAAATCCAATGATGAATCTGTGTGGTCCAAGGTAAACTTTAATTCCTGTCCCCTGAAATAGTCAAAATGGGCAATACTATTTGCATGTAGCTGTAGGTAGCCAATGAACCACTTGTGGCTTGTGAGAATTTTCTCACAGTTCTAGGATTAAATTATCCATCTTTTCTGTTACCCTGTAGTCTTTGAAATAGATTTTGCTTTGTGGCGAGTAAAACATTGAGAAATCAAAATTTTGGAACTGTGCTGTATTTTCTTTGCTAGTTTTTGTGTTTGGTTAATTTGTCGTTCTATAAGACTTACCTTGGGTTTATTGATGGTAAAATTCTTTGTTGCAGTATTTCAATCAAATTCTAACCACTATTCTTGAGGTGCTTGACGATTCTGATTCTTCCGTTAAAGAACTTACACTTTTCCTCATAGCACAAATGCTGAACAATCAGGTGATTTACAATTGATCTTATTGTCAATCTGGTTGAATTATTCCTATGTTGATTCAGACGCAAGATATCTGTCTCATGTTGGACTTGGACTTTGTTATTCTCACTGTTTTTGTTTCCCTCATTTCTGTATTTTCTTATTGCTATCTCTGTGGTTGTTATTCCAGAGAGAAGCTATGGAAGATTCTGTGGAAATTGTAATTGAGAAACTGCTACACATTTCAAAAGATGCTACTCATAAGGTGATCTAGCTCCTCTGTGTGTGCTCGTCTTGTCATTTTGGTGCTCGGCCTTTCTTTGAGATGCTATTTTTGTATCATTCTGAAACTTGCTGTCTGAAATATAGGTTACAATGAAGCAGACAACTGCTTGACCTCTGTGTTGTCACAGTATGATCCGTATAGGTGCCTCAGTGTACGTTGTTTCTGCTTTGGTAATGTTGTGTAATTCATGGAAAATTTGCCCAATCAGGTAAATAATGCTCTTCCGATTTGATTGGAATGCAGGTTATTGTTCCTCTGTTAAGTACAGAAGACGAGAAAACCTTAGTTACTTGCATCAACTGCATGACAAAGGTATCGTTTCACTGTCCTTTCATTGAAGTCCCTCATTTTGATGGATGCATCCAGTTCTCGTTGATTTTTCATATGAGTAGCGAGGGACTTCATGTAGAATGCTATGATCTCTCTTTTAAGTTCAAAGATGCCCACATTAGGATTATATGGAAAATAATTTCTGTTTCTGTTTTTGGGATCCTGTGTCTTTTCTTCATTAGATGCATCTATATTAGGTATGGTAGTCTCACCAGTTGTCAATCGCTTGGGTGGTTGGGAATTAGATGCTCTTTAGTTCTCGTATGAAATAAAAAGAGCTTGGTAATCTTCTTCAACAGAGAAACTAGTATTTAAACAGATATTCCTGATTAATGCTTGTATCTTTACAGCTTGTTGGGAGGCTGTCACGTGATGAATTGACGGATCAGTTACCTTCCTTCTTGCCTGCTCTCTTTGATGCCTTTGGCAACCAAAGCGCAGATGTTCGTAAGGTAAATCTACATAATCTGTTTTGAATTACTTTCTGCCTCTCCGTTGCTAAAACTCTGGTTTGATTGATCACAGACTGTGTTGATTCTGCTTGGTGGACATCTACATATGCTTGGGAAATCATTTTTGCCGCATCTGGAAGGACTTAATAGCACCCAATTGAAACTAGTTACCATATACGCAAACAGGATTTCACAGGCAAGAACTGGGGCTCCTATAGACGCGAACCAAAGCTAGTTGATGATCCTCTTGCAGCAAGTTTCTTCTTGGGGTTAATTTGATGTCCATGGTTGTGCGTGTGTATTTTTTTTAATTGTGCTTTGTATATTTGGTCTAATATGATGTAAGAGAACTGAGGTATTGGTTTTGTGTGTTGGGCTACTTATACCCCTCTTCTTTTCTCTTGATCATCTGGTTTGGTGCGTGTGTGGGTGTTGGCGGGTAAATGTGGTTGGTTGTGTTTTGAGACTTAGAATCATTCTTTCAGGGACAGGGTATTCTTTGTGCTTGGGAGGACATTTTTTTGTTATCTAAACATCGGAGCAGCAATAGGTGAACCGATCGGTACTGGATTTGACGTGTGGTGTGATGTATATCAGTAATGAATTAGACTTCGGTTTTAATGGTTGTAATTTGAGTTCAAGTTGGTTTTGTAGGGTCTGATTGAATGATGAATCTTGTTCCCTGCTATGTATATACTGGCTTTGTAATGTAAATGCTGGATGTGTGTTTCGGCCTTTCAATCAAAATTATCGTCTGGTCGCGTTGGTATGCTACATGATATGTTTTTTAATCCAACACTTGTTTTATGATACTCCTATCTATTCAAAATATATCTCGTTTTAGAGATGCATCTGTAATTTAAATCCGTCCAGATTTTTTGAATATAAGGGTATAATTTTTATGTGAAATAAATTTTAGGGAAATTTCATGAAATGTCACAATATTTTTGGCTAATTTCATGAAATGTTACTAACAAAAAGAAAGTCAGAAATTAATATATTTTATAACATTTTATGAAATGTCACTAGGTCATAGACCTAAAAAGACAAAAATATTCCTACTAGTTAACAAGTATTTTTAAAGTTCACAATATTTTAAGTGTTAAAAAATTCAGTAAAATTTACAAAAAATTAAAAATATAATAAAAATAAAGATAACCATAAAAAATATTTAAAATATTTTAAAAAATATTATAAAATTATTAAAATATTATAACAACATGAAAAAATAAAAAATATTTCTTAGACTTTTGTCAAAATTATTTAGTACCATAAAAATTTTAGTGTTTTAAACACATAACTTTTACTAATATTTCTACAAATTTAGACCAATATAGTACCATAATTTATACAAATAATTCCCATAAATTATACTAATTGATTACCATATTTTTACCATACATTTAATTATTTTTTTTTACCAATTTAAATTATTTATTTAAAATAAATATTTTAAGTTTCAATTAATATTTGAATTTTATATTCTATTTTTCTGATCACTTTATTACATAACAAATTTATTTTGAATAAATAATTTAAATTGATAAAAAATCTAAAAATGTATGGTACAAATTATGTTAGTTTATTGGTACAGTTATGGGGCTTAATTGGTAGAAAATTGTTACTAGTCATAAATTTAACATAATTTATACCAATTTTTAGTACCAATAAATTACCATGATTTGTACCATACATTTTCAAATTATCTTTTTTTTGTCATTTAAATTATTTATTCAAAATAAATTATATTATGTCATAATGTCATATGCAAAATAGAATATAAGCTTTAAAAATTAATTTTCAAAATATTAATAAAAATTAAAAATATTTTTTTTTTCAATAGATAATTTAAATTGGTAGAAAAAATAATTTAAATTTGTATGGTAAAATTATGGTAATTAATTGGTATAAATTATGGTACTATATTGGTCTAAATTTGTAGAAAAATGAGTTTAAATTATGTGTTTAAAACTATATATACTTTTCTATGGTACTAATATTTATATATTTCTTATTTTTTATAATGTTTCATAATTTTTTAAATATTTTTATAGTTATCTATATTTTTAAAATATTTTGAATTTTTTTGAATTTAGTGAATTTTTTAACACTTAGGGCATGTTATGAACTTCTTATGAACTTTAAAGGTACTTTGTTAACCAATAGGGATATTTTTGTCTTTTTTTTGCTTCTGGTCAATGACATAGTGGAATTTCATGGACTTTTGCAAAAAATAGTGTGCATTTCATGGACTTTTGCAAAAATATAGTGGCATTTCGTGACTTTTTTTAGCGGCATTTCATAAATTAGCCAAAAATATAGTGGCATTTCATGAAATTTCCCTAAAATTTATATGTTCCTCCTCCTCGTTTTAAAATTTTTAAAATAACATTTTATTCCTTATTTTTTCATTAGAAATTGGTGAAAATTGAAAATGAGCGTCTCTGAGAGAAATATGAGTTTAAAAAATTGGAATGTAATGGATACAAAAGTTATAAAATGAAGAATAAAAAAATCATCCATTAAAATGTGTTAGGGTATTTAGGCACAAAAAAAGCTCAAATTAATCAAATATTTATTTCGAACTTCAATAAACAAATTTTTGACTAATGTTTTTCAGTATCTTGATACCATTGAGACGGTGTAACAGCCCAGTCCTCAAGTCGCTGGTAGATATGTCCGCTTTGCCGTAGCTCACGGTTTTGTTTCTGAGGGTCACTATTCACTTACACCACTCAAAACCGTCTACATGGAGGATCTCCACCACACCCTTATAAGGAATGCTTTGTTCCTCCCCCTCCAACCGATGTGGAAGCCGTTTCGTGACACACCACCTACCCCCTCCCCTTAAAGGAAGCCCAGCGCCCTCGGGGCCCGCTGGCACATCGATCCGACCACCGGCTCTGATACCATTTGTAACAGCCCAGTCCTCAAATCGCGGTAGATATTGTCCGCTTTGCCGCAGCTCACGGTTTTTGTTTCTGAGGGTCAACTAGTTACATCCACTCAAAACGCGTCTACCATGGAGGAGTCTCCACACCCTATAAGGAATGCTTCGTTCTCCCCTCCAACCGATGTGGGAGCCGTTTCGTGGCACACCACTCTAGGATTAAGGGCCTAAAGTGGTTAGTTTTCAAGCCTGAATGGTTTGAGAGCTAGGTTGTTGGACAGTTACCCATATGGGGTGTTACAAATGGTATCAGAGTCAACTCGGGACCGTGTCGGGATGGAATACCTGACACCTACCGAGGAGGTCCTTGGGGACTTGGATGTTGGGTTTGCGACGAGGACGTCGCTTTCTTTGAGTGGGGGAGTATGTAATACACACATCCCACATCACATCGGGATATGAGTAGTAAAGTGATTGGTTTATATGGATACATATAGGTTGACTACAACAACAAGGCCTTCCACTTTTTAAGCCCAAGTGAGGATTAAGGGCCTAAAGTGGTTAGTTTTCAAGCCTGAATGGTTTGAGAGCTAGGTTGTTGGACAGTTACCCATATGGGGTGTTACAGACGGTCGATTGTACAATCGGTCCACACACAATATTGCACGGGTGAGTAATGTGGCAGTTAGCAACTGACTGAATGTTTATGTGGTGTCGTAAGAGTAATGTTTGTCTTAATTTGAATGATTGTAACTTTTTGAAATATAAGTCCGAAATAAAAAATTTTTGCACCATTGTTCATCTAAATTCAAGCTCTTTAAAACAAGACCAATCATGGGAATGTTTTGTCAAGTTCAAAAATTTATATAAGTTACATGTACATATCAACATATATCAACGACACTTATGATTCACCACATACAGTTTAAAATGCACCTAACGTTAATAATACACCACAAAAACAATAATGATTCATTATTTGTTCTGAAGTTTCTTATCTAATTCGTCACTTATTAGTTAATGAATCATAATACTAATTTCAATGAATCATAATATCAAATTTAATGAATCATACATCATTTTAGTGTATCATCGGTAACATATAAAAATAAAATTTTAAACAATGATACAACACAAAACAATATTTGATAAGTAAAAAAAATACATGATTCACCATATAAGGTTTAAAAGAACCATACAACAATAATAATACACTACAAAACAATAATGACTTTTATCGGTTCTGAAGTTTGTTATCTAATTCACCACTTATTAGTTAATGAATTATAATATCAAAACTAATGAATTTGTAGTGCAAGGTTTGGGGTACCCTAAACCCTAAACCATAAACCCTAAAAAACTGTCGAGTCAGTGATGCCAATATAAAGTGTAGAACTAATGCCAAAAAGATTACCCTACCCCCTAACACCCTAAAAACCACCCTAGGAATGCTAAAAACGTCGAAGGCATTTTTATGGTTTGTAGTGTAGGGTTTAGGGTTCTAACGATCCTAACCCTAAACCACAAACCCTAAAAAACTGTCGAGTCAGTGACGATAATATAAAGTGTAGAACTAATGCCAAAAGAGATTACCCTACCCCCAAACACCCTCAAACCCACCATAGGAATGCTAAAAACGTAGAAGACATTTTAATGGTTTGTAGTGCAGCGTTTAGGGTCTAACGATCTCTGATTCACTTTTTAACAACTTTTGGTTCACTTTTCTTAAACTTAAGAATCACAATGAATCTTAAAACATATGTACATACAAGTTAAATTTATCAAAACATATCATGTTTGATCTTATTTTGAAGAGCTCGAAAAATGATGAACAATGGTATAAAATTTATGTTATTTGGACTTATATATAATAAGATACAGCATTTTAAAGTTTTATAAAATGATAAAGTAAAAAAAGACAAAATATCGAATTCGCCTTCTTTTAAATCAACCAGAGAACAAATTGTCACCCGAGTTTCCCTTCACACAACCAATTACTTCATCATCTCCCCTGAAATGGCAAATCTACTGCACAACCGGAAGCATGATGCTCTGTGCTTCCGATGAACACATGGAAAAACAAGGAGCATCGATGCGTGATGTGGATTTGATATATTTAAAAGTTTTTCACTTTTTGTTTTTATAATTAAAATTGGATTTTTAATTAATTAAATCTAGTAACCGTTTAGCAAAAGAATGTCGGTTTTTGAGGAAAATCTAGAAGTTTAAATTAAACAATTCTAAAAATTTTAGTTACTGTTAAGTAAAAAAATCTCAATTTTAGAGGAAAATCTCGAAGTTTAAAACGAATAATTCTGAAAAATTTAATCTTAAAAAAATTCTGAAAAATTTCAAACAAATATTCTAAAAAATTTAGTAACCGTTAGGTGAAAGTATCTCGACTTTAGAGGAAAAGATGGAAGTTTAAAAACATAATTCTAAAATAATTATTAACTGTTAAGTAAAAAAATTAGTTTTAGAGGAAATTGTATTAATAAACTTTTACTATATAATGTCAATAAAAAACTAGTTGAAATTTTAATCTGAGCAAATTTTATAAACAACATAAGATAAATTTTGAACAAATGGTTTGAACTGTTGAACAAATGGTTGGAAATGTTGAACAAATAGTTTCAAATGTTGAACAACGTGTATTGCTAATATGAACATGTAATTGATGTTTAAAAATGGCGAAAAAATAGAAATTGTATAATTATATTGATACTGTTTTATTATAAAATTTCTAATAAACAACTAGTATCACATTTTTGAACAGTTTATAAAAATAGTTGAACATATGGTACAAAAGATTGAACAACTAAATGTATATTTATAAACATGAACGGTAACTGTTAAAAAAAAAAGAACAATAAATTTTTTTTGAACAATGTGTGTTAAAAGTTTACCATGTATCTTGAAATTTTTAACACGGTAATACAATTTCAAATTGCTAAATTGTGCTAATATTCTTTTATTACATATTATCCATGAACAACTAGATTGAAATTTTAATTTGAACAAATTTTAGAAACAACATGAAATAAATTTTGAACAAATGGTTTAAATGTTGAACAACTGCAACACTAATATGAACATGCAACTGTTGTTCAAAAAATGGAAAAATAATATAAATTTTATAATTATATTGATATTGTTTTATGATAAATTTTTGGATAAACAACTAGTATCAAATTTGAGAACAAATTGTAAAAAATATTTGAACATATGGTTCAAAAGATTGAGCAACTAATTTTATATTTTTGAACATAAACGTTCACTTTAAAAATGTGAAGTAACTTTTGAACAAAGTGTGTTAAAACTTGAACAAGTAATACATAGTATCTGAACATAAACTTGAAAGTTTTTAAAATAGTAATCCAAATTTAGACAGAGAAATTGTATTAACATTTTTTCTCACCGGCGGCCAATTGGTTGAAGATGAAAGTAGTGTGAGATAAGTAAAATCTATCGTGTACTGGTAAAAAAATGAAGAGATCGATGGTTATACAACTTACATATTGTTACGACATTGAGAAGTTTTCATGGTTCTTCATCATTCAATTCTGTTGATTTATTCATCGATGCCAGTAGCGAAAATTTTTGGACCGATTTGAGTTTAATTTGAACTAACAAGAGTAGAGGAGAAAAAAGAAAGAGAAGAAGAGCGATGATAATTGCGACAAGAATGAGGAGAAAAAGAAAGAGAAGAAGAACGATGATAATTGCGACAAGAACGTGTTTGTAGATTTTTAAGGGAGATGAATATTTTAAAACCTTAATTGTTGTTGAAATAATTTTAAATCAATGGAGAAATAAAAATGATTTGTTTTATATAATTTAAAACAAAAAACTGAAAACAAAACTGTCATATAATTGTGGATGTCACGTCAACGACTAAAAACACGCTACACCATGTTTCCGGTTGTATAGTAGACACTTTGCCCCGAAATCATCTTGATTTCTGTCATCGTCAAAGAAAGAATTTGCCGAATGAAGCAAATCAAGGATTAAAGTATATCAATATAAAAGATAACACCAGATTTGCTAACTAACCAATAGCGGGATTAGGAAATGATAACTCCTAGTCAATAAATGGTGCGTAGGTGATAAGACAGTTTATGGAGCTGTGATGGATGAAAACTAGTACCCGGATCCGATTTTAATCAATCACGTGCTTTTCACTCATCGTAAATTCGAAGTAACGGGCTGGTCGCACCGATACTATGTACGGTCTAACTATATGGCAGCCTAGTCAGCTGCTGACTGGATTATTTTTGCTGACTGGCTGCCTTTTTACAATATTAATTTTGAATGGTTATAACTTTTAATATATAAGTCCAAAATGAAAAAAATTATATCATTGTTCATCTAAAATCAAGCTCTTCAAAACAAGACCAGTCATGGATATTTTTGACAACTTAAAAAAAAAATATTTTTTACATGTGTATGATGATACACTAAAATGATAATATGATTTATTAATTTTGATATTATGATTCATTAATATTGATATTATCATTCATTAATTAATAAGTAGTGAATTAGATTACGAATACCGGAACTGATAAAAATCATTATCGTTTTGTAGTGCATTATTATTGTTGTATGGTGTATTTTAAACCTATATGGTGAATCATGTATTTTTCATACATACCAAATATGTTTTATATTGTATTTTGTTTGAAATTTTTATTTTTATATGTTTATGATGATACACTTAAATGAAGACATGATTCACTAATTTTGATATTATGATTCATTAAAATTGATATTATGATTCATTAACTAATAAGTGATGAATTAGATAACAAATTTCGGAACCGATAAAAATCATTATTGTTTTGTAGTGTATTATCATTGTTATATGGTGTATTTTAAACCTTATATGATGAATCACGTATTTTTCATACATACCAAATATTATTTTGTGTTGTATTATTGTGTAAAATTTTTTATTCTTATATATTTGCGATGATACTAAAATGAAGATATGATTCATTAATTTTGATATTATGATTCATTAAAAGTGATATTATGATACACTAAAATGATGTTATGAATCATAACTCTGATTGATATATATGAATATATACATGTAATTAATATAATTTTTAAAGTTCTCAAAACATATCCATGTCTGGTCTTGTTTTGAAGAGCATGAATTTAAATGAACAATGGTATAATTTTTTTATATTTTGGACTTATATTTTATAAGATACAATAATTTAAAGTTAATATAATAAAAAACAGTCCAGTCAACTCCAATCAGCAGCTGACTGGACTGCTGACTGACTGCCAACTCAGCTTACCGCACTATTGTTGTACGCGGCGTGCTTGCACCATCTCCACGCTGCTCACTCATATATTATGGGTTTTTGTCCGTTTTTTAGACCTAGCGAACCGGGTTATATGTCACGTGCTGGGTATCTTTATCTCTACACTTCGTGCACTAGAGTTGTAGTTGGTATTTCAACTCTAGTCCCGTTAAGTTCCACCCTTTACTTTTATCAATATGATTCCCACTATTTTTTGGATAATATTAAGTTATGCGTTACTCTTTATTCTAATATTAACCCAATACTAAATTTACAAGTTAGAGATTATGCAGCATGTGAAGATAATCAATCTATAATATTATTCAAAAACAAGCACGCCAAGGAATTATGAACATTGCAGAATACTAGCCCCATGATACCAACACCAACTACCTCCTCTGAACTCAATCTTGAATGCTAGAATACCCTGAACTCGTATGCTCAGTCGAGTTTTTATTTCATACAGTCAGAATTTAAAAGAACTTTATGAGATCATCCTTATTTTATATTTTTCTATAAATACTTTAGAAAATTATAATTTTCACCTAAAACTTGTGATATATTACTAACATGCCCAAAACACACTAATTTTTCAAAAACACATCTAGCACTACTTGGATGACAGTAACGTCGATGAGAACGTACGAGAGGCTCATTCAATGGTATAATTATATGTATCTACAGTACTTTTAAGTTAAATTTAGGTAAAAAAATGGACAAAAGTATTTTTGATAGTGACATCGTTTCAATTAGTCACATCAAGTGGAAACATAATAGATCAAGTATTTTTGATGAGAGACATTCCGTAAACCGTCTCAGTTTATAGTTTTTAACATAATAAAAAAAATCAGTAAGAAAACGTCAAAAAAACGTGATGACAAAATCCCTTGGAAGCAGAGATTCACGCCCACAAAGCAGGGCCAGTGTCGACGTAGAGCGTCGACAGCGGGACCAAAGAGCGGGCGTCAACACCCTGAATATGGCGGGCATCGACGCGGGGATCGAAGGGCGGGCGTCGACGTGGGCCCTTGTGGGTTGGCATCGACGCTTGCCTCCCCGAGTAAAATATGTCACTTTTTCACGATTCTGTTAGTCTTTTTTTTCCCATTTTTTGTCCTATTTTTTGTTGGAATTCAACTTAAAGTATTGCAAATAAATAAAAATACCTCTACGAGTCCCTTGTAATATATCAGAAGTTTTGGATATATATTGTAATTTTAAGAACAGTTTAAAGCAAGGGCAAAAAGATCGGTGTCGAATTGGAAACTCGATTGCGCTTAGAGAAATTATAGTACTCCACTTAAACATTTGTCTATTTTTGCAACTATGGCCAACTAATGTATGTTTTCCTTATGTAAGGCATTAGTTTTCATGCTTCTTTATCGGACACTATGATGTGGTATTTTTTAAGGCTTGAGTCAAACTTTCTACTGATCACTTTGTTGCTCGTGATAGATCAGTTATCATCTATCTCAATGTGGTGTTTAGCTATCTTATCCTTACTTCCTATCTGACTTCTAAGGTCCTTCCTAAATTACTTGATCCCCGAATGATAGCGAGAGAGAGTTCACGCAACGTTTGGTTTAAAGGGAAAATGAGGGGAAGGGAATGGAAAACTGGTGCGGTCCCTCTCCCCTGCGTTTGTTATGACGGGAAATGTAGTTCTCAGGGGAATAATATTCCCATCATTCCCCCGCCTCAGCACTATCCTTCATTCCCGTACAATAATCACGGGAAAGTGCCGGAACTACACAGTGACTCTTTTTTTTTTCCTTTTTTTTTTTGCAGCTAAGAAGTGAATAGTTTTAACCTTATTGGAAACATCATATGACATTTGTAGCACAAATAACGTCTATGGATACCAATTCAACCGAATAAAACAAGTTTTGAGAGACTTTCTTTTTTCTGTCGCTACGTACATATATTTGCAATATTACAACAAATATAATAGTGTACAGTATATCCACTTTAATGTTTATATAGACATTAAATTGATTTTTTAAACTATTTCATTCAATTGTACATATTATAAAAAATGAGATCCACTGATTAATTATAGGTCTATAATAAAACGATAACTAAATAATTGAATAAAACAAATATATTATTTTTGTTTCAAAACTAAACAATCATTCCTATATCTATTCCCATACATAACCCAACAACAGCACCGGGAAGTAGACAATAATTTGTTTTTCTTTTCAAAAGTGAGTTATACAAATTGGAACTATTAAAAATAAAAAGTCAAAATGATTTATTTATTTACACAGTAAAATTAGATAAATAAGTAATGAGAAAATTTATGGGATACTTTTAAAAAATATTAATTCACAAATACTACAGTTTTAAAAATATTTTTCTTACACCACACAAATAATAGAAGCATATAAATTTGAATAAAAATAGACATAAACGGTAATGTGATATTCTGTTAATTAAAAATATTAATGTGGTATAATGTGAAATATGTTTATTAACAAGTGAGAATATTTTAGGAGTATCTAATAAATTAAAATTATTTTTTACGGTATCGAAAAACTTTTTTAAAAGTTGTGGTATTTTGTGAATTAATAAATTTTTATTGGTATTTTGTGAATTTTTCCACAAATAATTGAATAAAACAAACACGTTATTTTTATTTCAAAACTAAACAGTCATTCCCGTATTTATTCCCATACATAACCAAACAACATACATGTTTTCCCATTCCCTTTCCCATTCTCCTCGTTTTCCCGTTCCCGTTCCCTTTCCCGTTTCCTTGTCCTATCCAAACGGTGCCTCAGGGAGAGAGAGTTAGGAAAGGAGAAAGAGTTGAAGTAATGGAGTCTTGATCGTGTCTATTGCTTTAGGGTGAATCCTTTTCATAGTTTTTTCTTACAAATTACCAATCTGTTAGTTTTGCTATTGTCACGCTGTCAAGCTAGTGTCTGACCCTAATCTTCTTTGACCTACGCTTGGGCACATTCGCCCAGTCGCTTCTACAGACCTGCCGAGGCATAGATGTTTGGGTGCTTATGGATGCACCCGGGCACAGGCGCCCGGTCGCTTTACATACTTGTTTTACTAGCCGTCCGGGCACATTCGCCTGGGCACTACATATACATTACTTGCTATATTTCCTGGGGCTAAAATAGTAATTCTCTGGCCCTATATAAAATTGTGTTTCTTGTTTTACTTTTGGTGATAGTGTTATTACAGACTTACGCTTTGTTGATACTTAAAAACTGCCTTACTCTCATTGTTGGTGATTGTCTCAGCCAGAGAGCATATGGGGAGGTATGCGAAGACCATTATGAGTCTTTTACACTTCTACCAGGTAGTATTTCTAATTGTCATTATATTCAGGTGTCATCTCTTCATAAAAACTTTTGTTTCCACAACTAAAGCTAGTTTTATATGCTTGAGGATAGGTCGAGTCAACATGCAGTTGAATATTGATATCCCTGCCCACACTGAGCTTGTGGAACCTCTTCAAGAAGGCTGTATATGGCGCCAAGCGAGAGGGGCAGCTGTGGTTGTGTCGGAAGTGGAAAGCATTGAAACTTTTGATGAGAAGGTTTTTGAATTATTTTCAAGTACTCCCTGTTTGACATTATTTGAAGAGCGCTATCCATTTCCCAAACCATTTGTATCTTGAACCAAGCACTTTGTGGTCAAATTCAGGTTGGTGTTTCGCAACAGTGGTATGATGAATTAGATAATCTTGCATTCGCAACTGAGGCGGAAGCATCTCAAGAAGAGGCAGAATTGGATAGAAATAATAGTATCGTCCAAGATGATAAAATTCAAATAGATTGTGTAGTCAACACCAGTCCTGGAACTTGCGAGGTACACTTGGATTATAGCCTTCTCTATGTCTATTTGCATTTCAGCTCTCGCGTGAGAATTCTTTTGATGATCTGAAAGAGGCTTGAATTTCTGTCGCAACCGAATATGCATTTGCTGTAGCTACGGAACTTGTTCCGACAAAATGGCATACTCATTGCATCATGGAACTGGGTTTGAAAATCATGAATGAGCTACTAAGTGGGGAGGTGGAAATAGAATCAATCCTTTCCTTTGATTAACCATTTACATTTTTTTACCCTCATTCCCAGGTGATTGTGTATGCGGCACTGTACCTTAGACTGAAGAAAGAGTCAAATATCAGTGACTTAGATCGGGAAAAGAAGGCTGCTATTTTGGCTGATACTATGAAACCTAAGAGTGGTGATAAGTCATCTTCAGAAGAAAGAGATGCATTTATTCAGATGTTAGCGAATTCGAGCAACAATTTGGACGATCTGATCTTCATGAAACCTCTCCATGTGAAGATCAAACTGAATACTCTTGATCACACCAAAAATGAGAATACAAAGAGTGTTGTGACAACGGACTCAACCATTGAGGTTGATGTATCACTATGATATGTAACGTGTTACTAGTATCATAACTATCATCGAGATTTGAGTGTAACCATAGCTTTTGGGAAGCATTGTTAATTTCATTTTCACTAGGTTTCATTACGTTGACAATGGTCGATCTGGGCATGTGTTCCTATCTTCTTTTGTTTGCAATAGGACATGGGATGCGATGTGTAACAGACTTGACTTCACTATCTTTTTTTTTTTTAATGTATACTTCGGATTCGTATCAATTCATTATGCTCAATTTCAATGCTAAGGCGACTTCAGCTTAATTATTGAAATCTTTTTGAATGTATACTTCATATTCGTATCTTGTTGGTGGAGAGAAGAATATAACTGAAATGCAAACAAGGAGACTGGACAAGGAGTCCCACATGCCTCACCTCACCCGCTATTCGGCCGTGAAGATTGGCAAAGTGAGGATCTTCTTTGATTAGAGATTATGCGCAGCTTAGATGCTTAGATGGTTTGGAAACCATCCAAAACGGGATGTTTCTAGGTAAACGTTGATGCGGGACATGATAAGGGTCACATGATACGGGTTAAGGACCAGATTAGGTGTAGGTATTTACAACAAGGTGTGGGATTGTGAAGCTTGTGTGAAATCATTCAACCGAGTGTACGGTGTTATGTACAATCTTCATAATTAATTCAAAAAACCATCATATAAAGTTAAACAACTTCATAATAAACACATGTAACTTTGACTGATAACAATCAATACAAAAGAATTTGCCGAAAAATGCCTGGGTGAATGTCAATTGTCGGCGACGTCGACAAAACAAGTTTGGTGTAAGAGTGGCAAGAAGGTTGCATCCATCCAAAGCATGTTAGTTTTAATCCCAGTGCGAGTGAGTGATTGGTTTTTTGATGATGGATAATCCTCAATTATTTCTCTGTGAAAGCTCTTCATGAGGAAATAATCAATTGAAAAATTCATCCTATTTACTCCAAGTAAAGTAACACAACAAATATAACGTATTTCTAACCTAAGATATTTCTAAGATATAATAAAAAGTAATCTATAATGGATTATTTAATTTAAGAAACTCGATCGAATGTTAAATCAATATAAGTTGGTTCAACTAGACATTGAATTATGTTTACCCTGGATAACATTACATTTATCTTAATTTGTTTCACGTTAGATTTAGATGACACTTGGTTTACTATGGATAACCACATACACGAAATTCATGAAAAATGTCACTATATATTTTTGCTAATTCATGAAATGCCCAAAATAATTACATTTTTGCAAAAGTCCTGAAAATGTCACTATGTCATTGACCAGAAGGAAAGAAGACAAAAAAGTACCCTCACTAGTTAACAAACTACTTTTAAAGTTCATAATATACCCCTAAGTGTTTAAAAAAATCACTAAAATACACAAAAAATCAAAAATACTTTAAAACAATAGATAACTATAAAAATATTTAAAAAAATATCATAAAATAAAAAATATCATGAAATAAAAAGTAAATAATTCTAATATATTTTTAAATTAGTTAAAAAAAATAATATAGTGTTTAAAGACATAATTCATACCAATTTTTCTACTCACCTCTACCAATTAAGTACCATAATTTTTACAATACATTTATTAAAAATTCTACTAATTTAAATTATTTAATCAAAATAAATTATTTTATATTTTTTAACTAATATATAGAAAATATATTTTCAACATTTTTTATTCTATTTTACAGATAACTTTATGACATATAATTGTAAATAACAAAAAATATTATGTCATAAAGTTATCTGCAAATATGAATACATATTATCAAAATTTCTAAAAATATTCGTCAAACAATATAATAATTTATTTTTGAATAAATAAAATATATTTTTTTCAAAGAATAAATTATTTCTTAAAAAAAATTAATTATATTATTTAACTATTATTAAGAAAAAATATTTTAAAATTTATATTCTATTTTGTAAATAACTTTATGACACAATACTTTGTAGATAACAAAAAATGATGCCATAAATTTATCGGTAAAATAGAATATAGATTTTAAAAATTAATTATTCTAAATATTAGTTGAAAATATAAAAAAAAAATGATTCTGGATAAATAATTTAAATTGGTAGAAAAAAATAATCTAAAAAAACTTAAGGTAAAAATTATAGTATTTAATTGGTAAAAAATATGGTACTTAAAAGGTAGAAGAATTAATATAAATTATGCGTTTAATACAATATGTTCCTTTATGGTATTGACAATTTTAAAAAATCTAAGAAATGTTTACTTTTTCCAATCTTTTAATATATTTTATATTTCAAGTTTTTATAGTTTATTTATGAATTTTAAATATTTCATATATTTTGATTTTTTTATAAATTTTTAACACTTAGGGGCATATTTTGAACTTTAGAAGTACTTTGTTAACTAGTTGGGGTATTTTGGTCTTTTTTCCTTCTGGTCATGACATAGTGACATTTCATAGACTGTTACAAGAATGTAGTGACATTTGTGACTTATTTTGCGAATTTATGAATTAGCAAAAATATATTGGCATTTCACGAAATTTCTCTTTTTTATTAGAAAACAAATCAAACTCTCTTTTGATCAAGGAGATTTTTAAAGCTTAAAAGCTTCAATTATATAAGTGTAGTTCGAGCTAAAGAAGGGAAAAATCAGGATCAACAAAGGAGAAGAAACGAAGAAACTAAAGACCCTGAAGAAGCCGAATAATTATATAGGGCCAGAGAATTACTATTTTAGCCCCAGGAAATATAGCAAGTAATGTATATGTAGTGCCCAGGCGAATGTGCCCGGACG
Organism: Limonium bicolor; assembly: GCA_023374045.1. Taxonomy (NCBI): domain Eukaryota; kingdom Viridiplantae; phylum Streptophyta; class Magnoliopsida; order Caryophyllales; family Plumbaginaceae; genus Limonium; species Limonium bicolor. Next base: position 269,924,572 of record CM041778.1, on the reverse strand, counting down.
GCTAGTAAAACAAGTATGTAAAGCGACCGGGCGCCTGTGCCCGGGTGCATCCATAAGCACCCAAACATCTATGCCTCGGCAGGTCTGTAGAAGCGACTGGGCGAATGTGCCCAAGCGTAGGTCAAAAAGAAGATTAGGGTCAGACACTAGCTTGACAGCGTGACACAATAGCAAAACTAACAGATTGGTAATTGTAAGAAAAAAACTATGAAAAGGATTCACCCTAAAGCAATAGACACGATCAAGACTCCATTACTTCAACTTTTCTCCTTTCCTAACTCTCTCTCCTTGAGGCACCGTTTGGATAGGACAAGGGAAACGGGAAAGGGAACGGGAACGGGAAAACGAGGAGAATGGGAAAGGGAATGGGGAAACATGTATGTTGTTTGGTTATGTATGGGAATAAATACGGGAATGACTGTTTAGTTTTGAAATAAAAATAACGTGTTTGTTTTATTCAAATTTGTGGAAAAATCACAAAATACCAAAAAAATTATTAATTCACAAAATACCACAACTTTTAAAAAGTTTTTCGATACCGTAAAAAGAATTTTAATTTATTAGATACTCCTAAAATATTCTCACTTGTTAATAAACATATTTCACATTATACCACATTAATATTTTTAATTAACAGAATATCACATTACCGTTTATGTCTATTTTTATTCAAATTTATATGCTTCTATTATTTGTGTGGTGTAAGAAAAATATTTTTAAAACTGTAGTATTTGTGAATTAATATTTTTTAAAAGTATCCCATAAATTTTCTCATTACTTATTTATCTAATTTTACTGTGTAAATAAATAAATCATTTTGACTTTTTATTTTTAATAGTTCCAATTTTGTATAACTCACTTTTGAAAAGAAAAACTAATTATGTCTACTTCCCGGTGCTGTTGTTGGGTTATGTATGGGAATAGATATAGGAATGATTGTTTAGTTTGAAACAAAAATAATATTTGTTTTATTCAATTATTTAGTTATCGGTTTTATTATAGACCTATAATTAATCAGTGGATCTCATTTTTTTATAATATGTACAATTGAATGAAATAGTAGTTAAAAAATCAATTTAATGTCTATATAAACATTAAAGTGGATATACTGTACACTATTATATTTGTTGTAATATTGCAAATATATGTACGTAGCGACAGAAAAAAGAAAGTCTCTCAAAAATTGTTTTATTCGGTTGAATTGGTATCCATAGACGTTATTTGTGCTACAAATGTCATATGATGTTTCCAATAAGGTTAAAACTATTCACTTCTTAGCTGCAAAAAAAAAAAAGAAAAAAAAAAAGAGTCACTGTGTAGTTCCGGCACTTTTCCGTGATTATGTACGGGAATGAAGGATAGTGCTGAGGCGGGGGAATGATGGGAATATTATTCCCTGAGAACTACATTTCCCGTCATAACAAACGCAGGGGAGAGGGACCGCACCAGTTTTCCATTCCCTTCCCTCATTTTCGCCTTTAAACCAAACGTTGCGTGAACTCTCTCTCGCTATCATTCGGGGATCAAGTAATTTAGGAAGGACCTTAGAAGTCAGATAGGAAGTAAGGATAAGATAGCTAAACACCACATTGAGATAGATGATAACTGATCTATCACGAGCAACAAAGTGATCAGTAGAAAAGTTTGACTCAAGCCTTAAAAAATACCACATCATAGTGTCCGATAAAGAAGCATGAAACTAATGCCTTACATAAGGAAAACATACATTAGTTGGCCATAGTTGCAAAAATAGACAAATGTTTAAGTGGAGAGTACTATAATTTCTCTAAGCGCAATCGAGTTTCCGATTCGACACCGATCTTTTTGCCCTTGCTTTAAACTGTTCTTAAAATTACAATATATATCCAAAACTTCTGATATATTACAAGGGACTCGTAGAGGTATTTTTATTTATTTGCAATACTTTAAGTTGAATTCCAACAAAAAAATGGGAAAAAAAGACTAACAGAATCGTGAAAAAGTGACATATTTTACTCGGGGAGGAAAGCGTCGATGCCAACCCACAAGGGCCCACGTCGACGCCCGCCCTTCGATCCCCGCGTCGATGCCCGCCATATTCAGGGTGTTGACGCCGCTCTTTGGTCCCGCTGTCGACGCTCTACGTCGACACTGGCCCTGCTTTGTGGGCGTGAATCTCTGCTTCCAAGGGATTTTGTCATCACGTTTTTTTGACGTTTTCTTACTGCGGATTTTTTTATTCTGTTAAAAACTATAAACTGAGACGGTTTACGGAATGTCTCTCATCAAAAATACTTGATCTATTATGTTTCCACTTGATGTGACTAATTGAAACGATGTCACTATCAAAAATACTTTTGTCCAATTTTTTTACCTAAATTTAACTTAAAAGTACTGTAGATACATATAATTATACCATTGAATGAGCCTCTCGTACGTTCTCATCGACGTTACTGTCATCCAAGTAGTGCTAGATGTGTTTTTGAAAAATTAGTGTGTTTTGGGCATGTTAGTAATATATCACAAGTTTAGGTGAAAATTATATTTTCTTTTTAAAGTATTTATAGAAAAATATAAAATAAGGATGATCTCATAAAGTTCTTTTAAATTCTGACTGTATGAAATAAAAACTCGACTGAGCATACGAGTTCAGGGTATTCTAGCATTCAAGATTGAGTTCAGAGGAGGTAGTTGGTGTTGGTATCATGGGGCTAGTATTCAGCAATGTTCATAATTCCTTGGCGTGCTTGTTTTTGAATAATATTATAGATTGATTATCTTCACATGCTGCATAATCTCTAACTTGTAAATTTAGTATTGGGTTAATATTAGAATAATAGTTAGTAACGCATAACTTAATATTATCCAAAAAATAGTGGGAATCATATTGATAAAAGTTAAAGGGTGGAAACGGGACTAGAGTTGAAATACCAACTACAACTCTAGTGCACGAAGTGTAGAGATAAAGATACCCAGCACGTGACATATAACCCGGTCGCTAGGTCTAAAAAAACGGACAAAAACCCATAATATATGAGTGAGCAGCGTGGAGATGGTGCAAGCACGCCGCGTACAACAATAGTGCGGTAAGCTGAGTTGGCAGTCAGTCAGCAGTCCAGTCAGCTGCTGATTGGAGTTGATTGGACTGTTTTTTATTATATTAACTTTAAATTATTGTATCTTATAAAAATAAGTCCAAAATATAAAAAAATTATATCATTGTTCATTTAAATTCATGCTCTTCAAAACAAGACCAGACATGGATATGTTTTGAGAACTTTAAAAAATTATATTAATTACATGTATATATTCATATATATCAATCAGAGTTATGATTCATAACATCATTTTAGTGTATCATAATATCACTTTTAATGAATCATAATATCAAAATTAATGAATCATATCTTCATTTTAGTATCATCGCAAATATATAAGAATAAAAAATTTTACACACTAATACAACACAAAATAATATTTTGTATGTATGAAAAATACGTGATTCATCATATAAGGTTTAAAATACACCATATAACAATGATAATACACTACAAAACAATAATGATTTTTATCGGTTCCGAAATTTGTTATCTAATTCATCACTTATTAGTTAATGAATCATAATATCAAAATTAGTGAATCATGTCTTCATTTAAGTGTATCATCATAAACATATAAAAATAAAAATTTCAAACAAAATACAATATAAAACAATATTTGGTATGTATGAAAAATACATGATTCACCATATAAGGTTTAAAATACACCATACAACAATAATAATGCACTACAAAACGATAATGATTTTTATCAGTTCGGTATTCGTAATCTAATTCACTACTTATTAATTAATGAATGATAATATCAATATTAATGAATCATAATATCAAAATTAATAAATCATATTATCATTTTAGTGTATCATCATACACATGTAAAATTTTTTTTTTTAAGTTGTCAAAACATATCCATGACTGGTCTTGTTTTGAAGAGCTTGATTTTAGATGAACAATGATATAATTTTTTTTTCATTTTGGACTTATATATTAAAAGTTATACCATTCAAAATTAATATTGTAAAAAGGCAGCCCAGTCAACAAAAATAATCCAGTCAGCAGCTGACTAGGCTGCCATATGGTTAGACCGTACATAGTATCGGTGCGACCAGCCCGTTACTTCGAATTTACGATGAGTGAAAAGCACGTGATTGATTAAAATCGGATCCGGGTACTAGTTTTCATTAGGGGTGTTCATGGCCGGTTAACCGGCTAATCGGTTAACCGGAATTCGGTTAACCACATTGACGGTTAGTCAATATTAATAACCTTAACCGCTTCATTTAGCAACGGTTAACGGGAACGGTTAACCGCCGGTTTCGGTGCGGTTTTATCGGTTAACCGTAAACCGGATAATGAAAAAAAAAAACAATTCATAATTTACTAAACTTCTATTAAATTAGACCACCGACCCCGTAATTCAATTATTGAGACAAGACTTCTGAATAACTATCTATCTTCATCAATGGCTAAGAAGTCGATTTCAAAAAAAAAAAAATCAATGGCTAAGAAATGATCTAGTATCTTCGTTGCTGCAGCACTAGTGTAATTAGCTCAGACAAGGAAGAAGCAAAGAGATCCGCAACTACACAGCAAATTAGCATAGTATTACTCCACTTCCGGTCAACATCTCCGAGTTTAAACGATCAAAATCAGAGAAAAATATCAAAATCTCTGCCACTTGGTTGGGAGTTAATATTAACGCAGTAAGAAATTGGGGTCTCCTCCCCGAACCAATAGTTCGCTTGAGCGCAGAGGAGGTTTAAAATGCAAAACAGAGATTCCAGATAAAATGAAAGATTCCCTTTGAAATAGTTAAAGTCGGGCTCCACTGTTCTTTGAGAACATTATTCCCCTTCCTTTTCTTTTACCCAAACTGAGATGATCCTCCTTACTACAAGCTGCCGAGAGTTTTGCTGACTGGTGAGGGAGATGTTGAGTGAGGAAGATTGAAGAGAAAGAGAATGAAGAAGCGGCGTGAATGATGGGTGAGAGAAGTTGTCCGCGTGTTAGGGTTGCAATGAAAAAGTTTTGGAAGAGTAATTTAAAAAATATAATTATTATGTATAATTAACCGGTTAGTCCGGTTAACCGGATAGACAAAATATGATAACCGAAACCGTAACCGAAAACGGCTAATTTAGCTGGTCGGTTAACCGAAACCGGAAAATCGGTGCGGTTAACCAGATTTTCGGTGCGGTTTTCCCGGTTTCGGTATCGGTTATACGGTTACGGTTTTTATGAAAACACCCCTAGTTTTCATCCATCACAGCTCCATAAACTGTCCTATCACCTACGCACCATTTATTGACTAGGAGTTATCATTTCCTAATCCCGCTATTGGTTAGTTAGCAAATCTGGTGTTATCTTTTATATTGATATACTTTAATCCTTGATTTGCTTCATTCGGCAAATTCTTTCTTTGACGATGACAGAAATCAAAATCAAGGGGCAAAGTGTCTACTATACAACCGGAAACGTGGTGTAGCGTGTTTTTAGTTGTTGACGTGACATCCACAATTATATGACAGTTTTTGTTTTCAGTTTTTGTTTTTAAAATTATATAAAACAAATCATTTTTATTTCTCCATTGATTTAAAATTATTTCAACAATTTAAGGTTTTAAAAGATTCATCTCCCTTAAAAATCTACAAACACGTTCTTGTCGCAATTATCATCGTTCTTCTTCTCTTTCTTTTTCTCCTCATTCTTGTCGCAATTATCATCGCTCTTCTTCTCTTTCTTTTTTCTCCTCTACTCTTTGTTAGTTCAAATTAAACTCAAATCGGTCCAAAAATTTTCGCTACTGGCATCGATGAATAAATCAACAGAATTGAATGATGAAGAACCATGAAAACTTCTCAATGTCGTAACAATATGTAAGTTGTATAACCATCGATCTCTTCATTTTTTTACCAGTACACGATAGATTTTACTTATCTCACACTACTTTCATCTTCAACCAATTGGCCGCCGGTGAGAAAAAATATTAATACAATTTCTCTGTCTAAATTGGATTACTATTTTAAAAACTTTCAAGTTTATGTTCAGATACTATGTATTACTTGTTCAAGTTTTAACACACTTTGTTCAAAAGTTACTTCACATTTTTAAAGTGAACGTTTATGTTCAAAAATATAAAATTAGTTGCTCAATCTTTTGAACCATATGTTCAAATATTTTTACAATTTGTTCTCAAATTTGATACTAGTTGTTTATCCAAAAATTTATCATAAAACAATATCAATATAATTATAAAATTTATATTGCTTTTTCCATTTTTTGAACAACAGTTGCATGTTCATATTAGTGTTGCAGTTGTTCAACATTTAAACCATTTGTTCAAAATTTATTTCATGTTGTTTCTAAAATTTGTTCAAATTAAAATTTCAATCTAGTTGTTCATGGATAATATGTAATAAAAGAATATTAGCACAATTTAGCAATTTGAAATTGTATTACCGTGTTAAAAATTTCAAGATACATGGTAAACTTTTAACACACATTGTTCAAAAAAAATTTATTGTTCTTTTTTTTTAACAGTTACCGTTCATGTTTATAAATATACATTTAGTTGTTCAATTTTGTACCATATGTTCAACTATTTTTATAAACTGTTCAAAAATGTGATACTAGTTGTTTATTAGAAATTTTATAATAAAACAGTATCAATATAATTATACAATTTCAATTTTTTCGCCATTTTTAAACATCAATTACATGTTCATATTAGCAATGCACGTTGTTCAACATTTGAAACTATTTGTTCAACATTTCCAACCATTTGTTCAACAGTTCAAACCATTTGTTCAAAATTTATCTTATGTTGTTTATAAAATTTGCTCAGATTAAAATTTCAACTAGTTTTTTATTGACAATTATATAGTAAAAGTTTATTAATACAATTTCCTCTAAAACTAATATTTTTTACTTAACAGTTAATAATTATTTTAGAATTATTTATTTAAACTTCCATCTTTTCCTCTAAAGTCGAGATACTTTCACCTAACGGTTACTAAAATTTTTAGAATATTTGTTTGAAATTTTTCAGAATTCTTTTTTAAGATTAAATTTTTCAGAATTATTCGTTTTAAACTTCGAGATTTTCCTCTAAAATTGAGATATTTTTACTTAACAGTAACTAAAATTTTTAGAATTGTTTAATTTAAACTTCTAGATTTTCCTCAAAAACCGACATTCTTTTGCTAAACGGTTACTAGATTTAATTAATTAAAAATCCAATTTTAATTATAAAAACAAAAAGTGAAAAACTTTTAAATATATCAAATCCACATCACGCATCGATGTTCCTTGTTTTTCCATGTGTTCATCGGAAGCACAGAGCATCATGCTTCCGGTTGTGCAGTAGATTTGCCATTTCAGGGGAGATGATGAAGTAATTGGTTGTGTGAAGGGAAACTCGGGTGACAATTTGTTCTCTGGTTGATTTAAAAGAAGGCGAATTCGATATTTTGTCTTTTTTTACTTTATCATTTTATAAAACTTTAAAATGATGTCTTATTATATATAAGTCCAAATAACATAAATTTTATACCATTGTTCATCATTTTTCGAGCTCTTCAAAATAAGATCAAACATGAATATGTTTTGATAAATTTAACTTGTATGTACATATGTTTTAAGATTCATTGTGATTCTTAAGTTTAAGAAAAGTGAACCAAAAGTTGTTAAAAAGTGAATCAGAGATCGTTAGACCCTAAACGCTGCACTACAAACCATTAAAATGTCTTCTACATTTTTAGCATTCCTATGGTGGTTTTGAGGGTGTTTGGGGGTAGGGTAATCTTTTGGCATTAGTTCTACACTTTATATTATCGTCACTGACTCGACAGTTTTTTAGGGTTTGTGGTTTAGGGTTTAGGATCGTTAGAACCCTAAACCCTACACTACAAACCATAAAAATGCCTTCGACGTTTTTAGCATTCCTAGGGTGGTTTTTAGGGTGTTAGGGGGTAGGTAATCTTTTTGGCATTAGTTCTACACTTTATATTGGCATCACTGACTCGACAGTTTTTTAGGGTTTATGGTTTAGGGTTTAGGGTACCCCAAACCTTGCACTACAAATTCATTAGTTTTGATATTATAATTCATTAACTAATAAGTGGTGAATTAGATAACAAACTTCAGAACCGATAAAAGTCATTATTGTTTGTAGTGTATTATTAATGTTGTATGGTTCTTTTAAACCTTATATGGTGAATCATGTATTTTTTTTACTTATCAAATATGTTTTGTGTTGTATCATTGTTTAAAATTTTATTTTTATATGTTGCCGATGATACACTAAAATGATGTTATGATTCATTAAATTTGATATTATGATTCATTGAAATTAGTATTATGATTCATTAACTAATAAGTGACGAATTAGATAAGAAACTTCAGAACAAATAATGAATCATTATTGTTTTGTGGTGTATTATTAACGTTAGGTGCATTTTAAACTGTATGTGGTGAATCATAAGTGTCGTTGATATATGTTGATATGTACATGTAACTTACATAAATTTTTGAACTTGACAAAACATTCCCATGATTGGTCTTGTTTTAAAGAGCCTGAATTTAGATGAACAATGGTGCAAAATTTTTTTATTTCGGATATATTTCAAAAAGTTACAATCATTCAAATTAAGACAAACATACTCTTACGACACCACATAAACAATTCAGTCAGTTGCTAACTGCCACATTACTCACCCGTGCAATATTGTGTGTGGACCGATTGTACAATCGACCGTCTGTAACACCCCATATGGGTAACTGTCCAACAACCTAGCTCTCAAACCATTCAGGCTTGAAAACTAACCACTTTAGGCCCTTATCCTCACTTGGGCTTAAAAGTGGAAGGCCTTGTTGTTGTAGTCAACCCATATGTATCCATATAAACTAGGGCTGCCCATGGTAGGTTAACCGCCTTATTCGGTAACCGCTTCGGTTACGGGTCTTCGTTTTCTAAAATTCATTCCATTACCATTCCATTTAAGTCGGTTAACCGGATTCGGTTTACCGTTTAATTTGGTTTTCTAAAATCCAATTCCATTACCATTCCGTTTAGACCGGTTAACCTTTAGTTGTTCAGTTTTCGGTTAACCTTGTAACCATAAACTTTTTTTATTGATGACACTTATACCATTAATATTATAGTACAACATTGATCATTCACTTATATTATGAGTGACAAATCAAACACATGAATAAAAAATATAATTATATTTATATTCTCTCAATAGCTAACAATAATTACTATATAAGGAGAATATTAATATTTGAAGTTTTCACTTTTTATATAATCGGTTAACCATGGTTAACTGAGCGGTTAACCGTTATGGAAAATTCAATACCGTTACCGAAACCAAAACCAGTCAATTTACACGGTTCGGTTAACATACCACAAACCGGTACGGTTAACCTAAAAACAGGTACGGTTCACTTCGGTTTCGGTCGGATACCACGGTTTCGGAATTTTTTGGGCAGCCCTAATATAAACCAATCACTTTACTACTCATATCCCGATGTGATGTGGGATGTGTGTATTACATACTCCCCCACTCAAAGAAAGCGACGTCCTCGTCGCAAACCCAACATCCAAGTCCCCATGGACCTCCTCGGTAGGTAGTCAGGTATTCCATCCCGACACGGTCCCGAGTTGACTCTGATACCATTTGTAACACCCCATATGGGTAACTGTCCAACAACCTAGCTCTCAAACCATTCAGGCTTGAAAACTAACCACTTTAGGCCCTTAATCCTAGAGTGGTGTGCCACGAAACGGCTCCCACATCGGTTGGAGGGGAGAACGAAGCATTCCTTATAAGGGTGTGGAGACTCCTCCATGGTAGACGCGTTTTGAGTGGTGTAACTTGTTGACCCTCAGAAACAAACCGTGAGCTGCGGCAAAGCGGACAATATCTACCAGCGACTTGAGGACTGGGCTGTTACAGATGGTATCAGAGCCGGTGGTCGGATCGATGTGCCAGCGGGCCCGCGAGGGCGCTGGGCTTCCTTTAAGGGGAGGGGAGTGGTGTGTCACGAAACGGCTTCCACATCGGTTGGAGGGGAGAACAAAGCATTCCTTATAAGGGTGTGGAGACTCCTCCATGGTAGACGCGTTTTGAGTGGTGTAAGAGCTGATCATAATGTGTCCGGCCGGCAGCCCGGTCCGACCCCCCGTAAAAAGGCCTGACGAGCCCGAACCCGATAGGGCTTCTGGGCGGGCCTGGACATAAAATTAGGCCCGAATGAAAAACCGGGCCGGGCCGCGACACATTTTTTGAGCCCGTGGGCAAGCCCGGCCGGCCCGATTTTATATTATTTATTATTATATTTTTAAAATGTAATATATACATATTTAATTTTTATATAATATATACAAAAATTATATATAATATATTAATTTTAAATAAGTTATATATATAATATCTAATCTATATTAAATATATTTATTATAATTTTTTTTATTTATTTATATTAAAAAAATTAAAAAACGGGCCGGGCGGGCCGGGCTTCGGCAAAGTCTGGAAAAAACCGGGCCTAGCCCGGCCCGGCCCGAGCATGTAAAAAATCGGGCTTGGTTTTTGAAAATAGGCCCGACGGGCCTAAAATTTTCCTCTGGCCCGGCCCGAACCCGGCCCCCCGCCCGAATGATCACCTCTAGGTGTAACTAGTTGACCCTCAGAAACAAAACCGTGAGCTACGGCAAAGCGGACAATATCTACCAGCGACTTGAGGACTGGGCTGTTACACCGTCTCACTGGTATCAAGATACTGAAAAACATTAGTCAAAAATTCTGTTTATTGAAGTTCGAAATAAATATTTGATTAATTTGAGCTTTTTTGTGCCTAAATACCCTAACACATTTTAATGGATGATTTTTTTATTCTTCATTTTATAACTTTTGTATCCATTACATTCCAACTTTAAACTCATATTTTCTCTCAGAGACGCTCATTTTCAATTTTCACCAATTTCTAATGAAAAAATAAGGATAAAATGTTAAAACGGGAGGAACATATAAATTTTAGGGAAATTTCATGAAATGCCACTATATTTTTGGCTAATTTATGAAATGCCGCTAAAAAAAGTCACGAAATGCCACTATATTTTTGCAAAAGTCCATGAAATGCCACTATATTTTTGCAAAAGTCCATGAAATTCCACTATGTCATTGACCAGAAGCAAAAAAAGACAAAAATATCCCTATTGGTTAACAAAGTACCTTTAAAGTTCATAAGAAGTTCATAACATGCCCTAAGTGTTAAAAAATTCACTAAAATTCACAAAAAATTCAAAATATTTTAAAAATATAGATAACTATAAAAAAATATTTAAAAAATTATGAAACATTATAAAAATAAGAAATATATAAATATTAGTACCATAGAAATATATATAGTTTTAAACACATAATTTAAACTCATTTTTCTACAAATTTAGACCAATATAGTACCATAATTTATACCAATTAATTACCATAATTTTTACCATACAAATTTAAATTATTTTTTCTACCAATTTAAATTATCTATTGAAAAATAATTTTAATTTTTTAATTAATATTTTGAAAATTAATTTTTAAAGCTTATATTCTATTTTGCATATGACATTATGACATAATATAATTTATTTTGAATAAATAATTTAAAATGACAAAAAAAGATAATTTGAAAATGTATGGTACAAATCATGGTAATTTATTGGTACTAAAAATTGGTATAAATTATGTTAAATTTATGACTAGTAACAATTTTTCTACCAATTAAGCACCATAACATGTACCAATAACTAACATAATTTGTACCATACATTTTTAGATTTTTTTATCAATTTAAATTATTTATTCAAATAAATTTTGTTATGTAATAAAGTGATCAGAAAAATAGAATATAAAAATTCAAATATTAATTGAAACTTAAATATTTATTTTAAATAAATAATTTAAATTGGTAAAAAAAATAATTAAATGTATGGTAAAAATATGGTACAATTAGTATAATTTATGGGAATTATTTGTTATTTATGGTACTATTGGTCTAAATTTGTAGAAATATTAGTAAAAGTTATGTGTTTAAAACACTAAAATTTTTATGGTACTAAATAATTTTGACAAAAGTTAAGAAATATTTTTATTTTTTCAATGTTGTTAATTTTTTAATAATTTTATAATTTTTTTAAAATATTTTAAATATTTTTTTATGGTTATCTTTATTTTTATTATATTTTTAATTTTTTGTAAATTTTATTGAATTTTTTAACACTTAAGATATTGTGAACTTTAAAAATACTTTGTTAACTAGTAGGAATATTTTTGTCTTTTTAGGTCTATGACCTAGTGACATTTCATAAAATGTTATAAAAATATATTAATTTCGTGACTTTCTTTTTTTTAGTAACATTTCATGAATTAGCCAAAAATATTGTGACATTTCATGAAATTTCCCTAAAATTTATTTCACATAAAAAATATACTCCCTTATATTCAAAAAATCTGGACGGATTTAAATTACAGATGCATCTCTAAAACGAGATATATTTTGAATAGATAGGAGTATCATAAAACAAGTGTTGGATTAAAAAACATCATGTAGCATACCAACGCGACCAGACGATAATTTTGATTGAAAGGCCGAAACACCATCCAGCATTTACATTACAAAGCCAGTATATACATAGCAGGAACAAGATTCATCATTCAATCAGACCCTACAAAACCAACTTGAACTCAAATATACAACCATTAAAACCGAAGTCTAATTCATTACTGATATACATCACACCACACGTCAAATCCAGTACCGATCGGTTCACCTATTGCTGCTCCGATGTTTAGATAACAAAAAAATGTCCTCCCAAGCACAAAGATACCCTGTCCCTGAAAGAAGATTCTAAGTCTCAAACACAACCAACCACATTTACCCGCCAACACCCACACACGCACCAAACCAGATGATCAAGAGAAAAGAAGAGGGGTATAAGTAGCCCAACACACCAAAACCAATACCTCAGTTCTCTTACATCATATTAGACCAATATACAAAGCACAATTAAAAAAAATACACAGCACAACCATGGACATCAAATTAACCCCAAGAAGAAACTTGCTGCAAGAGGATCATCAACTAGCTTTGGTTCGCGTCTATAGGAGCCCCAGTTCTTGCCTGTGAAATCCTGTTTGCGTATATGGTAACTAGTTTCAATTGGGTGCTATTAAGTCCTTCCAGATGCGGCAAAAATGATTTCCCAAGCATTATGTAGATGTCCACCAAGCAGAATACAACAGTCTGTGATCAATCAAACCAGAGTTTTAGCAACGGAGAGGCAGAAAGTAATTCAAAACAGATTATGTAGATTTACCTTACGAACATCTGCGCTTTGGTTGCCAAAGGCATCAAAGAGAGCAGGCAAGAAGGAAGGTAACTGATCCGTCAATTCATCACGTGACAGCCTCCCAACAAGCTGTAAAGATACAAGCATTAATCAGGAATATCTGTTTAAATACTAGTTTCTCTGTTGAAGAAGATTACCAAGCTCTTTTTATTTCATACGAGAACTAAAGAGCATCTAATTCCCAACCACCCAAGCGATTGACAACTGGTGAGACTACCATACCTAATATAGATGCATCTAATGAAGAAAAGACACAGGATCCCAAAAACAGAAACAGAAATTATTTCCATATAATCCTAATGTGGGCATCTTTGAACTTAAAAGAGAGATCATAGCATTCTACATGAAGTCCCTCGCTACTCATATGAAAAATCAACGAGAACTGGATGCATCCATCAAAGTGAGGGACTTCAATGAAAGGACAGTGAAACGATACCTTTGTCATGCAGTTGATGCAAGTAACTAAGGTTTTCTCGTCTTCTGTACTTAACAGAGGAACAATAACCTGCATTCCAATCAAATCGGAAGAGCATTATTTTACCTGATTGGGCAAATTTTCCATGAATTACAACATTACCAAAGCAGAAACAACGTACACTGAGGCACCTATACGGATCATACTGTGACAACACAGAGGTCAAGCAGTTGTCTGCTTCAATTGTAACCTATATTCAGACAGCAAGTTTCAGAATGATACAAAAATAGCATCTCAAAGAAAGGCCGAGCACCAAAATGACAAGACGAGCACACACAGAGGAGCTAGATCACCTTATGAGTAGCATCTTTTGAAATGTGTAGCAGTTTCTCAATTACAATTTCCAAGAATCTTCCATAGCTTCTCTCTGGAATAACAACCACAGAGATAGCAATAAGAAAATACAGAAATGAGGGAAACAAAAACAGTGAGAATAACAAAGTCCAAGTCCAACATGAGACAGATATCTTGCGTCTGAATCAACATAGGAATAATTCAACCAGATTGACAATAAGATCAATTGTAAATCACCTGATTGTTCAGCATTGTGCTATGAGGAAAAGTGTAAGTTCTTTAACGGAAGAATCAGAATCGTCAAGCACCTCAAGAATAGTGGTTAGAATTTGATTGAAATACGCAACAAAGAATTTTACCATCATAAACCCAAGGTAAGTCTTATAGAACGACAAATTAACCAAACACAAAAAACTAGCAAAGAAAATACAGCACAGTTCCAAAATTTTGATTTCTCAATGTTTTACTCGCCACAAAGCAAAATCTATTTCAAAGACTACAGGGTAACAGAAAAGATGGATAATTTAATCCTAGAACTGTGAGAAAATTCTCACAAGCCACAAGTGGTTCATTGGCTACCTACAGCTACATGCAAATAGTATTGCCCATTTTGACTATTTCAGGGGACAGGAATTAAAGTTTACCTTGGACCACACAGATTCATCATTGGATTTTGAGGCTTCAATCAACTGTTCAAGGGCACCACACTTTCTAGAGGGAGGAGCATCATTTCCATGGCAAATCTGCATGAAAAAATGTATGACCCTAATTAGCCAGCAAAGATGGTACAACAAAAATTCAACTTTGATTCAGAATCTAGTGCAAAGTAACCAAGAATCAGCATATCTTCCGGTTATTGTAGGTATTTAGTCATGCATTCAGCAAAATCCCAATCCATTTTATAGATGACCTATCATGTCAACAAACAAATTTGCTTACTATTCAGTCCATTCCCAATTAAGACTCTTTCAAAACACGAGGCAAATGAAACCATTCAATCACCTCAAGCATGCAAGGTGCATAATAAATAAGAGTGACGTAAAGAGAAAGAAGCAGTTTTAAAATAGAAAACAAAGGCACACATGAGGTGTGCTGAGCCAACAAGGCCAATACCTCAAGTGCGCTCAAGCTGAGTTTTATTCGTTATTTCCTAAAAAATTGCAATGAGTAGAGGTGGCAGCCTAGATAATCAAGCTCTGGCAAAGCATTTATAAGGGACATCCAGGCAGTTCAAACTTACCAGATGCAGAATTTGAGGAATGCTGGGACCAGAATCAGAAGCTGATGTATCTTCAGAGGTGCATGCATTGAATCATTTAGATACGGCTCTGATGGAGCTCCATTTTCATGCTGATACATTCCTGGCGCTCCACGTTGCTCCAGAGTCAACAGCCCATTAGTGTTCACCTCTGAAGCAGATATCCTCAGATTCTCCCTACTTTCCATATTATCATATGTGCTTCCAAAATTTCCCAGGTTCTCTCCAACAGAATTCACCAATGATTTCATATCTTTGAACTTCAATCCTGTAATATCATTACTATATCCTGTCTCAAAATTATCATGCAAGTAATCCCGAGTTTCATCAGAAGCAGCCTGACTGACATGGCTGCTAATATGGGTTGACTCAGCGGTCGAATGCCACCTTCTCTCTCCATCATTATCAAGTGAACCAGCAGAATATCTTCCAACAAAATGGCTTTTCTTGGAGACACCAGTATATCCTTCTTCAGAAGAAGTACCAACAACATCATATGGATCATAAGAAGACTTTGAACGTTGTCTGTCCTTCTTGCTTTGCAGATAGTTCATTAGGTCCACTTCTATCCGAGGTGTTTTCTGCTTTAGAGCTCTCCTCAGTATATTCTGCTCTTCAACTGATAAACTTAGCATAAAGTTGAGAACAGCAGTTGGATCATAGTGTGTATAAACAGCTATAAAGCTTGTGATAGCTGCTTCCTTCAACTTGGTGTTTTTATCATGCACCAGAGGAGCCAATTTACCAAGCCATAGTTTCAAGATGCCAAGGTTCCCAGAGCCCTCCGGGGATAGTACATGTTTCTTAAATGATCGATTTGCAAATTCAATAACGGCTAACTTTGCCTTGGGTGATCTCTGTTCGTCTAAAGAGCGAAGGAAAGCAGGTAACAAAGAGTCAACTCCGTAAGCTTTACTGACAAGCTCAAGAGCTGATGAACATGGTTGTCTGACCAATTCCTTAGGATCAATCAATCGAGAAAAAACATGGGGCAATATCCTCTCCATATAACTCTCAAAGGGTTTTCGACATGATGGTATGATGTCAGTCAGTGTCAAAAGAGCTGCCTGTGCAACTTTATGATGAGGATCATCCAGATGTTGAAAAAAGAGCTTCATTACCTTTTCAAAACTCTGGACAACTTCTTGGATCCCTTTAGGACCTTGTTGTAGCAAAGATCGTATATAATTAAAAGCAGCAACCCTAGCCGACCAGTCTGAACTAGAGCTCAGCCCCTCACTCAAAGCATCACTTAGAGATGTTGGACCTTCAACGCAGCTAGGTGTCTCCCCCAGTGGAAGATAACTATCATCAAAACTTCTCCTTCTACCAGCAGATACCCTTCCACTCACATTCTTTCTTGATAAAGGTCTCTGAAAGTTGGGAACATAACTACCATGAGACTCTCTAATACCCCCTCTCTGTATGGTGTTTCTGCATACTGCCTCTCTGCATGGTGTGAATTCATGTGTCTTCTTGCTTCTCTAATCTCTAGAAGATCTTCAACTGAACTCCTTTCACGTGTTCTTTCAGCAACTCGCCTAGAAGAATATGAAGTGGGCATTGACATGTTATCATTACCCACGGCACCACGATACGATGATTTCCCAGCATCTTTGGAAGCCTGTATCTGAGATATGATATCAGATAGACCTAAACCGCCATTACGGCTATTACTATCACCAGGAGTTGACAGTTTTGAGTCTAGGGACAGAGAACTTGCAACTTGATTTGAAGCAGGCACTGCAAGAGGAAATGGTGGATCACGAGAAGATGGAGGGTCAACTCCTGCACTAGGGATTGGTAAAAAAAATTCAGCCATTCTTAAAGTAACATGAACTGGAAAAAATATGTTGACTCAATTTATCACACATCGGAGACTCAGCCGTCCCCTATAGTGTTTGCATGCATCACAAATCAATTTTCCAAACAAAAAAAGATGGTACGGTGAATAATGCAATTTTTAATACCTAGATCCAAACTGGAAGAGCGCAGATTGGATGATTTATGCTTGTCAGATAACTCAAGACCTCTAAGCATGCTTTCAATAGCTGTAACCTTCTGTTTGCTAGAGTGCAATACACTTTCCAAGCTCCGCTCATCCACTTTATTACTTAGAGTCTTTGATTGTGAAAGAAGCAGCCCTGAAGATACTGATGCAGAGGACAATGTAGCGCTCTTGTCCATTGCAACAATAGCAGATGTACCATACCCAGGTAGATTAAGTTGAGAAGATGATTGAGGCGCATGAGAAATGTGCCTCTCACGAACAGATGGTGATGCATGCCTTCTATGTAAACCTCCATCTTCTTCATTTACAATCTGTCACAATAATTGATAGTTTGAGTGGTATAATGCAAATCATTAACACAGCTAGAGCTAAAGGATACTTATCAGGAAATACACATACCCTCTGTATGACAGGATCAAAAGAATGAAACAGACGCCTAGAACGATCAGGCCAAGTTTTAGCAAACAGTCTGTAGCATGTTCTCGCAGTTGATCTAACCTGTGACGTTTCACAATACATAATACGAATGATTACAAATACAAAAATTTTGATGTGCAAATCCAAACTGTTGGAAATATTCTGCTGAAAGGATTTTTAAAGCATCATCATATTCAAGTCATTCATGTTATTACTTTCAGTATGAATGTCTCATAGTCATGCCTTGGACAAGTTAAAACTAGGTTCTGAAAAATGAGCACAAACTACTGGAATATCAAAAGTTAAAGCAAATTTAGTCAAAAATAAAAAGTCATAAAAAAAACGCATACATATCAATATCCACAGCTTTCCACTAAGGAACACCTGAATAATTTCAATGTAGATATATGTTGCTCATAAAAAAAGTTCTTCAGACATGCAAATATAAATAACAGGATTTCATCCAAGTGTGAAGGTCAAATTGCTATCATGAGCAAGTAAAACAGTAAATCTACCAAAATTCACTTAGGCAGTATCCCAAATGTACCTCACTCATTGCATCTCCAACACAGCACTTTATCAAATCTTCAAAAAGATCAGCAGATCGCTGTATTTCAGGTGCATCAGGCCAATGCTCAAGAACCAACAGCGCATACTCACAACACCTACAGTAGAAAGAGACAGCTTCACATAAAATTTCCCCACTTGGCTGTGTGTTTGACTACTACATACTTGGTAAAGCAAAATATAATACAAAGAAAGTATTATATCGACCTAGCACGAAGCACTGCATTCTTGTCATGTTTTGCACAGTCTGCTATTCGGGGAAGTACACGCGCAACTTTGCAATTCCGCAACATCTAGAAGTTCAGAAAGTGTTAAGAACGCTCCATGGAAATCAATGGATATATGAAAAGCAACTGAAGAGTCAAGAAAAAGGTAAATACACTTACATACCGTTTTAATGCAGTTATCTGCAGACTCGGCAATTACAAGCACCGTTATGACGACAAGCTTGAAAAGGACCTGACATTACAACCGAAAGGTCAGAACAAATCAAAACATGGGCCCAAACTAGAAAAATTTACAACAAAGATAGCAACTCACCGGAATGAATGTCTCAGCACATGCCTCAAAATCTCCTAAGAGCTCCTTTGACAAAAAACAAAGCAGATGGCAAGCCTAGAGAGACGCATAAAATCAGCTGATAAACAAGATCTGCTAAGATATGACATAATAAGACTTATATATTGTTGTACCAGCAGAGTCGCTTCTTCTTCAAGAGGAAACAGGGATATAGCTTACTTGTTTCACGATGGTGGACCTTCTGTCACTTAATTGTACACTTAACGGACCAACGAGTTGCTTGAGCAGTCCTCGGAAACTTGGATAGTTAGTAGCACCTGAAAGAACACAAAGCAGTATTTCACAAAATGGGCTAAAAATCGCTGCTAGTTAAAGTCGCATAAGTTATTTGGTATCATTTATTTGGTAGCACCCACTTTAAAATCCAATATATTGTGTGTTCCAAAACAAAAGTCGTAAGTCGTTCCAAATCAATAAAATTGTTTCAATCATTTAAAGAGTGACATGATGTCAGGAACAGGAAAATACAATCTTCGTGGAGAAAAACAAAGCTGAATGTAATTAGACAGAGTAAAAAAGAGGAAACTTGTAAAAAAGATTAAAGATATGAGAAGACATTAACATTTTATTTAATAGAGAACACTACAGCATTTCACACTAAAAGTGTTACTCATCCCCAATCATATCAAATTTAGACTTCAGAAAACATTGCTTTCAGTCATCCTGAATTGAGTTCCATGATTCAAGGCACTGGGTACTACATCAAGTTTCTCAGCAGGTTATAAAGAATTAAAAAGTATGCAACAACCTCTCAGTGCCTTTACTTTTCCTTTCTTAAGATCTTAATATTAGCAGAAATAATATAATCTCAAGTTATTGTCTAACTGTAGGATACAGCAATAACTCTAGAATTTTGGATATACAAGCCAAAGGTCAAACCTCCAACAACAAGTCCCTCAACTCTTTGCAAAGCTGCAATACGAACAGACCAGTCTTTCTCCGGTACAAGAGTTGAAGCTATCTTCTCAAACTCCCTTATTAGTTCCTTCTCAGAGTATACTTTAACAGGCTCCACAGGCTTTTCAGTGACATCACCATCAGCTTCACAACATCAAAGGGCAAATCAGTAATCAAGCATTGCGGGTTTAAAGACAAGTGATGTAGTAAAAAGAAGCTGCCGCTCATAACTTGAGCCCTTCTGGATCACCTACAGGCTACAAACTTACTGACAACTCTAAGACATCATACATGACAATCCGAGTTCAAGTGTCAGATTTTCACATGAATTACTTCAACACTAGTCTATAATCTTTATATTGAATTAAATCCATTTTACACCTATGATAGGAAGCAATAAGAAAAACCAGATGCCGTAAAAGCCATGTCATATGCTGCAATGCATATGCCCCATCCCCAAGTCATTGAGCAAATACAGACAGGAAAAATTAAGATATCCTATAAGGCCTTACCCCCAAAAAGTGATGTCTCACGCAAAGAACTCCTGGCCTTTGGACTGCCTTTCTTTGGGTTAACGCTGGCAAGCTTAACTTCAGGAGCAGCATTTCTACTAGGGCCTCCTTCCCCAGATCGAGCCTTGGGTTCAATTCTCTGTAACCTGGCATTAATATCTTTAACCTACATATCAACATATTGCAGCAATCCATTATGAACATAACATGAAAGGACATAACCAACACTAACTTAGTAAATCAATCTTCAAAAGTATCCCTCAGTTATTTAGTTTTTATTAATAACATACTACTAACTTGGAAGTATTCTTTCTTCTAGATTTAAAGAAATGATGACATGTACCTTTCACTAAAAAAATTACAAAGCTTGTAATACAAAAATACTTAAAAGATCAAACATTTTGAGAAGGAAGGAGTATATCTCGAATTCTGCTTCCTTGATAGTATTTCATTGATATTGAAGTTCATCAAAATAAGCATAAGAGGACTTCACGGCATTCTAAAGGGGATGACCTTGAGTATGAACAAAGACAAGATGACATGGATAATCCTAAGCAATGTTCACACGAAATTAGAATCCCACACCAATCCCTCATTAAGCTATGAACCAGATCTTAAGGGAAGCAGAAACAGAATTAAAGTAATAACCATATATGAAGGTAGCTGATAGCGTTGAAGTTCATCCTGAAACTGAGGTCCCATTTGAGTATACATCTCCTGCAAAGTAAGGAATTATCAAACTGGCAGCACCACTAACAGATAATGAAAAGGACATAAAATTTATGAAGTACCATACAAAGTAACTCATCACCCTCTATACTCAAAGTAGGTTTTAGCAATCTTTAGCATATTCAAAAGATTAACATAATATAAATATCATTGGGGACAGACAGAAATCCTGGTGCAAATATAGCAAAAGAGAGAACTACGTTCACCAGAATGCAAACGATTCAGATGCGGTAGTACGTAATTATGCTCCAGTCTCAAAAGCAAAAGGGATTCAGCAGGCCAGGCTGCCCCCACTGACATGGGAAAGCTAGCTACATTAGGAGCTTTTCATGGTCGTACATGACAGCACTCCAGTCCAAGAGCACAAGGAAATTAACAGCCAGTGCCGACTTTCTGACATAACAATGTTGATTAACTTACAAGCTTTTCATTGTAGAGTATGATAGCACTTCATTCCAGGGAACGTGAGTTATGAGTTGTGAAAGTCAATAGCTCTTGTGCTATTCTACAGATAGGAAAGAATGAGACAGGGTGACACATCTACATAAGCGTGTGTGTGCATGGTATAGGTAGCAACTATTCTTAATAACTAAAGATATCATGTTAACGCAATAGCAGTCTGATCCATCAACGATAAGAAACCGTGGATGAAAAAACAGAGAATGATAAATAATTACAATTAACATACATTTTAAAAAAATAGTAACTTCTAATAATACTTTTATGCTTTTAGGTTTCGATACTATATATATTTCATGTATATTTTTATAAGTCTACCAATTTTAGACAATATATTATACCACTGTTAATTACTTTTGACATTAATTATCTGTTATATAATTTATTAATTTTGGAGACATCTTGTGAACTTAGGGGGCATTATTTTAGGAAGTCAGAACTATTCAGTTAGCTGATGTCCTAGATCATGATAGAAAGAGCCTTTGCATATCACGACTTAGCCAACAAAATTATCCTCGCACTTTTGAACATTTTATCACTCAGAATAATGCAGAGGAAAGTACCAAAGAAAGGAACAGGTGCAACAGAGAGTTATTAGGGAGAAATCGCGGTACTTGGTGTTTCACAATCTCACCACCCAAGGATATTCAATTTCACAAATCATGTGCACTTTATAAGTCTGTCCGGCGATTGCCCACTAAATTACTTAATTATTAGGCAGAATGAACTTAATATGATAACCACACTGGACAAGGATGACAGAAGGTGGGAGACCCGTACTATTTAGAGACACAGACTAGATTCAAGAATTCAAAATGGATATCTTGTCGTTAAAGAAATTTACCAACCTCAATGCAGCATATCGCTGCTTCCCCTGACACCATGGTTGGGGTCATTCAACATCTGTAGTATCTGATACAAAAAGAAAGTTACATCAGACATTATAGATATTCATGACTAAGGACTAAGGACTAAGAAAGGAATTCATGCAAGACTCATGCTTTCTAAGAGTAAAAGGAAGCAATATTATCATACCGGTGGCAGAATAGCTCGCTGCAATGGAAGCTCCGTGGATGCAAATAAGTTCATTGCTGCTGTCACAGTACGTGCAAACTCTTCTCGAACTTTCCAGCTTTTATGCTCCCACGCAAAAGAGCCCGCTCTTTCAACAACTAATGTTGGAGAGGAAACCTGAAAACCACAAAAAATTGTAAAACTTGCTCCACTCTGGGTTAGCACTTCACTTCACAGTAATCTGTAGTGATCATTTCTCCCCAGTTGTAAGAAGAAATAACAAGTTACAAAACCTCATCACCCTACGACCAAGAACAAAATTGAGAACCTTATATAACTAAGGATCAGAAGCAGATAAACTGATAGGTCTCAGTTCCACTACCTAATATGTTATAAAGTGCCGTTCAGAATATTACTAAATCTTAGTTTTCCCTACTAAATAAAAGGGAGGAGGATGGCAAATCAGCAATTCAGCACAGTGAGGATAATTTCAACCTCCATAGTTTCCAACTATTGTTCATGCAATATGTAAGTGACAGCAGCCCCAATAAAAGGAAAAGGGGGAGGCGTTGAAACTTCTCAGTGCTAAAAGATTTAGTCAACTTAAGGCGCTGACTTTGTCATAAGAAACCCCGATACCTTAATACTGGTGATTTTAAATTGCAATATCATTACTAGAATTCACGTAACCTCTAAACAAAGGCTGATGCTTGAAGTAGCTAGATCGCAGCTGGGCAGTCAAAACATATACCTAACTTAAATTCCAGACAACAAATTCGGACAATCAAACGACGTCCCCCTAGCCACGGATAATACATCGCTTCAGTAATGTCTCAATCCTCGTAACTCGTAAGAAATTTATACTGATCAAGTCACTGAAAACCAAGTTTCCAATGGCATCCCAATTGCAAAGTAACTAAAGTACAACCAAATGACCCCGGTAACAGCACTAAAATCCCTTCAACCACTTATTCACTAAGCGTCACCGACATCATAGCCTCCACTCAAATATCTATCGCGTTCAAACAAGAAATCTTCCAGGATCATAATCACATCCGAACCCGTTAAATAAAAATCAGTACATCAACCAACCTCCATTAGAGTAAGCAGCAGCCTCCTCGCAGCATCCCGGACAGGTTGCTTAGCATCACCAAGACGCTCAACGACTGCAGGTACAAGAGCATTGAAATGAATTTTGAGATGGTCACCGGCCAGCACGGCGGCGGAGGCGAGTGCTTGAAGAGCGCCCTGAGATATCCTGAAATTGTTGTCCTTAAGGAGATCCAAACATGTATCCACCAGCGAAGTAACCTCCGATGACGACAGCTGCCTTCTGGAAGTTTCCAGCACATGGTGGAGATGCTCGACCCCTGCCATCCGCTCTTTTGTGTCCTTGACGCGCACCAGCTCCAGTGCCTCCTCCATTGCCGAGGAGAGAGAAGAAAGGAGTGTGAGATTAGTAGTGTTAGGGTTCGGATCTGAGTAAAAACACCGCGACGAGGACGATGGGGAGGAAGAGTGAAGCAGATCCGTCGATTGCAAGGAAGGAAGAGCGAGGAGAGTGTCTGTGTGTTGGGTGTCGGAGTCGCTGTCTGTGTGAACTGTACAGTACTACAGACTGATGGCCAGAGAGAGAGTGGGGAAGAGAGATAAGAGGGCAAGTGAGACGGGAAAGAGAGAGACGGAACCCGGTTTAATAACACTTACCCCTTAATTCTTCGGTCATTTTATATGTCTTTTACGTTCCGATGGCAAGCGAATGATGCGATTAGTTAGTGTATGTACCTCTACTCACTATTTCTGAGTATGCTCTAGTAACCTATGGGTCATGCGAAACATGCCTGAGTGACAGTGACAGACTAAGATGAGAAGTAGAGATTTGAATATTTGAACTGGGGACGACACATCTCTATTGTAACACTATCCCATTCTTTTGTCACATTATCAGACGAGTTTATTTGATCAGTTTGAATGGGCTTAAAAAATTTATAACACGGTCCCAAATGACTTGCTCTCAAGTCATCAGCTTGAAAAATATTCATTTTGGGCTGTTTCCTCGCATAGGCTTAAAAATTTGAAGGTTTTATTGTTGTAGTCAACTCATAATCACTCATATCATTACTCATACCTCGATATGGGATAGCGGTATTACATTGTAGCACCTTGAATATTCTAACCTCTTACCAGGTCAAATAATTACTAATTTCAATTCATTATTAAGCTGCAAAATTAAATCTTAATCTGGGCATTACCGTCATACCCGTAATAAAACGAGTGCTAAGGCTCAACACTCAACCGAACAACCAAATTGTTATTACTAATAGAAGAAAAGCCAACATCGATAATAATAGTCTTTTAAACATTGTGGGATTCTTAAAGTCTTAAATACAATCCAACCATAAGTAACTAGTCTAAGTGAAGTCATTTTCCCAAACCCCAAGGACATCATCGGTATCTGTGGTAGAAATACAAACAAACGCAGAAAGAGCCACCGTAAAGTCAGAAAACTAAACAAGTCACCACTTCACTATGTAAGAGCATTTTCTCTTTGATAACGATTTTAACTATATTAACACACAACGCATAAATCATCATTCCAAATTACTCGTGAATATTATATGTTTGGTCTTTAGCAAAACTTCACAATGTATTAGCCAATTTAATTCAATTATATTCCTTGTTCCAACACGCGGCTAGGACAAAATAACATTACTCTCTTTTTGGGTACAACACGCAGCTGTAACCTAGACCCCAACATGCAGCCAAGAATACAACCTCGTCACAAAATTCTTATGTGTGCACAAAATATGGCTAACTGTGTCCCAGTACGACCTATAGTATCTCAAAATAATGTATAGCCACATCTATCATCTCAATCACATGTTCTAATACAGCCTACATATATGGTTATCTCATCTTAAAATTCTTTAATCATTATTATTATTCACTACTTAATCTGTCAAAACTCACTCATACAACCATAAAATAAATTATGGAATAAATCATTTATGTTTCATATAATCATCTTATAAGTGATTTTCATAACCATTTCCATTAATCTTTGCTTTAAAAAGTATAACCAGAAGGCACCAATATCCACCATAAAATAATTTCACACACCTAGCTAAAGTCAATTATCATTATCTCAAAACAATTAAATCTCAAACAAAAGTCACACACAAGATTCACATCCACTGCAAAAATTTATTTATACAGAGTTAATGAAAGTTAGTGAATGTAGTAGCTTACATGGTATTTAGCAACGACTTGCGCCACAACCAAACACAAAATCAACCACTACTCATCGTTCACAAAATCTGAGCCTAATAACAATAACACGTATCTTTTTTGTTTCATCTGTCCTAACGCTAGAGAGGGATGACAAAGTGGGTGATTGATAAAAGATTAAGAAGAAAGAGATAGGTTGCGGGTGATACTAGCTAAGAGAGAAGCAAGAGATAGATGACACGTAGACAAATGGAACCGACAGACACATCAAATAAATAGAAAGAGCGAGGGAATACGAACCCGTTAAAAATGGACACAATCGACATAATAAATAGAGCCACGAAATATGGGAGGATAAAACTACTTATTAAATAAAGTCGGTAAATATGGAAAGATAAAACTGACTTATTAAATAGAGTTCAAAATATGGAAGGATAAAACCGTTAAGTAAGAACAACTATAGTATGAAATTAAGTAATAGCAATTAAATTAAGTAAAATCACATATTGTGGAGGGTGATTTTTCGGTATGAGGGGGAGCTATCTAAATGGTCTAGCTGAGAAGCCTAGATCCTAGAAATGTCATTCTGTGGAGGGTGAAAACCCGTTATTCTAGCATCCCTCAAATACCTACCAAATCGTCCGTCTTTCCCATAAAGCATAAAAGGGAGTGCAAGTGTGCATTACACCCGCTCTCGATGGGCTCCACGCGGACTTATGCCCTAAGGGCGGAAATTGACTGGAGTCGCGCACCTAATTTGACCTAAGGAACTTGGAAGGGAGGAGAAGGGTTCTAAGAACCGTCAATTGACTCTGATGATTTGTTGTCTATGGATAGGACTTATCTTATCATACTAGAGATTCTGTATGGGTTCGCACTAGGTTACACCCCTCGGAAGTGGCAATGACCACAACCTTGGATTGGTGCCCGAGGAAACCTCGGTCTCCAATTATCGGGATTACCTTCTTTCAAAACCTTTTTAGAGAGATTCATTTAAAAGCCAAGGATAGGATTAGGACAGGAGGAGGAGAGAAAACGAGCGGATGAGGCGAGCTTTTCTGCCAAGCTAGCACCAAGAAGAAGAATTGATGAATTCGAATGAGTATAGAATGAAAGATTAGGAGTCTGATTTTGAGAGTTGAAGAAGTCGAGAGTTTGTGGGAGTCATAGGGGATTTGAATGTTTGACAGACATGAATATCGCCTTAGAGTTGGGAAAGGGGTTTTTCGGATTGGAATGGGGTCGCACCCTAGATGGGCTGTGAAATACCCCAAATTATTAAAGCATGGATTAAATATTTAATCACATTAATTAAGGCCTAAACATGCCTTAAAAGTCAACTGAGAACAACAGTGGTCAACACAAATCAAGATGTTGCACCCTTTGACTGCTAAGGGTAAATAAATACCCAAATGAACTACTTAGGACCTAAAAATTTTTCCTAAGCATATTAACACATTACTAAACATATTATAACCGTTGGACAACACTTCAACACAAAGAAAAAGCATTTACATGCTTCAAGGTCAAAAAGGGCAAAAAGGTGCTCTAGGAAAACCTTAAAAATCAAATGACCTCTAAATGATATAAAATTGAATACCATGATCAAGTATCATGTAAGGAACACAACAAAACCGTTGTCAAAGAAAACCAAGCCCAGAAACACCTTGCGACACAAAATGTGCACTAAAACTCCTTAAAGCACGTTTTTGTGTAATCGCCTTCTAAATTGGTTTTAAATGGGATAAAAGGTTATAAATACCTTTAAATATAATAAAATATCATATTATATGATATTAGGAATTTAAGTCCAGAAATTTACGAATTTTTACAAATTTAATATTAAAATATTAATAAAACCCTAAAGTGGGGCCCGCATGAGTCAAATTGACCAAGTATGGTCAATGGTCAATTAATTGACCCACTTGGACCATGGAAATCGGCTGCAATAAGAGAGGAGGCAGCATAAGTCCTTGATTGACAATAATTCCTACCTAATACATTTACTTTTTGAAAATTAACTTACTTTTTCAAATAATTCAAGCCTTTCCACTCATTTCTCCCTTCCTTGTCCGATTCTCTTCTGCCCAGCCGAGATCTCCCCTTCCTTTGAAGCTCTCAAGTGTGTTCTTGAGCATGGAAGGCAAACCTAGCTCCTAAGCTCTTAATGTAAGTGTTTTAATGTCATTTTTAGCTCTTTTTCTTCATCTCTTCACTACCAACACCTAGATTTCGTGGCTCATCAATTCCTATGGCTTATTCTCAGTGTTCTAAGGTTAGAACAAGAGCTAAACTCGGTTGAGACCAGTAGAGGGACCAAGGTTGTCCAAATCTACATTTTAAGGTAAAAATGTGCTTTAAGCTCATAACTTTTGATTCCCTTCAAGTTCGGCTGTGAAACTTTGGTCATAGCCTCACCTTCTTCTCCTTTTCATGTGGAATCTGTTGGTTAGCCATTTGGAGCAAGGATGGCCGAGATCCAAAGGAAATACCCTCTTTTAAGGCATTTTTCCAAGGTAAAACCTAATAACAAGGTAGCTTGTTGAGATCTAGCTATTTCCTATGTCAATATGGTGGATCTAACACCTTGTGGTGTGTTTGATTCAGGTCGAAACCATCTTGAACTCTCCTTGCAGTCTTAAGGTAATTTTTGCCTTAAATCTTACATTAAATTACTTCTTATGGTTAGATCTTGCTTGGAGACTAACTAGGCCTTGTTTTCTGTTTGAAAACATGTAAAACAAGCTGTGGAGAATTTCTACTTAAGGTGGCCGAACCAAACAAGGATTACCTAAGCTAAATCAAGGTATAAATCACTTAAACATTAACTTTGCTAAGTTAAAAATGTTCTAAGCTAATTCTAATACTATTTTCGTGAGTGAAGAGGTGAAATAAGGTCTTGTTTGACCTTAAAATGTTTAAGGAATGGTTTAATAAATTTTATAACTAATTAAACAAGCATAAGTGTCAAATTTAAGACATTATGTGGAAGTTTGGTAATTAAACAAAGAATCTATGGTGAGGCCGAAAATTTATATGTATTTTGGGACATTTATGTGTAATTTATTTTGTGAGCAAATGTTGTAATAAGGCCATGTATTTTAGGCCATTTTATTTATGCATTTACAAGTTTTTATTTAAGTTTAGGTGATATTCTATCATTACCGAAAAGAAGTGGGTCTTAGATGTAATTAAATTAAATTTGGGGGCTTTAGAATAATAAGGCCGAAAATTAGAGGTAAAAAGGAGTTAAAATAAAGTTTATAAGATTTTATAAAGTTTTGGGGTTGAATGGTGATTTCTAGAAAGTTTGGGTGCAAACCGTAATTATTAGGAATTAATGGTCAAGGAAATATTAAGGAGGTCAACATTGACCATATGCTAGGTTTTGACCAAAATAAATAAGTTAGATAACTTATTTAAGGTTTTATAATAAGTTATGTATTTAATGGTAATATTTTTATAACATATGTGGTGAATATGTTATTACCGAAAATTAAGGGTGTAAAATGGTATTTTACACACCCATGGGCTATTAGGAATTTTTAGGAATTTATTTGGTGGATTTTGGAATTAAAATGAACTATATATGTATAATATATAGTTATTATGTCATTATGACACTTTGGAGAAAAATAGATGGTGGAATGGTAAATATCAAAGTATATGGGTTAATAAGGATATTTATAACCATTTGGTGGAATTTGGTGATTTTTAGAATTATTAAGAGAATTTATTAAGATGTGTGTATAAAATATGGTTTTAATGATATGGAAGAACTATATATTATAAATAGGGCCAAATGACAATTATAGAATAACACAAGGGCTGTTCGGAATTTACAAAAAGAACCATAGGTTATACTCTTTTATAAGTTAGAAATGTTATATTAAATGGTATATATAACATGGTAAAAAGAAAGGGGTGATTTTGTAAATAAAGGAAACTATGGTTTATGGAAAAGAATAAGATTTTCTTATGATGCCTAAGAGGCAATAATAAATAGTTTTGTATAAAAACTATAGGTTATAAGTTAAAGGGAATAAAAATATCACATAGTATGATATTAGTATATGGTATAACGTTACATAATGTTATGTGGTCAAAACGGAATTTAAATTAAGTTAAGGGCTATACTGCGTTAATAAGAGTTGAAAGATGAATTTTAGACTAAGGTCTATGATGTTATAAATGTTATGACAATGATATGGTTTAGATGGAATTAATATAAGGAAGGGTACTCACATAAAATAATGTGACAAACTATAAATAAATGAGATTTATGAACTAAGGTGTTTATGGAATAAACCTTGGGAGTTGTAATTATACAACATAAAATGTTACTTATGTTAGGATAATCATCTTAATATAAGTTGTACAATATGATACAACTAATGGGAATAATCATCTAATAAAAGATGATAAAAAGTAACATAAAATATAAGAGTTTATTAAACTCATGGAAGTTACCTACGTGGTAAATATATACATACACAAGAGTAATGTATATAAGGTGGATATATTTTGGTTGGAAATCCTATGATTTAATGGTGGTGGTTATTAAAAAATATATATATAGTTACGAACTATAAGTTATGAGTTTTGGAAGCAATATATTTGCTAAAGATAAAGGGATTATACAACATGTCGAATTATGAAGGATGGTGGGAAAATAAAACAATACGAAAGAGCATACAATAAAATAAATGATACAATAAGAAAAAGAATAAATATATATCATGCATGCATACATGCAACTATGGGTTACGTACCTAAACTAGATGGTGGATAAGATTAAAAAGGAAATAGTGAATTAAACTTAACAGTTGAAATATTATGACGTACGCGTTATAAGTAACAAAACCGACTATTTTAGAGAAACCCGTAACGAACAGCTGTAGAAAACAGGGGTGAACTGTCGGGGTTACTTATTATTCGGAGATACCGGATGTAGTTAGTCATGGAGACTGACTTATAGTTTATTACCGTTTAGATTGTACCTCTGACAAGACGCTCGACGAGCTAGCGGACTACACGGAGCATAGGATCTTGCTGATTCATACTCCACCGTAATACAATCAGGGTGAACGGTATGTAAAGGGGTTTGATCCGAGTTGTCCTAAGGTTGCTCCTTGGGCTCGGATTTGGTTGATATAACTTGTATGTTGTTGTGTGATCTGTGATAAGATTGTTTGTCTGAATGTGATAATTAATATGCATGAACTGTATATTTATAGCTGCTTATCATTTACTATTGTTGAGTTAACAGTATTGGTTCGTATATATGAACCTATATATATAAAACGAACTAGCGGCTATGGTGCTATCTTATATGAAATATAAGGAACGTAAGTAAAACGTTATAGCACTATGATAATAACATATACATATTATCTGAGACTTTTATACGGAGCATTGGCCTTTCTATACGCCGCTCTTGTATCTAGCACTGGATCCCGAGTTTACAGACTCCGGATTGGACTAATGACCTTAGTCTGCTGTGTTAGAAAATTTGGTAATGCGATGATGCGATGGTATAATTAATTAATTAATGGAATGGAAGTAAAGCCAATAGGATGTGGCTCTTGGTGCGCGCTGTGATCACAAAAACGATACCAGGATGTCCGCGTACGGGTCCGTAAGTATCAAGAAAATTTCCCGTGAGCTAGAATGACTCGTTGGTCGGAGACTCTACCGTTGGAGTGGCTACTGCCGTGGGTGACCCGCCATAATATATGGGTAACTAGAGACATGTCGTTTTAACGAGACATTGTCACTAGGTATAACTGAACAACTAAAACAATTGAGGTTTATACAGTGGCGAACAATACCATGGACGAGACTTAATACTTGTTTATTATTCTCGTTGTTTCACTTTGTTCATTGGTTATACTTGTGGTTATTTTATTGTGTGTTGATGGTTGGATGGAGCCTACAAGGCTAAGGTAAATTAAATATGAAAACTGTACGCTACGGCGAATGTACATTGTACATTATATTGTTACTACTCGATACGTCCGATATATAAATGTTGTATGGCATAATAAATGAATGTTTGGATTGGATGGATGGTTAAATGTTTATGGATATTTGGATGGTTGATTATGTATATTATACATTTATGCTTCAGTTTTGATTATAACTGTAAAAAGGAAAAGCATGAAACCAATCTAATAATAAGATGGTTAAAATGGCAAGTGACCATTAGGGTCCAGGCCCGGCATACTCAGCGTCTATCGCTGATACTACACCATTTCAGGTTGTTGATCATTGTCGGAGCTGAAGAGCAGGAACAGGGTAATTGGAGATGTTGTATGTAATGAAGATGGTGTATGGTCTTATGGTAAGGTTATGTATTTTTCAGGATTGGGTAGACGCTCACTGGTCGAAGTTTATGGATTATGGATTTAGTATGATGTATAGGAATTTCTCATTATCACTGCGGTTAGCAGTTTATTTGTATTGGAAGTTGGATGTAGTTTGGCTGCGTTGCTCGCATGGGCGAGTAACGGCCGGTGACACCCGAGTGAGTTTTGTAATTGTTATTTATTTTTCCGCTGCGAGACGTTTTATTTATTGCTACGTGAGAGATTATATCGTGATTATGGAGAGGGGTGTTACAGGCTGCCTACGTACTCAATTCCCTATTGAGATCAGACCTTACGTAG
This sequence comes from Limonium bicolor, assembly GCA_023374045.1. NCBI lineage: Eukaryota > Viridiplantae > Streptophyta > Magnoliopsida > Caryophyllales > Plumbaginaceae > Limonium > Limonium bicolor. Next base: position 269,892,024 of record CM041778.1, on the reverse strand, counting down.
TTCAAGGTTTTTGGGATTTTGAAGATTTGAAGTGTTTGAGATTTAGAGGAGTTCCAGGGTTTCAAGAAGTTTTCGGTTTGAGATGTTAGAGTTTGTGAGACGCTCAGGTCTGTGAGACATTGAAATCTCAAAATGATTGAGTCTGTGAGACACTCGGGTCTGTGAGACATTCGAGTTCATGAGATGTTCGAGTCTGTGAGATGTTCGGGTCTGTGAGACATTTAGAGATTGAGAGGAATTGGAGTTTTAGGAGATGATTTGAGTTTGAACCGATTTAGAATTTAGAAGATGATTTGAGTGTGAAGTGATTTGGAGTTTAAATGATGATCTGAGTGTGTAATTGAAGTTTGGGTAGAGGTCCTGGGTTGATCCCCGGTTTTCGGGTTTGAGGTTCAAAAATGGTTGAGGAAAATCGTTTTGTTGTGAAATGGCGGATGATCCCGAGGGATCACCCTATGTACCCCCTCAAGTGCGACACTTAATTAATGGTAAGTGTCGAGGCTCGAAAGATGGGGTAATGTATTTATGTCAAAAACTAGAGTTTAGAGATAAACACCATGAATGAGATGCCCTCGGTCAAACCATAATAACGTCTCTAACTCCCGAGTTTTAAAACGTTAAAGACCGAAAAACATTGAAATCGAGTGGAAGGAAGTTAGATTATTCTGAAATCCCGACTGCCACTAGGAAGGCAGTCACATCCCTAGCACCCCGCCTCGTATAAATCTAGGCTGCAATTAGGGGAGGTTTGTCACCCTAACGCTCCGCCTAAAGAAATCCAGACTGCGACAAGGGATGTTACTGCCCTAGTGCCCTGCCTCGGATTTTTATTTGGAAGAAAGACAAGTGATGTCTAACAAAGGAGAAAACGTCTTTTGAAGGTGTTAGACATTCCATGTCTCCCGAAAACGGCTTATTTCAAGTTTGAGCACTGAGTTAGAAAACTTTGAATTTTGTTCGAAATTCTCGATGAAGAAACACTGATTTTGAGAAATGTTTTTAGGAGAAAACTTTCTATATATGTGAGAAAAACTTTATGCGTTATGAGAAAAGTTTTCTGTGATGTGAGAAGAGTTTTTCCTTTAAAATTCCACAAAATAGTTTCTTTGAAAACTTGATGAAATTTGAGAAAAGAGATTTTTGGATTTTGGAGTTTGAATGAGATTTTCAAGTTGAGTTTGAATTGGATGAATTGAATCTGGATTTGAATTGAATGAATTGAGTTTGAAGGAATTGGGTTTGAATTGAATTTGGTTGAATAAATTGAGTTTGAATTGAATTTGGTTTGAGTTGAATTTGGGTTGGGGTTGGAAAACTGGCCGGGTCAAAATTTAGGTTGGTCAAAGTTTGTTCGGTCAAAGTTTGGGTCAAGGTCAAAGTTGGGTCAAGGTCAAAGTTTGGGCTTGGGTCAAAGTCCTCCACACATATAGCCTTTAAAACAAATAATATTTATTATAACTCCATTTTTAATAAATAAATAAATAAATATACCAAATTAATTAGAAAATGCAAGGATCATTAATATGACATTAAATATCACAAACAACCTATTTTTAAAACAAGTTATTTATTAAAATTATTTATTTATTAAATACTATATAATATGCTCACAAACTACATAATACACTTCCAAACTATATAATATACTTGTAAACAATATAATAAATGTACTTCAAAATTTAGGGGTATTTCTCCTACTTCTTCCTTCCCAAACTCAGAGGTTCAGGTTGGACTGTCCATTTTAAGTTTTGCAATAGAATTAATTACTATTGAAATACATAATCATAGTTTTAATATATGTATATATAATTAGGTTACATTGGATACTAGATTTTAAAATCACAAATATGTTATCTACCTTTGTAACAACCCCAAAACCGGGCTGGTTCTGAGACGTTACACGTCGCTTGCTTACTACCTAAGATATGCAAGGCTCTAATCGAAACACTCAAAAACCGGAAGAAAGTAGTACTTGCGTTGATAAAACCAAGTGTTTACATAACATTCAAATACTTAAAGTAAGTACATATTGTAGTCAAGGCCCGAAGGCTACAAAGTATAAGAATACAATATCCGGAAACGGAACTAAGAAAGATAGAAAAGAAGTCTAAGCTCCACATATCATAGTCCAAATCCACGTTGATCAATCAGCAATGTATACATATTTGTGGAAAGGGGTGAGCAACCATAGCTCAACAGATAGCAACCGTCATCAACGAGGTCGCTCAAAAGGTTTAAAACAATACAACAATATATAAACGGGAAGTGCAACAAAACAGTGTCTTCGTAAACAGAGAGAATAGAGAAATACTTTACAAACAAAACGAAACTTAATTAGTTCATAAATAAGTACACAAACCAGAAGGATTACAAAGAAGAACAGGACGCTAGTTCTAAGCACACACATATACAGAAAGGGTAGGAGACCCATGGATCAAGAGACCCTCGACAACGCAGAAATGGTCCGAAGACCAAAGGGCTCGTCGACCCCCAGAACAGAAACGGGAATAACACATACACATAACGGAACGACATCTACGTAGAATGCTACGGGATAGCCCTACCCGGCCATCCACGGCTTAGAAGCAAAGTGACTAGGTCCCAAAACAGAAATCCACACTTTCCGAACAGATGTGCGTTTAAATACGTCAAAACATAGATAAATCACTTATACAAACTTAGGGAATACAACCCTGCAACCAAAAGCCAAAACAGAGCCAAAACGAGAAAGTTTGGCGAAAACATAACCCTTGTTCGGACATGTGTCCGGGCTTACATGTCCATGCACATACCAAGAGCAAAACACAAAAATGTTCGGACTTACGTTCGGGCTTGCAAGTTCAGACGGAAGTCCGATAGATTATACGTGGTGAAGTTCGGACGTGTATCCGGGTTAGAAAGTCCAAACACATGCCGAGAGCAAAATACAGAAAGTTCCCAAGGTGTGTTCGGGCTTGCAAGTCCAGACACAGGCCGAGGCTTGAAACCCAGAACTCGTCCTCGCACTTCGTTCAGACATACAAGTCCGGACGGAAGTCCGGACACGTTCAAAATTTGTAAATATAGAGAAGTGTCGGGACACGGTAAAAACAGAAGTAGAACACAGTGGCAGTTTGCAGAACACAGAGAATTGTTTTGCCAAATCAGAGCAACATCAAACGCAATCAAAATCAGCAGATTTGAGAAGATAACCATGAGATTTAGACAGCCAAAAGCACACACAATACAATGTAAAAATAATTCATAAAACCACACAAATCTCAAGCATTAGAAGAATTGTAATTCCAACTTTTCCCCATGGGTGAACAACAACATTGAATCGGATCACCACCTACCTCGAACAATGCGCAGATGAACCCCAAATTGAATCCGAAGAAATCCATAAGCAGTCCACAGACCAACATAACGCAAAACCACTAAATTCTCAATCCGAAACAAACCACAAATCAGAAATTGAAGCAACCAAGCCAAGAACCGAAACCACTACCAAAACCATAATTCAAACCTGGATGAGGAAGTACAACACAGAAGCACACAATAGAGGATATGATTAGAAATACAACACACTGGAGTAGCAATCATCACAAAGAGAATAGAACTGATGAAGAAGATGAGAGGGAGAGCGCTTCATACAAACTATAAAACTGACGTGAAAAGAAACTGGAAAACAATTAAGGAATTTCTTATTCTTTATATTTTTTACGTTAGTTCCAAATAAGCCAAATGTCCAACTTGCCCTCCTCTTCTTCTCAAAACCACAAAGCAACCTAAATGTCATAAACCACCTTAAAATAAGATACAAAAATGCAAATCCGACTTAACGCAAAATCCAGGTTATAACAACCTTAAAGGGGTATGTTTAGTAAATATGAAAACACCATATTAAGGTTGTGTTTAAATAAGATGTTCCAATTATGTCAATTGTTAGTTGAAGTTATATAAATAGAAAGATAACATATGAAAGATAAAATGTAAAAAGTTGATGTCATAATTGATATGTGATATATAGAGAGAAAAGATTATGCTCATCAAATAAACTCGTCTTCATAAACCCACAAAAGATTGTACACAGTTTGGCATAAGACATTTAGAAGGTCCACCCTAGTGGCTCTAATTCATATATAACTCATATACAAATGTACTTTGCGCCACTAGATTGTTGATACTTGGTTCTACTTCGCTCACATATGTTATAAAGTTATTAGGACATTAAGAGTAACTATATAGGTAGAATCTTCCCCATGTAAGAAAGATAATGAACAACATACTCTGATCTATCTGATTTCTACCCCATTCTTGCACACCATTACTCTTCCATGACCCCATCCTCACTATAAAGCAATGTGTAGTAGATTTTGGTCTGTTTGTTGACTAGTTGTTCTGTGAACTGTTAGACTAGCTATAGGAATAAAGTAAAGGATAAAAAGTGGGTTCCTTTGTGGATCCCGCACCAATAAGGTGGGTAAAATGCCATCCCACAAATAATCCCATTGACTAAAGGATAAGATAGCAAGTTAGAGAGGTTTGTTATTTTAGTGATATAGTTGTTTATGTCATAACTTTTAGTATTTTGTTGATGTGGCTTTATAGATATGTTGTGGAATCTATAGATTAGTAACTTGTTATTAAATATGCTATATTATTCTCTATCACAAATTAGACCCTAGACCCACAGTGTAGGATAAAGGTATTGTTCCATTCTAGTTAGTTTGGGCCTATTGAAAACTTTGAGCTTAAGCTCCTCATGTAATATCCCACCAGCAACCACTTATAGCTTTGTAATTTGGTTCATCTTAACTATTAGGTCCCTTGAAAAGTGAACAAGTAACACATGTTAGAATGTAAGTGGCTAACCCATTAACCATATCTAGCTGAATATTAAATGTTGTAAACCCACATTTATGGTATGATATTAAACCACACCACAATATTCTTTTCTTCCACTATGCTTATCTTTATTAGTAATTTCAATGGAGAGCGTAAACTCGCCTTCCTCTCTCGTCTCTTTAATGTTGTCTTACCTCACCCCCTCCTTTTTATCTATGTGTGATTCTTTATCTTCTATTATCAATGCATACAAAATTATTGACAAATTTATAAAACCAAAGATTTTCACATTGGTTTAGTATACCTTTGAACTTAATTTGAATCTTACATGTGAATTGTGTATACTTTGTCACGTATATCATTTTACCCTAAATTTGAACTGTGTTGTTTTTTGTTACATTGGATTAACGTACCTCTAAACTTCGTTTAAATTGCTTGATGATTGTATTTACTTTATCTTGTACATATACTTACCTTGTTTTTTCAAAATGTTAGTTGCCTCAACCCAGGACTAAGAGTTTAGGCTAGTATTAAATTGTAAGCTTCAACTCAACAATTAAATAATCTTATGATTTATTAGTTGTTCTTCTTTTCTAACTATAAATTCTTATGGTTGTTTATATTACACTATATATTGGTTTACTGTAGGTTTAAGCTCTCTTTTTTTCTCCTATGAGTTGTGTTTAGTTTGTTATCCATATTAACTTTATTGTAGCTACAGATAGTATTTACTTTGATAACCAGACTACTGCGCTTTTGAATTGTGTTTATTTTTAACTGAGTTGTTTTATTTGATCATGACATTCTTTATTATAAAGTTATGAAGCATCTTTACTTAGTCTATTACAAGGGTTTATTATGCCCGTAACATAAGTTTACCTTACAACAAACTTGTATATCCTTCATCATTAATTGTGTTTACTACACTACAACTTAATTTGGAATTGTCTTTAGTTTCCCCGTTACACTATTTACTATACTTTTGAACTTCATTTACTCTACTACCGAGTGTATTTACTTATATATAGTGTGTGGTTTGGTTTGTTTTCATGCTTAATTTTATGAAAAATCTTTTTTCTTGCCCGCCTATCGGAGCACCTTGCAATATGCTACATAGAAATAAAGTATAACCCTCCCAACAAACAACTACTTACACTGAACTTTGTGCCATGCATTTTTTCCAACATTTCTTTTTTTATTATCAAGATTTAGAGTTTCTGTTTTTAGCCTTAAACTCCAACTTGTATGAAACAATGTTTACATTTTTGTAAACATAACAGTGTTGTATGATGCGAGACCTAAGACTACATCAAATCAAAATGTGGACATATATGAAGCAAGACACGATTTGTATGCATAAGACACACAATTGTATGAATCAAGTTGTACGAAGTACAAACTTGATGTCAACAAATCACAACAATGGTGTATATGAAGTAAAGCCTAAATTGTACGAATAAACCACACAACCGTAATAATATGAAACTCTCTGTAAAATGAAACAATTGATAGTAAGACTGAACATAATTACATCATCAAATTTGAACACAAATCTTGGTTTTATACATCCCATGGGATGTTGCGTGAGTAGCTTTGGAAATGGTCAAACCATAACTTGGCCTTGGAAGCTTAAAGTGCTTTCTAGTCTTGACCAACCCAGAAGGAATTAATCCTCCACCACTTAGCCGCCTAAGATGACGAACATACCTAAAATGAACTACAGGACGACCACCATCAAAAATCCAAAAGACAAAATATGTAGCGTAACAAATTAGTAAGAAACTATCAAACACATTAAAAACATAATCATATCAAGATTCACAGCGCCATACTACCAAACAGATCCCGTTACTTCGAAGCTCTTGATAACTTCCCCATTGATTATTATCATTGTACTCAACCGCCACTAACACCGTCACATACAACTTCCTAATTCCCACAAAAAGAAACCTAGATTGATTGATTAGACCGCAACATTTTAGCACCACTCCAAAAGTAGCCCTCTAACACCATCCACCATGGCTAAAAGTGATTCCAACAAAAACGAGGTGAAGGTAGCATGAAGTTTTACGGCGGCATTCCAGCCTTCCTTATCTCGCCTTTGAGCAAACACCGCCAAACACATCAGCAACATTGAAATACCCCTACGGATTATAAAAGGATAATTAAGGATTAATTATGAATTATAAAGGCTGATGAGCCCTAATTGATTAAGGAAATATGGAAGTCCAAATATATCTATATAAATAAAGATATATAATCCAAAAAGGTTATTAAACCTTACATGAAATATTAGACTAAAGAATAAGTAATTATGAGGAGAAATCAACTAGTAAAGTTGGTTTAACATGTAATATGTCATTACATGAATTAAGAGCGCAAATAATATGAGTGAATCGAGAGCATACTTCATATAGTCAAAATGACAATTAAGTATAATAATCACTCAAAAACATAAAGAAATATACTTTGGGACAAGGTACCAACTAGATTATAAACACATGAGAGAAGTCCTAATGTACAAACATATTAAGCTCTTAATGTTATAAACCTATTATCCCCTAAATAACCCCCAAATTACCAAACTAACCCCCTAAATATCTTATTTTGGGCGGCCAGGTGTGAATAGTACACACTAAGACAAGTTCAACTTTGTTCTCTGGAAGGAGGATACTTTAAGTCATAAAGTTCAACTTCGCTTCTTTTCTACCTTGGTAACTTAAACAAATATCTCTCTTACACTATCTTTCTTCCTCCATTGGCTGCTGATTTTGCTCATCCCCTTCATCCCTCATGTTTTTTCTCCATTCTTGCTCCCATAGAAGAACTCAAAGTGATAGATAAACACTCCACCTAAACACTTGCTTTACCTCTTAAATCTTCTTCATTTCTTCATCTATAAAGAAAGAACAATACCAACTCATTCTCTTCCCATGTAGGCTGAAATTATACACTATTAGAGGTAAAAAAAATCTGGAAATAAACTATAGAGAAGAATACCTAGTTCAACCAAGCTTACGGTAAGGAAAATGTGTTTTAAGCTTCAAGCTCTTCCTTTGAGTATATATGGCCTAAAATCCTGCCTAACTTAGCTAATTTTCTTCACCTATATTCATACAAAACTTGAGCTTCATCCAGCTCCATTGTTGCCAAAAATCCCAAGGAAACCAGGCTCAAGGCAAAGATAGACTTCAACCTAAAGGTGCCTTGAAACTAGGGTTTTAATGCCTAAACCTACCTTGTAAGCCTTGGATCTACCATATCTAACATCCTACATATTTTTATAGTGGTGGCCGAACGTTGGGGCTAGAATACCAACTTTGAGAGCTCCAAAGGTAAATCCTACTCATTGGTGCATATTTTGTGCTTTAAGCTCTTAGTTATTCCTATGATCCTTTTTGGGAGTCTTAAGACCCTAAATTTTCTTCTTCTAATCATGGCTGAAAATGTATCCTAACCCATCTGGTGTGTTTGGCCTAGAATAAGGAAGAACAATGTGAAAAATCAAGGAAAACAACACTAAGCAAGAGTAAGCTTTGGATCTGACTTTATAGAGATTAAAACCTTCATATAACCTTTAGATATACACAAAGATCTCATTTTCTCTTCATATTAATATATGACCGAATTTTGGTGGAGAAAAACCTAGCTTTGGAGCTTTAAGGGTAACATTCAAACCTTAAGGCTTATTGGTGTTTTAAGAGGTTTATGTTGGGTAATTAATTATGGCCGAAATGGAGGGATTAAAAATGGTTACCTAAGAATGAACATAAATCTATACTAACACATTTGGTTTTGTTCACCAAAGACTCAAGGACTTAAATGTCATTTTTACTAAGTTGGAGTGACCTTATGTAAAAATCTGAACCTTGGACAGCATATACAAGTGTTTTTAAGTCCAAAAATTGACACGTTATTATGGATATTTTGAAGTGTGGAAAGTGTATAATATGACTTGTACTATGGCCAAAAGTTTAGGCAAGTTTTATGGGCATTTTGGTAGCTTCATGATTTTCAAAAGTTAAGTTATTATGGTATTATATAAGGTGTATAAATTTTTTGTTAAAGGGCTGTTTGAGTTATTAAAAACAGTTCAAAATTTTGGTGGAAAAATAGTTACAAAAATTAGGAAGTGTTTGGAAGAAGTTTGGAACAAACTTAAGTTAAAATGTGATTAGGAGTTCTAGGGATATATTGGTTATTATAAGATTAAAGGATTCAGTTGGAGAGTATGAAAAGATAAGTTTTGGAGTGATTAATGTAATTAGGCCGAAAATCTAAGTGTATTTGGGTAAGGAATGAGAAATCTAAGTTTTAGTAAAGTTTGGGAGTAAATTATAAACCTTGGAAAACTTATGGGCCCAAACTGTAATACTGGAAGTATAAGAAAAGACAGTATAATTCGGTCAACCCTAGATGGAAATTAGGGTTTTGACCAAGTGAGAGAAAGAAAACATTGAAAATTTGAATTAAGGGAAGATTGGTGGAGGATTTGAAATGTAAGGAAGTTTAAGGGGCCAAACTGTAAATTTGAGAAAGTCTAGGGTGGAAATCGAGATCTGTTTGATATTTTGAGCAATTGGGTTGGAACTTTGAAATAATTAAGTGAGAAGATGAAATTATAAGATAGTAGAAATTGGAGGTGATTTGTAAAGTTAGGAAAATAATAGGTGGTATATTGTGATATTAAATGAAATTGGGTTATAAGGTAAGGATTATGAAAATTAAGACTAAAGTTTGGTATAAGGTTAAGAATTATATTATAATACATTAAACATATAGGTCTTAAATGTAAAGGTTTGGAGTTAGTATAAACTTAAAGGAGTTTTATAATTCATGTGAATTAATGTGTCATCATTAAAGTTGTGAGATTATATAATAAGGTTTGGGAATTTAATTATGGATGAAGATGATTAGGGAAGAAAACCTAAGTCATCATTACAATGTTAAAGGCGTATATAAACCATTACATAAATGGTTAAGGATTTAGATTAATTAAGGGGATTATATAGCTTATAAATATCCTAAGGTTAGTAGAAACGTGTTGACTGAATCAATGTGTTGACTACATTGACCAAGTGACAATGTTGACCAAACTAATAGGTTGACCATATTGACCAAATCAACTAAGTTGACCAAACTCATTTAATTAGATGAACTTAAAGGCCTAAGGTCCATACTATGTACTAAGCTAAATCTTGTGAGTATATATATACATACAATTAAAAGGAGATAATTGATAAGTGTTTCACCCTAAGGTTGTAAAGACTATACAACATATTAGTTACTAGCAACGTTAGAAAATTAGTTAGTTAATCCTGGAATTGAACACTTAAAGTGATAACTTGATTAATAACGAATAATTAATCATTGGGGTTAATTATAAGGGATTAGTAATTATAAGGAAACCATAATGGTTTAATGATTTATAGAGAATTGATAATTAGCGTCATATTCCAGAGCTAAGAGATTAGAGGACGGGTGCGATCTTACGCTAGCGTCTCGATAATGAATGGTATGTTGTTGTGTGATCCGGTTGTTCCCAAGGATTACCTTGGGTTCGGATATATGTTTGAATGATAAGATGATATGTGTGATTGTATGTGAATATGCTTATTTGAATTATTTGTCGAATATATGCGCTATTAATTGTGTGAGATTATTATTTAAACCGAGACAAATACCAAAAATACATATCTTACATTAAGATATAAGTAGTGATAAAAAATCACTTATGAAAGGATAATGATATAAATTATATTATCCTAAGTTAACCTAAGAGATACCTTAGGTAGAGTAACGGTAATACCGTTCTCAAGAACAAGTATATTCGAACATGAGAATATCCTAGATAAATTATAGGCATACATTAAGACCTATAAGACACACACATTGAGAAATTATTCACTATAAACCCTAAAATTAAATCTTAGGCATTTAGATTAAGAAAACTTAATTATATGGAGAAATATTGGCTACGGTGCATATGGATCATTTATATCCATACTAAGATTGAATTTATTACATACGGTGCGAATAGATCACCTATATCCATACTATTAAATCTATAAGGAGAAATTACATGCCCGAACCATGACGTTTGGTGAAATTACACACTTCACACTACGTGGTTTCAAAAATTACTTTCTCCACCTATGTGGTTTCCCCCGTTTTACATTCAGCAACTTTTCTAATTTTTGGTTAATTTAAAAGATACTTAAACATTGTTTAAAATTGATGAAACTTTACATAAATGATGCTAAAGGGTTATGTTTTGGTTCAATTAGAAATCTAAAGTTTTTTAAGCTTAAATGTGACATGTGAGACCTTATGAACATGTCACATGATTCATTGAGTCCCACGAGTCACATTTAAGCTTAAAATTTTTTGGATTTGACATAAGATCAAAATATATCACTTTAGCATCATCGATGTAAAGTTTCATCAATATCGGACAACGTTTAAACATCTTTTGAACTGAGCAAAAATTAGAAAAATTGTTGGATGTAAAATAAAGGAAACCACATGGGTGGGGAAAGTAATTTTTGAAACCACGTAGGTGGAGTGTGTAATTTCACCAAACGTCATGGGTGGAGCATGTAATTTCCCAATCTATAAACATGGTGCAGATGGATCACCTATATCCATACTATAATTGAATCTATAAAACATGGTGCAGATGGATCACTTATATCCATATTGGGCTCGAGATTTATATAATCTGGATCATTGAATTTTGGGGAGAAATCCATGATCTAGGATTGTCTGGTTGCGCATTGTGATCACAAGAGATGATGACTGAAAACAGGTTCACTCAAATATTGGAGATCCAATGGGTCAAATTGATCGATTGGTCGAAGGTACCGCTATTGGTGCATGACTTATGGTGACCCGCCATTAATAGGGGTAATAAGGAGGAATCAGAGAGCACTACCACTAGTGCAGGACTACTGTCCCAAGAGTCCACCTTATAATAGAGGATGGTAAATTAAGGATATGACATCTTCTGACATGACGACTTGTTAAAAGTTAAGAGTTAGTGGTTAAATTAATTAATGTGATAAACTGTCAATTGTACATTGGTATGAAAAGTCAAGTAACTTTCGTAAATCTTGGAGAACAAACTAGGAGGCTTTGAAAGCCAGATAACGAGAACGGTTAAAATAATTCTTGTAACGTTCTTACCTTGAGCTGGTTATTCGATTTGACTATGTGAATGAATTATGTGGATTGTATGATATGTATGATTGGATGAGATATTGGAATGTTTAAGTTATGCTTATGTTGTGTATTACAATTATGATTATTTAATTGGAATTGCATGAAAATGGAACCGCATGTTAACTCGACCAATTACCACAAGAGGGTCTGAGGTTGCATGACGGTTGCATGATAGCATACTCAGCGGTTGTGCTGAGCCTTTTATGACCAACATATTTACAGGTACACAGCAGAAGACGATGTTGGAGTGCGGGACTGGGTAGATAATAGTGTACGACCCACATTGTGGATTGTAGTTTAGATTATATTATTGGGGTTATACTATGGATATACGGTTTTGGTAAGATAGACTGCTCACATGTAATTTGGGTTAAGTGTTGTAATTGTGGATTAAAACTATCTCTCGGTCATCACCGCGGTTATTGTATATGGTATTTGGATGCAGTGATTTACTCAATTATGCTAAGTATGGGTTTAAGGTTTGATTACGAAGTAAGGGTGTTACAAACATCCACAACAACTTCACAAGCTCGTCAAGGATCTCTATAGCAGACAACAATGTCTTATATGGGAAGAAGAAATTAAGGAATTGGGAAAGGCAAGAGGGGGATTCCCAATCGAGGATAGTGTAGAGATCGATCAACATACTGATTCATAAGCCTCTCTTTGTTGTACATCCAAGCGAAAATCACCACAATTTCTTCTAACTTGAGTCCTTGTTAGCGGTCCAAGAGGTTTGTGCGTCCCCCTAGTACCTCCTGCCAAATCCCACATCTTCATGCTTCCTTGCGAGTGTCTCTTCCCAATCTCCAATTTGCCAATTAACTATAACCACCAACCCATCCTTCACAATTCGTTGTGATTTGGGGAGGATAGAAGCTAGGGAATTGGTCGCACCCCTCTGCCCCATCCTCTTTAATTTATGCTTGCTTCCTTCGCTCGTCAACTACCGCCTTTTATCGAAATTGTTTCCCATTTTTTCCATCGCCTAGTGTGATAAGTGATAAGTGTGAAATATATATACTTTTAGAGTTTTAATTTTTCTAGTCTCACAACAATTCATGTCATATTTCTCATTTATCATATGTTTTTCCTTATATTTATGTTTGATATGAACTGATACATTTTATGTGTAAAATGTAGGAAAATATATTGGAAATGAATAGATTTTCTTGTAAGGATTCCAACGCAACAAAGGGGGAGCAAATCGGAGTTCAAACGAAGAATTTAGGCCATATTAAAGTTGTGTCCGGACATGTGTCGGATATGCATGTCCGGACAAATGCCGAAAGTCTTATATATATGTCCGACCCATGCGTCCAGATCCGGACACATGGAAATCTCGCCCGGACAATAAAGATTCTCGCGCGCTGCTTTGATAAAAAGCAAATGAAGGATTTTTAATGATATAATAATCATGGCAAATACTTAGCTACACCTACACTAACTGTAGCTACACTAGACCGAGGGAGTACGGCGCGTGTTGCCTTCTTTTTTTGCATTGCTGTTTATTTTTTACATTTTTAGGAACAAAGGGGATCGGCACGGTTTTTGTTTTTCTTTTTGCTTTTCTCTTTGTTTTTTTATTATTTTTTTTTATCACAAAAACTTTAAATTGTTGTAACTTTAATATATAAGTCCAAATGAAAAACAATTATATCATTGTTCTTCTAAATTCAAGCTCTTCAAAACAAGATAAGTCATGGATATATTTTGACAACTTAAAAAAAATTATTTTTACATGTATAGTTGCACAGAACGTAAAGAAAACTTGTACAGATGGTCATACAAACATGTACAAATGTTCACTAAAACATGTACATCCTCGCATTAAAACATATAGATAGTCATATAAACCTGTACGAATAATTAATATGTACATACTTAAATTAAAACCTGTACATATAAGGAAGAACACTTGTACAGACGGTCATACAAACATGTACAGATGACCATACAAACATTACATATGACCATACAAACATGTACAAATGTTCATTAAAGAAATGTACATTCTCACATTTAAACATGTACATCGTCACATCAACAAACATGTACATTCTCACATTAAAATATGTACATACATCCTCACATTAAAATATCATGGTATGCATGTAAAAATATTTTTTAAAAAAGTTGTCAAAACATATCCATGACGGGTCTTGTTTTGAAGAACTCGAATTTAGATGAACAATGATATAATTTGTTTTCATTTTGGACTTATATATTAAAAGGTATAATAATTTAAAATTTTTATAATTAAATAAGAAAAAGAAAAAAATTAAAAAAAAAATCTTTAATGGACTGTGTGCGCACATGAAAGAGAACTCCTCCAAAAGCGTTCTCTCCTCTGATGTAACCTGTAGCCAAAATTGTGGTTTTTTTATTTCACATAAATATTTGCCATCTCATCAAGGTAGCCATCTGGTTTGCCATGTCAGTAGATGTAGCCAGAGATGGCTACATTGGGATGTAGGTAAGACCGTCCGAATAATCATTCATGATTCATTGACGAAATGAGCCGTACACCATTACTTTACAGAGATCACATTTCATTATTTAACATATAATGACTCACAACAATTCATATTGGATGATCATCATTAACGACTGCAAAGTTAATTAATGTGACTATTATTTTCTTGGGCTACTACTATATAAAAGGGTATTAGGTCACAAACTGAGTATGTTCGGTACGCCACGCAGCACAGCGCTCTACTACCCTCTCTGTTTTCTCTCTTCAATCCACACCAACACAGACCACCATAATCACCATCGACTACCACCATTTGCATACCATCTATCCACACATCCATATTCCACCATTGTCGCACTGACACAAAGACGGAATCAGAGTAGGGAATGCGGAGTCAACTTGCTAACTCAAGTTTTTTCTACCCTTTCTCTTATTTTGTTTAATGTCGTTCTTTGTTATTATTGTTATTTTTAGAGTCATGTTTGAGTAGTTAGACTAACTCCCGGATTGGGGTGCAAACCGGATCTTTATATTTTGTTTTGTAATCTTTTCTCTAATTATAATTACAGTAGTTTAATTCCTGTTCTACATATGCCTTTAATTCTCTCTGATCAATTATTAAATATGTTTGTAGTTACTAATCAAAATGCGGCGCTGGGATTAGTAAACAAGACATATGAAGTATTGGATTGGATATATATATATCGTCCTATATAATGTCCTGAGAAATGACATTGTTCTGATATTAGTCTTTTGTACCCTAGGTCTATCTCCTTGTACGTTTTTAGTCTGTATTTAGGTTTTTACATGTAATTTCATCATCAAGCCGGGTTCTCGTTTTAAACCGTTCACCCCTCCCTTCCTGAATATATCCCATCTTCTTCCTCTCTGTTCCTCTTCCTCACTTTTACTGTATTCTCTCGATCAATCTTGAGAAACAAGATTCTAAGTTCAATAGAAAATGTCGAGTCCTTTTTCAGTTTGAAGTAAACAATCGCTGCTTATCTCTTTTTGTTAAAACTGAGATGGTATCAGAGCAAGGAATCCTCAATTAGAAAGCGGCGAAATGAGTGAGAAAGATCCAGAGAAGAATGCGCAGTCTTCCACCATCGACCAGACGGATCCGCTGTATGTTCACGTAACTGAGCAGCCTGGTCAGGCTCTCGGTCCGAAGTTCACACCGGCGACGGTTCTTGTCGTCTTGGAAATGGAACATTCGTCGCGCATCAAGGCGAAAAATAAGTTGGGGTTTATTGACGGCACAATAACACGCCCAAGGAGCAAGACTCTCTCGCCTTGCAGCCTGGGAACGAGCTTCATCGTTGGTTGCATCCTGGATCATATCAACCCTAGCTCCCAACATCGAAGAAGTGTTACCATTCACCGAGAATCCAAAAGATAGTTTGGGACTGGCTTGGTGTCCGCCGATTTGAAAAGAAACCTCACTACCTTGCACAACGTCAAGTTGCAAATCTCAGCACTAAGGCAGGGGCGACGACAGTGTGTACCGACTATTTTATGAAGGTTAAAGAGGTTTGAGCGGAATACGAGTTGGCCCTCTCAGACAATCTTGTACCTGCTGCGCCAATTGTAAATCCAAGGAAAACAGAAGAAACAAAGGGAACAGGAAGAGCTTATTCATTTCCTTATGGGTCTGAATAAAGCGTACACTCATGTCCCGCGGCCAAATTCTTGCGACCAAGGAAATCCCATCTCTAGAAGAAGCCTATTCCATAGTCATCCAAAGAAGATCAAATCGGAGCCCAACACAAGGGAAATGACGACCAGACGATATCCTTAATCGCAAAAGGCAACAACTCTTCGAGCTCAGGCAAGCAAAGTTCTCATCGAATCTTGGCAACCCTAGATCTACGACATGGAAAGGAATCGGAAGGGGAAACAATGCGGGAAGAAAGGAAACGATCAAATGTACCAATTGTGGCAAGACGGTCATTCCAGAATGATTTGTTGGTGGTAGTGGATTTCCGGTGAAGACAACAAGAAGGAAGAGAGCTCTGGCGGATCTGCAGTCGACGAGAAAAGGCCAGTACGTCGAGAATGGATGAAAAAAAACTCAATCTCCAGTAAGAGGTTTTACTACCGACCAACTCACTCAGCTTGTCAACTATCTCCAACAGCGAAAGGAGGACGGAACCAAGCATTCTCAAACATTTGGAGTTCTCAGGTATCTCCCGACTGTCATAAATTTTTGCCTTGCTTAACTCTGAATAGAAACAATATCTTGGGAGAGTTGCGAAATTCCTGGATAATAGATTCAGGCGCAACTGAACACATAAGTGGAAATAAATTTTGCTATCTATTTTAAATGCCTAAATCTGAAAAAGGAGATAACTCTCCCAGACGGTCATAAAGACATGTGAAATATGTGGCTGATTGTTGATTGATGAGATTAGATGCCTGAATGATGTTATGTATGTGCCGAATTTTAAATTAAACATTGTTTCAGTACTAGGTTAATACAGAGGTTAAAGGTCG
Organism: Limonium bicolor; assembly: GCA_023374045.1. Lineage (NCBI taxonomy): Eukaryota > Viridiplantae > Streptophyta > Magnoliopsida > Caryophyllales > Plumbaginaceae > Limonium > Limonium bicolor. The sequence goes on along the minus strand of CM041778.1, from coordinate 269,875,004 downwards.
AGATCATATTTGTGGAAAATTCGTATTCTGCAGGATCTGAGAGAAACATCTCTCAGAGGATTGGAAAGCAGGTTGCAGGATTATATTTCTTGATGTTTCTGCTCTGGATGCTTATGTGCTGAGAAGAGAAAAACTTCTGTATCTTGCATGAACGTTTTTGTATGCAGCTGTAGAGAGAAACAAAACCTTATTTTTGTGGCACAATAGGCTGGGGCACATACCCCTCTCTAAAATGTGTAAGATCTCTGAGATCAATACTGAAAGTTTTTGTAATCCCAAATCCATTGTTTTTCCCTGCACGACATGTTTCAAAGCCAGAAGTAAGAGACAGAAATTTCCCTTATCCTCCATTAAAACAACGCAGCCCTATGAAATGATTCATATTGACATTTGCGGTCCCATGAGAAATGAGACCATAGATGGTCACAAATATTTTCTTACCATAGTGGATGATTTCTCTAGGGGAACCTGGATTAAACTTCTCAAATCTAAATCAGAGGGATTACAACAGATCAAAGATTTCATTACCCTTGTGGAAAAACAGACAAATCAACATGTCAAAATTGTAAGAAGTGATAATGCGAAGGAGCTAGGAAAATCTTTGGAGGGAATAGAGTTCTTTAAGACCAAGGGGATAATACATCAAACTAGCTGCCCTCATACTCCCCAACAAAACGGGGTTGTAGAGAGAAAACAGGGCCACATTATGGAGGTTGCAAGGGCTCTTCTTTTCCAATCAGGTTTAGATAATAAATATTGGGGATATTGTGTTGAGCATGCAACCTATATCATAAACAGAATACCAAGTAAAGCCATTCTAAATCTTTCCCCCTTTGAAAAACTCTATGGAAACAAACCTCCATATACTAATATGAAAACTTTTGGTTGCCTCTGTTACATTACCAACCTCAATCCCAATAGAGGAAAATTAGATCCTAGAGCTTACACCTGTGTATACCTAGGAAACTGTAGCAACACAAAAGGGCATAAGGTTCTGTCTCTAGAGGATAACAGGATCAAAGTCAGTCGAGACATCACTTTCTTTGAAAATACTTTCCCCTTGAAAGATAATGAGTGGAAACACATACTTGAGCCAAACACAGAAGACTCCACTTTCTTCCCCTCTGACTACTATGATACAGAAACAAATATATTTACTCCAGAAAGATCCCTAGCTCCAGAAACTACAGAAATACCAAACACCTCCATCCAAACAGGAGCTGATATCACATCTGACCAACCCTCTGATATCACATCTGACCAACCTTCCGATCAAAACCAAGAATCTCCCACCGAAATCTCAAACCTAAGAAGGTCCACCCGTACACATAAACCACCTGCTAGATATGATGACTATATTTGCTCCACCTCCATAAACCATCAAGATACTTTTTCCACCATCCTAAGTGCTAGACTTGATCAAGGAAATCCAAGCAATTGTGGCAATGGGTTTCTTAACAGCCTCACAGACCTCAAACCAACACATACTCTCCTCTCTTGCTCCCTTAGCCAAGATACCAGCATTTTCCTTGACAAAGTCTACAACTTAGATGAACCATCCAACTATAAAGCTGCCAGCAAAGACCCAAGATGGGTCAAAGCTATGACCCAAGAGTTTGAGGCTCTCAAGCTTAATAACACTTGGTCCATAGTTGACCTCCCAAAAGGAAAGAAACCAATTAGTTGCAAATGGGTCTACAAAACAAAGCTCAAGGCTGACGGCAGCCTTGAGAGATTTAAGGCTAGATTAGTAGTGAGAGGTTTCACCCAAAAACATGGTTTAGACTACGAGGAAACTTTCTCCCCTGTCATAAAACTCACCACCATTCGTGCCCTCATTATAGTAGCCATAAAGAAAGACTGGACTATAGACCAATTGGATGTAAACAATGCTTTCCTTCACGGAGATCTCCATGAGGATGTTTACATGTGCATACCCGAGGGATTAAAAGTCCATGGAGAGAATAAAGTATGCAAATTACACAAATCCCTCTATGGTCTTAAACAGGCCTCCCGACAATGGTATGAAAAACTCACAAAATTCCTAAAGGATCTAGGTTTTCATCAATCTCAAAATGATTATTCCCTGTTCATTAAACAAAAAGGGAACAGTGTCACTCTTCTCGGGGTCTATGTTGATGACATTTTGGTGGTTGGAAATGACCAAAAGGAAATAAGATACCTTAAGAAGCAACTTAACTTGAAATTCAAGATTAAGGATTTGGGTAAGCTAAACTATTTCCTTGGGATGGAATTTCTTCAAACAAATGGTGGAATTATCATGACCCAACAGAAATACACAAACCAAATCATTAAAGATTTTGGAATGGAAAAATGTAAAACCTCTGTTTCCCCTCTTCCCTTGAACCTAAAACTTTCGAAAGATTCAGGTTTCAAACTAGAGAATCCCACTACTTATAGGTGTCTAGTGGGGAAATTAAATTTCCTCACAAATACTAGACCCGATATAGCTTTCGCAGTCCAATTCCTTAGTCAATTCCTCCAATCACCAACAACGGATCATCTTAAGGCAGCTTATCATACTCTCTCATACATAAAGGGTACATCCGGTTTCGGTCTCTTTTTCAACGACAAAAATAATTATGACCTCCTAGCCTATTGTGATTCAGATTGGGCTTCTTGCCCAATCACAAGGAAATCAATATCGGGATACTATATCTTTCTAGGTGGGAGTCCTTTAAGCTGGAAGTCAAAGAAACAAGTTTCAGTTGCTCTATCGTCTGCCGAAGCAGAATATAGAGCAATGAGACAAGTAACCAGTGAATTAAGTTGGTTGAGTAGATTGCTATCAGAAATCGGTCTACAAGATATCACTCCAATCCCTCTAAAATGCGATAATCTGGCTGCTATTCATATAGCAAAGAACCCGGTATCGCATGAACGCACAAAACACATAGAATTGGATTGTCATTTTGTGCGTGAAAAGTTACAGGAAGGCCTAATACATGTGCAGTATGTGCCCAGCACACACCAGCTCGCTGACGTTCTGACCAAAGCGTTACCAGGTAAGCACTACCGCAATACTTTTGATATTCTGGGTTTACATGAGCAGAATAACCATGGCTGACAGGTACATGAAGACACAAAAGGTACATTTCCAGCATAGCAGCCCCTGCACCTTTTGAGGGGGGGTATTGGATTGGATATATATATATCGTCCTATATAATGTCCTGAGAAATGACATTGTTCTGATATTAGTCTTTGTACCCTAGGTCTATCTCCTTGTACGTTTTTAGTCTGTATTTAGGTTTTACATGTAATTTCATCAAGCCGGGTTCTCGTTTTAACCGGTTCACCCCTTCCTGAATATATCCCATCTTCTTCCTCTCTGTTCCTCACTTTTACTGTATTCTCTCGATCAATCTTGAGAAACAAGATTCTAAGTTCAATAGAAATGTCGAGTCCTTTTTCAGTTTGAAGTAACAATCGCTGCTTATCTCTTGTTAAAACTGAGATGAAGTTACACCGGATTAACGACTAGAAGCATGGTTTGCCTATAGGTTAATTTGTCTCCAATAGAAATTGGTTATAAAGCGATTGGTTATAATTGACTTAGGCATGGTTTACGGCTTGTTATTTATGTCAGTTAGGATTCGTTGCACAGGGACCGGTCAATGAGTTAATTAAGATTCCTGAGTTTATTGTAGAATTAAGGAAGAGTTTATTAATAGATTAATAAAGTGAAGGTTTGCAGAACAATCTGGGGTGCTTCTTTAGATTTAAGAGTTCCAATCTTTATTTAGTTTATTTTTATTGTTTTATTATTTTGTTATTTTATATTTGAAACACCCCTGAACATTCAAACGCATAAAATCATAACGCGTTATATAATTCGGACATAAAATAATGTATGAACAATTTAAATTAGTATATACGTGTCCGAAAGCGTGACAACGTTACATATTAATGTAGTCACGTACTTATATATGTACGAATACAAAAATATATGTACGTAACGTTATGATATTATAACGTTGTAAATCATAAATAATAACGTCGCATAAGCACATTTAATTAAAACGCGACAAGTATATACATATACGTATATATATCACTAAAAACGTAACGAATAAAGTAGTCACGTATAAAACTAATAACGCGACATACATATAGTCGCATCTGTATACAAATCAGCATATATACTTGGTACAAAAAAAAGAAGAATACGCTCCTACCGGGATTTGAACCCGAAACCTCTCATACTTTCCCCAAATGCTTAACCGGGTGAGCTGTGCTAGAATTCGGCAACAGATACCACCGAATTAGAATTAGTAATATGTCTACTAGGTGACTACAAATAAACAGAAGCAAATAAGCCTCTGTAGCATCGAATCTCTTCTCCCCTCATCACGTACACAAATTCCTTATTTTCAGTCAAGAAGTCAAGCGACCAGCATAAGAATCTGAGCCTGTATTCTTTTACAAACTCCCACGAATTCTTTACTGAAGCTGCACCCACTAGCCATTGTCTAGCCTTGGGCATTTCAAACCACATTATCTACTGTCCCCTGATTCAGATCCTTGCTCAGTTATTTTTTTTCCCCTTGCATGCTAGCGCCAACAGCAACTCAAAGAACTCCTCCTGTTCTCACGCATGCGTGAAGGTAAGTCCTCCTTCTCCTCTGGTTAATCCTGGATCATCGCATGGGAAGTCCAGTCCCTCTTGGCGAGTGATTTTCCTTCACGATCTGTCTTTCCGAGTTCAAGCCTGATACTCTTTTTATTATCAGTCCGACACTGGCCTGGCGCTTCACATCCTGGAGTCAGCAAGAGACCTCCTTCCTACCCCTGATCCTTCACGAGCAGAGACATCTGCGTTCCGGCTTGCATTTCAACCCACGATGAGACCATGAAGCAATCTTGCTGCAACTCTCTCTTTCTGTCCCTTGTTTTTTCTTTCTGATGTCCGAGACAAATCAAGACAACTCACCCACTCAGCTCTTTCCTGTCCATTTCATGTGTAGACGCCTCATGCAGCCTTCTAGGCCTTGTTGAAAAGCTGTTGGATAAAAGAAAAACTGCTCAGCCCTTTCACTGGAACATAACCAGAAGGTAAAGCCTTTCAAGCAAGTTTCAGTTGCTCCAGCCCATCTTCTCTCTGGACTATCAAACGACTAACCCCTAGGTAAATGTTCTCAGTGGTATCGAGTGACAAAGTACTGGAAGTTTCTTGGGTGCCAATAGTCAACCACGGAGATCATCTAAGATACATAAGTGGTAAGCTACCTCTGCCACTGATTAGTAGGTTTGGTTTCAGAAATCTTGAATTTCAGTCAAGGTAAATTTCAGTAGTTCTTGACAGATTGCCTTGGGTGGTTTTAAAAATTTAAACTATATTAAGATGTGAAACTAATTGACTCAAAAGCCTAAGGGAAATTGGGAAGAAGTATAAACCAAATCGTGAACAGAAAACAGAAAATACAACAGAGGGAGACACCAGTTTTAGTGTGTTAGTGTTACAGGTTCTGTTTCTGTAAAAGTTATTCAGAGATGCTAACTAGACTAGTTTGGGTCTGTTGAAAAAAAAAAACTATCACACCCTATACTACTTGAGTTGGTAATGAGAGAAAACTGTAACGCAATTCATGAACCAACAGAAAATAAAGGTGGAGTTATCGGTTTATAGATTCAGTTTTCAGCTAAGTTCAGTTTCTTACGGGTTGCTGTGGAAGGATTTTATTTTAGTAAACGTTGTCCCTGGGGTTGTGTCTTGTTGTGGGTTTAGAATCTCTGTTAAACACATGACTAAGTGAGAAAACCAGGAAGCAAATTAAAAGAAACAAAAGAGATCAATAACCGAAAAAAATATACATTAACTGCAGTTTCTGAAAGTTTTGTGTTTTCTGTACATGAGCTTCTCAGGGGCATAGTCTGGTGGTTGTGATTTTCGTTTTGGGGTTAAAACATTAAGACAGCTACGATATGAGGTGAGTCTTCCTTAACAATTTAATATGCCAACAGAAGAGAAACAGAAAAGAAATAGCGGAAGTGAATGTTCAGTTTTATGGTTTTCTTTTCTGAAAACTTGTCTTATGTATAACCTGGTACAGGGGGATTTGATGAGGTTGTAGGGAATAGCTAATGCACCTGAAACACCGATAAAAACACCTTAGTAAGTTTGTAAGTGCATTGGGTAAATTAGAAAACAGATAGAAGACAGACAGAGAACAAATTAAGAGAATGTTTCAGTGGTTAACCATTTTGAATTCAGCAACCTTTGTTTCTGTATAACTGATTTCCAGGGGACTTGTAATGGGTCTTATTGGTTAAATCATGAACCACATACATAGCTAATACACCTAACAAAGCCCAACCTGGTGCACTAAGAGAGGAGGAGTAAAACTGAAATTGTGTCTCAGTTTTCAGTTTACAGGTTTTGTGTACATGACTTTCAGAAGAGTAGTCCCTGTTGCCATGAGTTGTTCTAAAGCTAAAACTGTATTAAAACATATAACTAAGTAACTAAACAAGTTGGGGAAACTAGAAATAGGTTAGGTAACAGAAAACTGAGCAGTAGAATAGAGTTTACAGCAGATGCATAGCTTCAGTTTCAGTTTTGTTTGTTACCTGTGTAAGAATTTTCAGGATTTTGGTCCATGTTACTTTGGGTCTGTTTTAAAGATGAAAACTATACCAAGACAACTACCTAAGTAACTAGATTATTGGGGAGAGTAAAAAGAAAAAAAATCTGATTAATGAGCAATAAGAAAAAACAACAGAAGAGAGTAATAGAATAAAGGATAACAGGTTGTAGGTTTCAGATTCCTGATTCTTGCCTGAAGATCTATGCTCTCTGTAGATTCATGTTGTAGAGGGCTGTAGGGGTTGCATTGAACGTTAAAGAACCTGAAACACCCCAATACACTCAAGTAAATATGTGAACACTTTGAGGGAGATTAGGAATCAGGATAATACGCTTACATAAGAAGCTGAAAGAAGGGCACTAATTCAGTTGTGCTCCAGATTTTCAGTAGTATGCTGTTCGGGTAGTTAAGTACAGAATCTATACAAGTGTTTATTTGGGTTGGTAATGAGTCTGAGACATAGTTGACACCCTTAGCTAGTGGAGTAGGTGCTGTGGGAGAGAATTACACATCAGTTGGACTGAACAGAACCAAGGATCGAAAAGGAATATGGAGAGAGTTGTTCCAGATTTCAATAATTTTGTGTTTCGGTATAACTGATTTACAGAAGCATTATGAGTGTGGTGCTAACTTAGTAATGAACCTGAATCATAGCTGATAGATACATCTAGATTAGCAAAACATGTTGAGAGGGTAAACATCGGTTTACTACCTTGGAAGTGAAGTTAGATAAGGCGTTACATGGAAGTTGTGTTTCAGATTTGAGAAACTTGTGGGTTCTGTATAAATAAGTTCTAGGGGTATTGTAGAGACTATATTATTGTGATACGAGGTTTAAAACATTACTCACCTATCTATCTAAGAAGGGAATACACATTAGTCAAGTTATACCTACCTTATATAAACTCGTTACATAAATAACGCTTAAAATGCTCCAAAACATTAGTTAGGGAAAAAGGACTTAGATAACGTATAAAACAAGGTGTGAATGTCCTAGGAGTAAGATAATCCTAGAATTAATACATGTGAAGTTCTAAGGATTAATATAAACTAAGCACTTAACAACACACCTAGAGAACAACACCCGTTATAAAGCGTCGTCACATGAAATCATGAACTGACCCGTTACTTTTAATCAACATTAGGGCCGTAACGAACGCTACCCGGGACCCCGTGTGTGAGACGACACGTGCTTCTAAATAAGGTATGGACATGTGTGGTTCGTATGTTGCCGTGTTACACGGCTTGTGTGTTGTGTGCCTTGTTTGTTTATGACCACAAGACTAATGCATGAAAACGGATGTCTGTTTTACCGTGCTTATTTGTCTGTTGTGAGCTTGTGTAAGGCATGTGAATGGATTGATTATCTTCCTTGCTTACCTGCTTGCTATTATTGTGCATATTGTTTGCGCGCACACAGTAGTGTAGTCCCTTCTCGTTGATGAATCCTTGAGATGAAACACAACGAACTTCGTAAACAAACTAAAGGAACTACATAAAGGGAAACTCCTCTTAACTATAGAGGACCTCTAAAGACACCCACTATGGTGTCGAACTATCAAAGGTAATGATAAGCCAATACCCTTTAGAAATGAGTAGGGAGACGGACCCTTTGTATCCGGGGTAGAGACCAATAAGATTAAAAGGAATAGGGAGACGGACCCTTTGTATCCGGGGTAGAGACCAATAAGATTAAAAGGAATAGGGAGACGACCCTTTGTATCCGGGGTAGAGACCAATAAGATTAAAAGGAATAGGGAGACGGACCCTTTGTATCCGGGGTAGAGACCAATAAGATTAAAAGGAATAGGGAGACGGACCCTTTGTATCCGGGGTAGAGACCAATAAGATTAAAAGGAATAGGGAGACGGACCCTTTGTATCCGGGGTAGAGACCAATAAGATTAAAAGGAATAGGGAGACGGACCCTTTGTATCCGGGGTAGAGACCAATAAGATTAAAAGGAATAGGGAGACGGACCCTTGGTATCCGGGGTAGAGACCAATAATTAAAAGGAATAGGGAGATGGACCCTTTATATCCGGGGTAGAGTCCAGAACATTAGAAGACATAGGGAGACGGACCCTTTGTATCCAGAGCAGAGGCTAGTAACATTGAAAAGGAATAGGGAGACAGACCCTTTGTATCCGGGGTAGAGACCAGAACATTGGAAGGCATAGGGAGACGGACCCTTTGTATCCGGAGCAGAGGCTTGTAACATTGAAGAGGAATAGGGAGACGGACCCTTGGTATCAGGGCAGTGGCTCGTAACATTTAAACAACAGAGAGAGAGAGAGAGCTATCCGGGAATGGAGGATTAGCTATGAAGAAGACGTTCCCCAAATGGTGGTGATAAGAGAATCCACAAATAACCCTTAAGGAAACGAGGAAAGATTAGCACCTACACGAGATGGTCACGGGATCTAAATTACATCCCCAGACCTGGTGCAAGGAAAGAGAAAGAAAGTACACTTTAAGGGAATAAAAAGAAAAGAAATGAAAACACACAACGCTCGTACGATCCCATAGTGAGGATCATGGGTATTACATACCTATGCACACGTTTTATTATGTACATGATTGTTGTTGTGTTACTAGCAGCTTGTTGTGCTTGGTTGTTGTTGCTAATGTGTTACTACCCTAAGTGTGTATAATACTATGTTGTAATGTGGTGTGTTTTATGCTTTATTATAGCATGTAAATTGACTTAATAATATTCGACCAAGTAGTCGTGTGGCCTGGTAACATACGGGCTACACACGTTCATACTCAGCGTAGTTTGCTGAGTCCTTTACACCCAATTTTTTTTCAGGTATTGTGCCGACGATAACGGAGCGTAGCGGGATGGCTACCATGGGGGTAGTCCATCAGGGCATGACTTTTAAGTTTGTAGTAGTATGGGTAATATATGGGTTGATACTAAACCCGAGATGTAATTCTTAGTTTATGATTTGGTAATTTTGTTGTAGACACTCGGTAATTGGGAATTGTACTATGTATTGTTTATGAGTTTGTATAGAGGGCTGTTTCCAGTCATGCAGACCGTAACTTGGTGTTGGTAATGTGGTCTGTCAACCACGTGGGTGGTTGGCATCTGTGACACCCGGATGATATCGAGAATCCACTGCGTAGTTTTTAGGTAATATGACTAGGAGCTTGGTTTTGTACTATTGGATGTTTATTCGGGGGTGTTACAGAAAGTGGTATCAGAGCGTAGTTGCTCTCTGATGACTGGAACAGGAAATACCGAGTTTAGGAATTCTGACAATGAGTTAAGGGTTAGGGTAGTACGTGAGGCGCGTTAGTTAGGATTCTTCCCGAATGACTACCGGATGCCTAACAGACATTTACACCCAACCTCCACGTCCCTAATTTCCCTTAAACCCAGAGAAAGAACGCCAGAGAGGAAGAAAGCCTCCTCATACTCGGGAAAACCCGATCTGGCACCTACTTAATGTCATACAATCAACCCGTGAAGAAAGGACTATACTGTACAGTAGACATTGCCAAAAGGATAATACCCGTAGAGGGACCAATTTTAGCGACAACTTGGGTCGACATGCTTAGCAGTCGATAAGACCCTACCTAAAAAAAGAGAGAGGACCGAAATACCCTAAAATTTATGTAATAAATAAAGCTCAAATAAGCAATTAATTAAGCTAAGGATGGTATTGAGATAAATACTGCAATTCGAACACCTGAGAGGGTAATTTAAGAAAACCTCTCGTAAAACAATGAAATCAGAGAATATAATTCGAGACGTAGTTACACCATAAAATTGGTACAATCTATAACGCTGAATAAAGCATGACACAATTTTACACACTAAATCTAATATTTCGGGACTCAATAAATTCCCTGCTTCTTCTTACATTTCTCTTCATTCTCTGACGTAACAAATTTTCTAAGACACCAATTACAGTTCCCTGAGAAAAACACATTGGTAAAGGGATTATAAAAAGAACTCTCGAACCTTGTAAATAGCCATTACCTTGGGGCACTAGTTACCCACCCAAACACAAATCAAACAGATAGGAAATGGCAATGAATAATGCCACTATTGCGAAATAATCCCTCCAAACACACTACATATTCAGGGACTCTAAACAGGATTTATCAAATCATATATATATATACCAATGTACATACATACATACAAGAATAGACAAGTCACCAATAAAACCCAAGGGGTAAACGGGTTCAATTAAAGAAGGTCATGATTAGTAAATCAACCATACCTAACTTGAGTTAACAATACAACTCAAAGATCGAAAATAAATATTGAGACCATGTAGCAAATGAACACATATACATACCCAAATGGTACGAGGGTTGGAGTGAGAAGAACTTATAATTCAAGGAAATATAGATTGGAGGGGACACCCATATGAAGATGTATATAAATCAAGGGATCATTATAATATAAATACGACCTCAAACCTTATGACACATGAGTATGTATTTATGCACACACCTAGAGATGTATACAGTTGGAGAACTTGAACAGTTAACTGATGAGTGTCCAAATGAGCATGTTTTAGGGGTGTATTTCATATGTTTAATCAACACTTTTCATGCTCATTTCTCCACTCTAGCTTGTTTTCCTCTAGTTTTGTGTTTCATTGGTGTTTTACACATTTAATGTTTAAACAGGAGGAGTAACATAGCTAGGAGTAAAGTAGACGAAGAGAGGAACGCGTGGGCGCAAACGGATCCAAAATCGGAGTTAAAACGAAGAAGATACAGTGTTTTGAAGTTAGCCTGACTCCGACCGACCTTAGGACCGACCTTGAAAGGTCGGTCGGGTCGAAATTTTGCCCAGATTCGCGTTTTTGCAAGCTACTGGAATCGACCGACCCTAGGACCGACCTTGCAAGGTCGGTCGGTCGTAAAATTTGCCCAGAAATCAGATTTTAAAAGGAGAAAGGAGAGGAGAGAGGGGGGGATTCCACACACAACACAAAAACGACGGGAAAAGAAGAAAAAGAGGGAAGAAGAAGGAAAGGAAAGGAAGAAGAAGAGAAGAAGGAGAGAAGGCTCACCTCCATTGAAGCTCTTCCTCAACCTCCCATGGCTATTTCTTCTCCCTTCTCTCTCTTTAGTGCTTTAATGGTTGTGTAGTTCCCTTGTAGCTTGGGATGGGGATTTTGCCCCAAAATCCCTAAAACCTCCATTGTTGAATCTTGAACTTATTTTTATGCTTTATTTTAGTCTTTGAGCTTAATGATGATGATTATTGAGTGTTTATGACTTCTAAACTTGTTGCTCATGATTTGGGGAATTGTTAAGGGTTTTGCTCAATTTGTCTTCTATGTGTTAAATTGGTTGGTTTGGCCTACCTATTAGTTTAGCATTATTGTGGGATTCTATCAAAATGTTATTCAGAGATAGAAACCTAAATTGTTAGAGACTAAAGCGGTGTACTCTGATTTCGATGATTTTGAGATTAGACTACATTGCAACTTTAGTGGAACTTGAGCTTAGTGCTATCGATTGACCCGGGGCTTAGCTGAATGAGAAGTCTCGATTAAATTGGTTAGGATTAGTAGGCCTAGATTAGGTTGCTAATTAATTAAGCGTTCCCGTGGTTTAGCTATGAGTTCGAGGTTCGACAATCGGTAGTAAGGGGAGGATGGGTGCAAATATCCATCCCGGGCTACACCTATCCTAGATAGTTAGTTTAGTGTTTATTGCTTTTCTTTATTTCTCCAATTACAACCCAAAAACCGAAAACCCATAATTTACATTTATGCACTTTTGTATATATCCTCTTGCACATTTACTAAGCTTATAATTAGCTAGATAGTTACGAAGTCCCTGTGGATACGACCTTGTTGTACTACAATGATTGGGTTCACTGCCTATAGTTAGCAAGATAGTTTCAACATTATTTTGCTCAACATTAACCTAAAGACTTAGACTTGGGCATTAGTCCATAAATTGTTTGCCAGGTGACTAGAAACGAATGTGATAAGAACTCAAGTTTGACTAATAAACTGATTGTTTAAATCGGACGTGCAAGGTTGAACTTGACCCTGGCCAGGTCAAGCGACACTGCGCACAAATTGGGGCGAAGGGGTAGCCCAACATTTACGCTGATCACGTCAGTGTTGGATGATTCTCGAAACCCCCTACAAGTGGACACATAAACTACAAATGGGTGAAAGTTTACAAGTTGGATAAATAAAAATGCGAAAAAAAAAGAAGCGATATTGATACAAGATGATAAAACCACATAACATACGTGGATGCATGGCCCGAAAATTCGGGGATAAACACAAGGACGTACAAACGTGTGACGACTGGAAGTAATGTGATGCTACCAATAACATAGTTGTTAATACATAAAGTATACACTACCGTAATCAAGTACAATATGTAACCGATAGTAGTCAATTACCTTGGTTCCTGGCGGGACATACGAACAATAATGGTGATGAGAAGGAAACTAAACATCCTATGTAAAGTAGGTTACAATCATAAAAGCTTGTAACATGTATAATTCGATAACCTTGTGACTGAAACTAATTGAGGTCAACCGGCAATGTCAAGGCCATAGGTTGACAGAAAACAAAGGAGTACTTGAAGATGAAGGAAAACCTAATTTCACTGTACACATTAAGGTACCAAATAGGTGATAATGCTAGGAGAGCAAACTAGCTAGCTACACATAATGATGAATGGTAACATAAACTAAACGGGATGTTGTAACCACGACACGGTCGTAACATTAAAGAATACAAATCACTAAATCGTTACTGTAGGATCGGGTGGCTAACTCAAACCAATCAAAGGTGTGAGTCTAAGGATTGGTTTGACTCAAACAACCTTCGTAAGTGGGAAACACTCTGTGATGTAGAAGCACTCTATCGAATTAACTAAACTAAGGGAGCGGAAGACTTTTGCGGTAATTATAGCAAAACAATGGAAAGAGAGAAGGACTCTATGGAACTCAGCAAGGTACACAAATAAGCTATTTCATTTCCTGGTCAAACAAAAATAACTTACAAATGCCCACTAAGTAGAAAGGATACTTAGCGGTTTTCACTCACTTACCCAACACACTCTCTAATCAGAACAATGGTAAGCGTAATAAAACTAGGAACTTCCTAGGAAGAGTCTATCTTTAGGTGCTAACTAACTAGGTACGTATTCTCTCTCCTTATCGACTTACAATGCGATTCTCTTTCTCTCTCTAAGCTCTAAAAAAATCCTCGATACAAGCACCCACAAAACTGTCTATTACATGTCTTATTTATACTCTAAGTTCAGCAACGGGTCGAAGGAGTTAGTTCCGAAAATACCGGAACTAACTTAGTGGGCAACTTCCAACGGCTCTTACTTGGTCATCTTACTTGGGCCGCGATCTTCGGTGTTGAGGAAGAGCTTCGTGACCGTTGAGGCGCTTAAGGTGTTCCGAGTTAACTCCTGATTTTTCGCAACAGCATGGTAGAGTCCATGGAGTTTTCTGTGTTGCGCGGACTCCATCGCAGAAGCTTGCTCTTTGTGTCTGACAAATGATGATCGACTCTGTCTTGGTGAAAGGCTATCTCTGCAACACTCCGATGTCCCAACAGTTACTACAGAGCGAACGCGAATATAAGCCTAAAGATCAGTCTGAAGGAAAAATTGAGACGCTTAAAGCGCACTAAAACCATGAACATCCGACCTCCAGAGAAAAGCGATAGACAAGTCACAACCCACCGAGACCGTATACAGATGAAAATGCCAAGTGCCAATCAAGAGCCCTTTTAAACCTAAATGATAAGTGTTCGAAGGAGCTAGATAATACAATGTAAATAATAGAAAAGGGAAAGCGAAACCCTAAGGCAATCAGAGTCGCACAACATAAGCTGATGGACCGTTTCACACATCTCCTGGTAGATTAACAAGTGACTTACCTACCCATACCTTAGACACAGAGAGACTGAACCTGAATCCGTTTGTAGATCGGTATAAATATCAATAAAAGCCTTTTGATACTGAACCCAAGCCATTAGCATGGCCAAGACCTTTGATGGCATTATAATGTGAGTTACGTTGCATGTAAACTAGAACGCTCTTTGAGAGTTAAACCTCTTGAACCAATGATTCAAGGATGATATAGTGAGGATTACGTGGGCGTAATCCATTTTTAAGGGGGGTAGGCACGTTGCATTTTTGCTGTGTTGTTGCGCGTTTGATGTGTGGTTTTGGTTGTTATGTGGGTGAACTGTGTACGTTGAGATATTATTGAGAACTTGGTGAAGCCACTGATGTGGCGTGGTGCTTATAAGCACAAATGGTGAAATAGAACTGTGGACCTTGGTTGGAAATTGACTATGTGTATTCCTACAACCACACGTTGGTTGGTAGGTCTGGGTGTATGAATTATGCAGAATTGTGTGTGTACTGTATTGGATGTACTTTGTGCTATAAATGAATGTTGTGTGCCATGGGTTGCACTTTAGCATACTATATGCTCTGTATGAATGAATGTTGGGTGCTTTGGCTTGCACTTTAGCATGTTATACACATTGCTAGCTTCTTGGTCTACTATGAGAACTTGTGTGAAGCCACTGATGTGGCATGGTGCTTAGAAGCACTAAACCTTATAGTTATGAACTTAATTCTTTGTGTATCGTGAATGAATGCTGGACTGGATCCCTAAGATTACTAGGAGTGGAAAATATAAGTTAGGGAAGTAAGACTTCGGGACGAAGTCTCTTTTAAGGGGGTAAGTTGAAACACCCCTGAACATTCAAACGCATAAAATCATAACGCGTTATATAATTCGGACATAAAATAATGTATGAACAATTTAAATTAGTATATACGTGTCCGAAAGCGTGACAACGTTACATATTAATGTAGTCATGTACTTATATATGTACGAATACAAAAATACATGTACGTAATGTTATGATATTATAACGTTGTAAATCATAAATAATAACGTCGCATAAGCACATTTAATTAAAACGCGACAAGTATATACATATACGTATATATATCACTAACAACGTAACGAATAAAGTAGTCACGTATAAAACTAATAACGCGACATACTATATAGTCGCATCTGTATACAAATCAGCGTATATACTTGGTACAAAAAAAAAGAAGCGAATACGCTCCTGCCGGGATTTGAACCCGAAACCTCCCATACTTTCCCCGAATGCTTAACCGGGTGAGCTGTGCTAGAATTCGACACTGGCCTGGTGCTTCACATCCTGGAGTCAGCAAGAGACCTCCTTCCTACCCCTGATCCTTCACGAGCAGAGACATCTGCGTTCCGGCTTGCATTTCAACCCACGGTGAGACCATGAAGCAATCTTGCTGCAACTCTCTCTTTCTGTCCCTTGTTTTTTCTTTCTGATGTCCGAGACAAATCAAGACAACTCACCCACTCAGCTCTTTCCTGTCCCTTTCATGTGTAGACGCCCCATGCAGCCTTCTAGGCCTTGTTGAAAAGCTGTTGGATAAAAGAAAAACTGCTCAGCCCTTTCACTGGAACATAACCAGAAGGTAAAGCCTTTCAAGCAAGTTTCAGTTGCTCCAGCCCATCTTCTCTCTGGACTATCAAACGACTAACCCCTAGGTAAATGTTCTCAGTGGTATCGAGTGACAAAGTACTGGAAGTTTCTTGGGTGCCAATAGTCAACCACGGGAGATCATCTAAGATACATAAGTGGTAAGCTACCTCTGCCACTGATTAGTAGGTTTGGTTTCGGAAATCTTGAATTTCAGTCAAGGTAAATTTCAGTAGTTCTTGACAGACTGCCTTGGGTGGTTTTAAAAATTTAAACTATATTAAGATGTGAAACTAATTGACTCAAAAGCCTAAGGGAAATTGGGAAGAAGTATAAACCAAATCGTGAACAGAAAACAGAAAATACAATAGAGGGAGACACCAGTTTTAGTGTGTTAGTGTTACAGGTTCTGTTTCTGTAAAAGTTATTCAGAGATGTTAACTAGACTAGTTTGGGTCTGTTGAAACAAAAAAAAACTATCACACCCTATACTACTTGAGTTGGTAATGAGAGAAAACTGTAACGCAATTCATGAACCAATAGAAAATAAAGGTGGAGTTATCGGTTTATAGATTCAGTTTTCAGCTAAGTTCAGTTTCTTACGGGTTGCTGTGGAAGGATTTTATTTCAGTAAACGTTGTCCCTGGGGTTGTGTCTTGTTGTGGGTTTAGAATCTCTGTTAAACACATGACTAAGTGAGAAAACCAGGAAGCAAATTAAAAGAAACAGAAGAGATCAATAACCGAAAAAAAATATACATTAACTGCAGTTTCTGAAAGTTTTGTGTTTTTGTACATGAGCTTCTCAGGGGCATAGTCTGGTGGTTGTGATTTTCGTTTTGGGGTTAAAACATTAAGACAGCTACGATATGAGGTGAGTCTTCCTTAAAAATTTAATATGCCAACAGAAGAGAAACAGAAAAGAAATAGTGGAAGTGAATGTTCAGTTTTATGGTTTTCTTTTCTGAAAACTTGTCTTATGTATAACCTGGTACAGGGGGATTTGATGAGGTTGTAGGGAATAGCTAATGCACCTGAAACACCGATAAAACACCTTAGTAAGTTTGTAAGTGCATTGGGTAAATTAGAAAACAGATAGAAGACAGACAGAGAACAAATTAAGAGAATGTTTCAGTGGTTAACCATTTTGAATTCAGCAACCTTTGTTTCTGTATAACTGATTTCCAGGGGACTTGTAATGGGTCTTATTGGTTAAATCATGAACCACATACATAGCTAATACACCTAACTAGCTTATAAACCTTTGGAATAATTTAAAAGCCCAACCTGGTGCACTAAGAGAGGAGGAGTAAAACTGAAATTGTGTTTCAGTTTTCAGTTTACAGGTTTTGTGTACATGACTTTCAGAAGAGTAGTCCCTGTTGCCATGAGTTGTTCTAAAGCTAAAACTGTATTAAAACATATAACTAAGTAACGAAACAAGTTGGGGAAACTAGAAATAGGTTAGGTAACAGAAAACTGAGCAGTAGAATAGAGTTTACAGCAGATGCATAGTTTCAGTTTCAGTTTTGTTTGTTACCTGTGTAAGAATTTTCAGGATTTTGGTCCATGTTACTTTGGGTCTGTTTTAAAGATGAAAACTATACCAAGACAACTACCTAAGTAACTAGATTATTGGGGAGAGTAAAAAGAAAAAAAATCTGATTAATGAGCAATAAGAAAAAACAACAGAAGAGAGTAATAGAATAAAGGATAACAGGTTGTAGGTTTCAGATTCTGATTCTTGCCTGAAGATCTATGCTCTCTGTAGATTCATGTTGTAGAGGGCTGTAGGGGTTGCATTGAACGTTAAAGAACCTGAAACACCCCAATACACTCAAGTAAATATGTGAACACTTTGAGGGAGATTAGGAATCAGGATAATACGCTTACATAAGAAGCTGAAAGAAGGGCACTAATTCAGTTGTGCTCCAGATTTTCAGTAGTATGTTGTTCGGGTAGTTAAGTACAGAATCTACACAAGTGTTTATTTGGGTTGGTAATGAGTCTGAGACATAGTTGACACCCTTAGCTAGTGGAGTAGGTGCTGTGGGAGAGAATTACACATCAGTTGGACTGAACAGAACCAAGGATCGAAAAGGAATATGGAGAGAGTTGTTCCAGATTTCAATAATTTTGTTTCGGTATAACTGATTTACAGAAGCATTATGAGTGTGGTGCTAACTTAGTAATGAACCTGAATAAGCTGATAGATACATCTAGATTAGCAAAACATGTTGAGAGGGTAAACATCGGTTTACTACCTTGGAAGTGAAGTTAGATAAGGCGTTACATGGAAGTTGTGTTTCAGATTTGAGAAACTTGTGGGTTCTGTATAAATAAGTTCTAGGGGTATTGTAGAGACTATATTATTGTGATACGAGGTTTAAAACATTACTCACCTATCTATATAAGAAGGGAATACACATTAGTCAAGTTATACCTACCTTATATAAACTCGTTACATAAATAACGCTTAAAATGCTCCAAAACATTAGTTAGGGAAAAAGGACTTAGATAACATAAAACAAGGTGTGAATGTCCTAGGAGTAAGATAAGCCTAGAATTAATACATGTGAAGTTCTAAGGATTAATATAAACTAAGCACTAACAACACACACTAGAGAACAACACCCGTTATAAGCGTCGTCACATGAAATCATGAACTGACCCGTTACTTTTAATCAACATTAGGGCCGTAACGAACGCTACCCGGGACCCCGTGTGTGAGATGACACATGCTTCTAAATAAGGTATGGACATATGTGGTTCGTATGTTGCCGTGTTACACGGCTTGTGTGCTGTGTGCCTTGTTTGTTTATGACTACAAGACTAATGCATGAAAACGGATGTCTGTTTTACCGTGCTTATTTGTCTGTTGTGAGCTTGTGTAAGGCATGTGAATGGATTGATTATCTTCCTTGCTTACCTGCTTGCTATTATTGTGCATATTGTTTGCGCGCACACAGTAGTGTAGTCCCTTCTCGTTGATGAATCCTTGAGATGAAACACAACGAACTTCGTAAACAAACTAAAGGAACTACATAAAGGGAAACTCCTCTTAACTATAGAGGACCTCTAAAGACACCCACTATGGTGTCGAACTATCAAAGGTAATGATAAGCCAATACCCTTTAGAAATGAGTAGGGAGACGGACCCTTTGTATCCGGGGTAGAGACCAATAAGATTAAAAGGAATAGGGAGACGGACCCTTTGTATCCGGGGTAGAGACCAATAAGATTAAAAGGAATAGGGAGACGGACCCTTTGTATCGGGGTAGAGACCAATAAGATTAAAAGGAATAGGGAGACGGACCCTTTGTATCCGGGGTAGAGACCAATAAGATTAAAAGGAATAGGGAGACGGACCCTTTGTATCCGGGGTAGAGACCAATAAGATTAAAAGGAATAGGGAGACGGACCCTTTGTATCCGGAGTAGAGACCAATAAGATAAAGGAATAGGGAGACAACCCTTTATATCCGGGGTAGAGATCAGAACATTAGAAGGCATAGGGAGACGGACCCTTTGTATCCGGAGCAAAGGCTAGGAACATTGAAAAGGAATAGGGAGACGGACCCTTTGTATCCGGGGTAGAGACCAGAACATTGGAAGGCATAGGGAGACGGACCCTTTGTATCCGGAGCAGAGGCTTGTAACATTGAAGAGGAATAGGGAGACGGACCCTTGGTATCCGGGGCAGTGGCTCGTAACATTTAAACAACAGAGAGAGAGAGCTATCCGGGAATGGAGGATTAGCTATGAAGAAGACGTTCCCCAAATGGTGGTGATAAGAGAATCCACAAATAACCCTTAAGGAAACGAGGAAAGATTAGCACCTACACGAGATGGTCACGGGATCTAAATTACATCCCCAGACCTGGTGCAAGGAAAGAGAAAGAAAGTACACTTTAAGGGAATAAAAAGAAAAGAAATGAAAACACACAACGCTCGTACGATCCCATAGTGAGGATCATGGGTATTACATACCTATGCACACGTTTTTATTATGTACGTGATTGTTGTTGTGTTACTAGCAGCTTGTTGTGCTTGGTTGTTGTTGCTAATGTGTTACTACCCTAAGTGTGTATGATACTATGTTGTAATGTGGTGTGTTTTACTGCTTTATTATAGCATGTAAATTGACTTAATAATATTCGACCAAGTAGTCATGTGGCCCGGTAACATACGGGCTACACACGTTCATACTCAGCGTAGTTTGCTGAGTCCTTTACACCCAATTTTTTTTCAGGTATTGTGCCGGACGATAACGGAGCGTAGGCGGGATGGCTACCATGGGGGTAGTCCATCAGGGCATGACTTTTAAGTTTGTAGTAGTATGGGTAATATATGGGTTGATACTAAACCTGAGATATAATTCTTAGTTTATGATGTGGTAATTTTATTGTAGACACTCGGTAATTGGGAATTGTACTATGTATTGTTTATGAGTTTGTATAGAGGGCTGTTTCCAGTCATGCAGACCGTAACTTGGTGTTGGTAATGTGGTCTGTCAACCACGTGGGTGGTTGGCATCTGTGACACCCGGATGATATCGAGAATCCGCTGCGTAGTTTTTAGGTAATATGACTAGGAGCTTGGTTTTGTACTATTGGATGTTTATTCGGGGGTGTTACAATATTAGTTTGTTGAGCTATTCTTTTTATTAAATTAAGTAAACCTGAAAAAGTGACATTTTCTATTTTCTTAGTTTAGTTTCTCAGTTAGTTAATAAGTTGTCAATTAATTGAACGAGGTCCCTGAGATCGACAACCCCCACTCAATTCACTATTCCGCAAAACGATAGGTACACTTCCTAGGTAGAGATAGTAACATATTTCTGCTACAATAATCCGACTTTGCTCATTAGCATGATCGAAACTGAAACTCGAGCAATCTCTAAAACCAGGTAAGCTAAATAAACAGTGAGTAGTGGTGTCCAGAGCCGCGCTAGCCTTCTCGCCACTTTGTTCCTTTAAAGGAAAATGTGACATGCAAAAAGAGGGAACCCCAACACTCAATGAAAGTAAAATGAGAAATCATCTTGTCTTAGATGTTAAGCTACTCCTTCAACATAAAAAGTGATTGTTATCACCACATGGAAGGTTCGACAAGCAGATGATAAAAGGGGACTATAATTCTAAATCCATAAAAGAAGAGACGAGAAACCATGAATATAAGTGAAGGGATTATGCGCCTCTATGTCTGAATTCTAGGGTTCTCTTCCCCTCGAAGATTACCCATAGTGGCGAGACTGACGAAGAGTTTTTCGAGCAGCATTCCCCGCCGGTAATACATTAGTGGTAGCTCACGGCTTTCCCCTCAACATCCCCCTACGACTATCACAAAACGATACTGATGCCTCAAGCTTCCGCCTAATGAATGGAGTTTATGTTCAACGCGATATCATCGGAAGGAGAACACAGGAAAGTTGTAAAGAAGAAGCGTACGGTGTCGGATTGGGAGACAGAAAAACAATTTTTGGCCATTAACGTCCCCAGCAAGGAGATAGTGTGTGCTGCGAAAGAAAATACAGCAGATGTGAGACCAAGCTTCAAAGAAATTCTATAGTCTAATGAAGGCTTCCAGCAGGAAGATCTGTCGGACGAGGACTTGTCGGAATGTGAAGAACTAGAAGAAATCGAAGATGGTGACAGTGAAGACCCGTTGTGCCCGACCGTTTCTTTGTCAAGAGAAGCGATCCAGAACATCAAAAAAAAGTTGGAAGAATGCGGTGATTATGAAGCTACTAGGTAAATCTTTTCCCCTTACTATTATGATGGATAGATTGGTCTAGAGATGGAAGACCAAAGGGCAGATTTGATGTCCTTGCTATAGGAAACGGGTATTTTACAATGGTTTTCGAACAAAAAGTAGGCAGGGATATGGCCCTGTATGGAGGTGCCTAGAAAATCTCAGATAGGTATCTTACAGTTCGACGATGGCAGAGGGATTTTGATATAAAGTCGGAAGCTCTGACTAATTTAGATGTCTGGATAAAATTCCCAGATTTGGGATTGTGGAGTACTTGACAGAGGAGTGCCTAAGCACAATCAGCAGTAAAGTAGGAAAGGTGCGCAAGATCGACATTGGTAGAACTAGGCTGGGTTGCGCAATTAATGGACACTCTTGTGTTAATCTATACTTAACAAAGCCGCTGATCGGGAAATTTAAACTTCAGGGAAAGGTCCACAAAATTGAATATGAGGGTGTTCATCTTCTGTGTTTTCATTGTGGATGTTTTGGCCACCAGAAGACCAACTGCCCACGTCTGGAAAATGCCACGGCGAGGTAAATGAAGGAGGATTTAAGGTTATTCAGAACCCCCTAAAGAGGATAACTCGCACCTTTCTAAGAATTTTGGTCCTTGGATGCGAGTTAACAGGATGAGCAAATCAAAATCGGTCAAGGCCCTTGATAGGAAAAGGGAGATCCCCTCTCCCTTTGAAGGGTGTGTAGATTCCAAGGATGATTCTCCACCTAAGTCTCAAGAGCCTTTGCTTTCCAACAGCTTCAAGGCTCTTGTAACCAATCAGGATGAAGCAGATAACCTAGGCAATAGGGAGCTTGTGAAGGGACAACGTATGGGGAGGAAGGACCATACGGAGAAGGTAGCCAGCCAGCATGGGGATAAGAAGCTGACCGCTGGGGAAAAGAACAAGGAAATAATGATGGAGGAGGCGTCAGACAAAGAAACTGATTCTCAATCAGCCAAGTCTTCTAATCCTACTTTCTCTTCTGATTGTGCTGATCATGCTAATAAATTTGGCCATGCTTCCATTAATGCTTGCGTTGAACCATGTAATAAAAGTGGATAAGGCTCTAGTTTAATTATCTTGATTATTGCTTTTGATTATATGGATTGCAATTTTGAAATTCTTGCTTGGAATGTGAGAGGCGCTGGAAAAACAGCTTTTCTGCCCTCTATTAGAGATTTATTGAATAGGTTGAATCCCCATATTATGTTTCTGCGTGAGCCCTGGATCAGTGGGGATAAAAGTCACAATATTATAGATAAAATTGGTTTTCCTAATAGATTCATTGTTGAGGCCTTATGCTTTAGTGGTGGTCTGTGGCTCTTCTAGTCTGATAGTGTGATGTTAAGCATTCTTTGCAGTAGTAACCAGTTTATTCATACGAAAGTAGCTATTGGTAGTGTTTCTGTCTTTGCTACTTTCATTTATGCTAACCCTGCTGACAATAACATAATTACACTTTAGAATGACCTGTCTAATCTGGCTGTTAGCCAGGATAATGTTTGGGTCCTTACAGGTGATTTTAACTCCATTCTATCCCTTAGAGTGATGAAGGGGGCATCAGGTTTATTAATAGGGGTAGCTTAGCTTTTATTGACTGGGTTCACTCGAACAGTCTTATAGATCTTCCATCTAAGGGGAATAGATTCACCTGGACTAATAGGTCCATTTTGTTAGGTTAGACAGAACCCTAGTGTCCCACAACTGGTTTGATTACTATGCACACAGTTGGGTAGAAGCTCTCCCTAGAACCTCTTATAACCACAGTCCTATTATTTCTTCATTTAATAGATCTATTGCTGTCAATAACCTGAAAAAACCCTTTCGCTTTCAGGTGGCTTGGTCCACCCATGAAAATTATAATAAGTTCGTTAGTGATACTTGGAATCATTCCCTAGAGTTAAACCAGAATCTGTCTAATCTCAGTGCTGCCCTGGTTGATTGGAATAGAGATCACTTTGGGAACATTTTCCACACTAATAATAGGCTCCTTGCTAGATTAGCGGGCATCCAAAAAAGTCTTGAGAAGCATCAGTCCACTTTCCTCGGAAATCTTGAAAAAACCTTCAAAAAGAGTTTGAAACTACCCTACTCAGAGAAGAACTTCTATGGTTTCAAAAAGCTAGGGAAAAATGGGTTCTATTTGGGGACAAAAACTCCTCATACTTCCACAGAAAGGTGAAAATTAAGAGGGCTAAAACAAAAGTGCTCAAACTTGATGATCTCAAGGGCAATACTGTTGAGGGCATGGATGGTTTGAAGAACCTGGCCCTAGATTTCTATAGAAATTTGTTCAAAGCTCAACACCAAACACCCCAGTTACATCTAGGCCATGACTTTTTATTAGCTCAGCTCACAAGGAGTTTTGTGCTTCTTTCCCTTCCTTAGATGAAATTAGGGACACTATTAAATCTAGGCAGTTTCAAAGCCCTAGGCCATATGGGTTCCAGGCTTGGTTCTTTAAGAACCACTGGGACCTTGTGAAGGATAATCTTCTGGATCTGGTACTCAAAGCCCTTTTCTGTAGCAGCATCCCGAAAGATATCAACTCCCCCTCTTTTGCCTCATCCCTAAGGTAAACCCCCTGAGAACATGAAACACTTTAGACCAATAGCTCTATGCAATGTTCCCTACAAAATTATTTCCAAACTGATTGTCAATAGAATCAAGCCTTTTCTCTCTAAGGTTGTTCCCCCCTCCAGAGCAGCTTTGTGCCTGGTAGACATATCCAGGATAATCAGGTTATAATGCAAGAAGTTGTTTTTTCTATGAGCAGAACTAAGAGTAGGGAGGGGTGGGCCATCCTGAAAATTGACTTAGAAAAAGCATATGATAACTTATCTTGGGATTTCATCAGAAACACTCTTTCCTGTCTCAATCTCCCCACCAATTTCATTGATCTAATTATGTCTTGTGTAGAGTCTGTAAGTATGAAAATCCTTTGGGAAGGATCCCAATTAGATAGATTCAAACCCTCTAAAGGTCTTAGACAAGGGGATCCTATATCCCCCTATCTGTTTGTTCTTTGCATGGAAAGGCTGTCTCACCTAATTGACCAAGCTGGCATAGGAAAGGAATGGTGTCCCATAAAACTTTGCAAAAGAGTCCTGCTATTTCTCATATGTACTTTGCATATGACTTAATCTTATTATGAAGTGCCTGCATGAGCAATGTATCCACCATGTCAGGAGTTCTTAATGATTTCTGTCTGATGTTTGAAGAAAGAGTTAACCTATAGAAATCAACAATCCTATTCTCAAATAATGTCAATGTGGTCAGGAGAATTGATATCAGCAAACATATTGGTTGTCCTGTTGCAGATAATTTAGGTAAATACCTAGGGCTTAATTTAATTTATGGCAGGAATCATAGTAATCAGTTTGAGGGCTTAGTTGAGAAAATTCAAAGAAGGGTTTCTGGATGGAAGGCCAAAACCCTATCCTTTGCGGGCAGGCTGGTTCTTGTTAAATCAATTCTCAATGCTATCCCAAACTTTAATATGATGTGCCAAAAAGTTCCTATCTCAATCTGTCTTAGGCTGGATAGAATCAATAGGGCCTTCCTCTGGGTCATAAAGACAATGAAATAAAGCTCCACACTATATCTTGGGAGAAAATTTGTAGGCCTAAGAATGAGGGTGGGCTGAGAATCAGGGAATCCCATCTAATGAATAAAGCATGCCTGGCTAGACTGAGCTGAGACTCATTAGTAACCAGGATGGGTTTTGGGCAAGAATTCTCTTAAATAAATATAAAAACCCTGAATCCAGAATTGTCACTGCACTTGGAGGAACATAACATCCTCCAAGGAGATTGCAGAGAAAGGGGCCAAATGGAGACTTGGAAATGGGAAAAGCATTAAATTTTGGACAGATAAATGGCTAGTGGACTCTCCGCTATGCATTTATGCTAGCTCCCCTTCTTCCATAGACATGGAGTCTACCGTGGCTGACTTGTGGGAAGTTAACAGGGGCTGGAAATGGGAGTTACTTGAGAATAACTTACCTCTTGATATCCTCAATCTCCTACCCAGTAAAGCATCTTAGAATCTGACCTAGAGGATTCAATTTCCTGGAACTGTGCTAAAACTGGAGATCTTACCGTTTCATCAGCTTATGAGATTGTTAGGAATAAAGGTGAGAGTAACTCCCTGTGGAAAATGATCTAGAGAATCAATGTGCCTGAAAAAAATCCAAACTTGTTTATGGATGATAGGACATGCTGGGTTTAAAACCAAGAATTTATTGCTTCAGCGTGGGCTTTCTCCTAACTACTCATGTGATGCTTGCGGGGATAGAGAAGATACTGCTCATATTCTTAAATGTTGTCCTCTGAGCCTTAAAATCTGGAAATACCTATTAAGGGACAATCCTATTATTGATCAATGGGCTAATTATAGCATCCAAAACTTGGATCACTCTAAATCTAAAGAATACTTCTCTTCCAAATGTTTATAATTCAGATTGGCCACACATTTTTTCTATCACCTGCTATGTTCTTTGATTATGGAGAAATCATAAGTATCACAATAATATTTATGAGAAAGACCAGCCTATCTCTTTGCTTTTCTCTAAGGTGCGGGATCTGCTGGATGTGACAGAAGTGAAGCACTTCCAGAACAAAGTGAGTACGGTGGCGTAGAACGTTTGAACTCCCCCTCCAGCAGGATGGGTCAAGATTAATGTTGATGGTGCAGTCTCACAGCAGGGGAAAGCAGCAGCTGGTGGAGCATGCAGATATCATAGGGAACAATGGATTTGTGGCTTCACCCATGGGCTGGGACAAGCTAACATTGAAGAGGCTGAAACCTGGGCCATTTTAGATGGTCTTTGGCTGGTAGAGGCCAAAAGTCTCTCCAATATCATCATTGAATCGGATTCACAGGTGGTGGTTACATTGCTTAACAAGCAGAGGAGTAGGTTCCATCCTCGCGAAAACTTATTTAGAGCATGCGAGAGCATACTTGGTATTGTTAATAAGTGTGAGATACACAAGATTGATAGGGTAACTGTTGGTTATTTTATTTTGGTAATAAATAAAAGATAGTATTTATTTGTTAAATATAGTTACAACCAACGTCAAATAATATTAATAAGAATATTTGTTATTCTTATCTCTTTCTGTTATTATTATATATAGAGACTCTGGAATTAGTTTCCAGTGATAGAGAAGATACAGAAACCCTAGTTCCCACAAAATACACAGAGAGAGCCGTGTTAGGGTTCTTAGATCGTGGATAGTGTGGGGAGTGCTGTTGTGGCCTCCTCCACCTGGTAGACGCGAATGATTCAACAGTTGCTGTTAAAGGAAGACGATCCGGTTGACAACGAACAGAAAGAACGATCCTACCTATTCCGCTGCGCTTAAGAGGTAGGTACCATAATCCATATATTTCTAACAGTGGTATCAGAGCTAGATGCGTTCTCTTGATTCGTTGATTGCTGAAGAATAACCTGTACTGCGCTCAAGAGTTGAGTAGTAATATTTGAGTTTAACATTGCTCACTTCGTCAAATCCCTAACTATGTACAATAATAGATTCATTGCGTATGGGTTGCTAATTGTCGATAAAAAAAACAAGAGATTCGTGGTGTGCTTCACCCATCGGCGGTAAAAGAAAGAAAAAAATTGAATCTTTTGACTGCCGTTTCACATGTTATGGTGATTATATAAAATTATAAATACAATAAGATTAAAGTTCTTTTTGCTGATTTGATGGAAAGCAAATCGACTTAATTTTTCTATAATTATTGCTGCTAATCTCATTGGGTGATGCACGTAGGCAATTTTGATCGGAGTGAATTTTAATTACGTAAATAAATTCATTCGCTATTGTATTTAGCCGGTGGAACTCAGGTGTGAAATAAGCTTATTTATTGTTGAGTTGAACCTTTGATGAACACTTGCCTATCAATTCTATACCGGTTGGTTTTATGTGATTAATTATTCTGGTTATATGAATTGATAATAAGAATTGAAGGTGAGTTCCTCAATCTCGGCAGTGTCTTCTGATAGACAAATTTGATAAAATTAAGTATTTTATTATGGTGGGATTTGTTCCTAATAGTGTGGATCTATTTCTGTTATTTTAGGAAGAATATAATAAATTTAAGATATTTATATTTTATGTTTCTTTTATTTTGGGTAAATTTGTTTTACATAAAAGAACTGAATTAAAAGTGTGGAATTTGTTTCCTAGTTTCTCAAAGATGGATTTGTTCTTATATTATGAGAATTATTATCTATAATATTTGTAGATCGATATTATGGTTATCATTACCTGATATATTCTCTTTTTAAGTGATCTGAATATTATATATTCGGGTGAATTCTAACGCGTAAATATATCGAACCAGATATGTATAAATTACATAGTAATATTTATAAAATACCATAAATATATGTTTTCGTAACATATAAAGGTTGTTAAAATGTTTTTGTAACATTAAATTCTTACAGTTATGAGATTAATATTATTGTTCGTTTTTGTGACGAATATTATTGTTCCATGTTTTTAGTAATTGTTATTCTATTATGATAAGAATAATAGTTTTATTAATTAGAATTGAACATAAGTTGTTCAAAATTATTTAAATTAATCTAGTTTGTCTAGATTGTCTTTAGTAGACATCAAATAATTTAATCACTTGAATATTATTTGTTCATATAATTTCAATTAATCTAGTTTGTCTAGATTGTCTTTAGTAGACACTAATTAAATAAATAATTCTTTTCGTAGGAATTTATTAATGGAACAATAATACTGGAAATTTGTTTTTCATTGATAATGGGAACCGTCATAATTTCAAATTTGTTTTGAAATTATAAATGCATTTGTTGCGTGTTTATGGTATGTTAATTTGTAAGTCTAAGTACTGAAATTGATTGTATGCGCGGAGCATATTTTTGTTTCTTATACTTTGATAAATATTTTAATAATACTATAAACGAGTAGTGTTATGTACACGTGTAAGACACAACAACTAATGACATCATTTTTTTGTAAGATGGATGTCGTATCGAAGAGTATAGTAGCAGATCTTAACAAGGGTGAAAAATTAACTGAACGAAATTATGATACGTGGAGTCGTAAAGTTCAGTATGTCTTGGAAGACCAAGAGCTTTTGGATGCAACTCTACAAGTCATGGAGGCTCCTTCTAGTGATGGACACTCCGCCCAGGCACGTAGGGAGCTAGAAACCTATAATGCCTGGAAGAAGAAGAGTCGCACTGCCCGGATCATACTTTTAAGTAGTATGAGAAGTGACTTGATGCTGCGCTTCGAAACCCATCAAACTGCTAATGGAGTATGGGAAGCAGTCAAGCGGAACTTTGGAGGAAGCACTGATACTTGTAGAAGACAATTACAAATGCGTCTTGATAGCTACAAAAAGAGGTCTGATAAGACTATGGCTGAACATATTACTGCCATGTCTAATATGGTTAATGAGCTTAAAGCTGCAGGACATGAGTTGTCTGATGAGCAGCAAGTTCAAGCTCTGATCAATCTCTCCCTCAGAGTGTTGAGTAGGATTCTCTGAAGCAGACTTTAACCCATGATGATACCATCCGCACCTTTGATGATGTTGCTCGCCATCTTGAGTTGGAAGAGGATAGGTTACTCTGTGAAAAACCAGCTAATGAGGTGTATGCTATTGATTCTGACAATAGAGGTCATAAGAATCATAGGCATAAAAGAGGGAATAATGGTAACAGTGACTTTAAGAAAGGGCAGTGGAAGAAAAGGAAGGGAGGCAATGCCAATGGTGGTAAAGATCCAAAGAACCAGCCAAAAGCTGGTGGTGCTAGAGGCAAGTCTAAAGGTGTTTGCTACAATTGTAGGAAATCAGGGCACTTTATTAAAGATTGCCCGGAGCTTGAGACACAGCAACAACAGAGCACGTGACTTGGGATCGAACATCTTTTGTAGAGTTTCACCGGATTCCTAGAAGAGGAAGCCAAAATATTTACATGGGGAAGGATACCAGCATTGATGTGCACAAGATTGGAACCTGCAGATTAGTTTTGCATAGTGGTCAATCTTTGTATTTACATAATGACTTGTAAGCCCCTAAAATAAGGCGAAATTTAGTCTCTTTTCCATCTCTTCTTAGGTTAGGCTTCAAATTTGTTTTGAAGGATCGACTTTAGAGTTGTTTGATGTTGGTACATTTTTCAGTAATAACTCTTTATTGAATGGTTTCGTAGTATTTAATGCCAAATTTGGTTTAAGTAATCATATTCATTCATTTATGTTATTAATTTGATGATTCAGACCTTTGGCATGCTAGACTTGGTCATATTGGTATTGATCGGTTGAATAGACTAGCAAGAGAAGAGCTCCTTAGTGGAACTCAAGAAGCTATAACTCGCTAAGTGTGAGCATTATTTAGCTGGAAAATCTACTAGGAAACCATTTTCTATAGAGGAAAGGACTACTCAACCATTGCAGCTAATTCATTCAAATATTTGTGGCCTAATGTGTGATGTTTTGTCACATTCATTGGTAACTTCACACGAATTTGTTACGTGAATGAAGTAGAGAATAAATTAACTCTCAAAGTTAATTGGGAGAAGAACCAGACTGATTCTCGTGATGCCACATTCTTGGTAAATGATTATTCATCCATTTATGGAGCAACTAGGGATCAAGAGTTCTATGAAGTAGATGATCCTAATCAACAACCAGATTTAAGTAATCAGAATGATATGGTTGTTGAAGATGTTCTTTTGAATCCTCAAGTTAGGAGGAGGAACGCAATTGACATGAGCCTATGACTTTTAGAGACGTTGTCTCAGGTTTTATGGATCTGAATGGAGAAAATCAATGGAAGAAGAGTTAGCGTCCAAGAACAATAACCAAGTTTGGGACTTGAGTGATCTTTTATTTGGTAAGAGGCTATACTCGAAAGGAATGAGTCGATAATGATGAGACATTCTCACTTGCAGTGAGATTTGGGTCCATCTGACTATTTTTGGCTATTGTTGCCCGTCTGGACTTAGAATTACATCAGATGGATGTAAAGACTGCTTTCCTCAATGGAAATCTTGAGGAGGAGATATATATGGACTAGCCTCATGGGTTTGCGATTAAGGGTCAAGAGAAGAAGGTATGTCGTCTTCATAGATCCATCTATGGTCTTAAGCAGGCATCCAGACAATGGAATATTAGATTCCTTAAGGCAATGGTCAAGGACAAGTTTTCCATTATAAATGAAGACCATTGTATGTATATAAGTTATACATTAAAAAAAGGATTTGTCATTCTAACTTTGTATGTAGATGACATCCTAATAGCCAATGACAACTTGGATCTAGTTTCTTCTACGAAAGCTAGTTTGACATCCAAGTTTGACATGAAGGATAAGGGTGAAACCAGTTATGTACTGGGAGTCAAAATATTAAATAATAGGAAGATAACGATCTTGAGTTTGTCTCAAGAAAATTACCTTACCTTAATAATATTTTGAAAATATACCATCTTAGTGATTGTATACCCAATGACTCTTCTAACCAAAAAGATTTTATGCTTAGTGCAGGTATGGACCTAACTTAAAAGAAGTAGCCTATATGAATAATGTACCATATTTTAGTAATGTTGATAGCTTAATGTATGCTATGTTGTACACTGGGCTGGATATCTATTATGTAGTTGGAATTGTTAGTCGTTTCCATACAAATCCAGACCCTAAACACTGGAAGTTGTCAAAAGTTTTTTTACTTTTAGAGCACAGCAAACTATGTGTTATGCTATGGCCACGGTAATTTTTACCTTGTTGGATATAAGAATGCTTATTCTCTTCAATATTTTGTTTGTCAAAATATCATGTTGTGTATTGATGTCAATGAACTATAAGGCATACTTTCTCACACAAGTAGCCAGCTTCATTGGATATATGTTATCATGAAGTAATGCTAACTTTATCTTAGTGACTCAAAGTTAGTGGGAGACTTTTGTAGTCTATATTAAAAGGGTTATTGGTTAATCCACATGGGATATTTAATAAAGGTTCCTGTACCCATGTAAGTTCATTTTTAGCCGAGTGGGAGGTGTCTATGTGAACCTTTTAGACTTGTGTGGGTGGGAGTTGACATCCTCTATGTAAGAGAACTCCCCACAACGTACTTTCATACGGTACGTGCTAGCGACCTCATTGAAGCGTATGGATTGATCCTTGCTCCTTCGCTGTGTGAGTCAATGTTTGTTATTTGCACCTTTTGACCTTTTGACTTGGGTTGTAATAGTGGTAATGATGCTGCTACTTTCACTACTAGAAAAAACTGATTTAGCTACCGATGATTTGCTACCTCACATATTGGTAGCTACTTTCAGAAATTGCTACTGATTTTTAATGGTACTAACATAGTGGTGTCTATTTTGCTACAACAAAGACAATGGTAGCTAGATTTTTTAAACAGTAGCCAAATCCCTATTGTCTGACAAGACTACTACAATTAGTAGTAGCTATTTTTTATTTTATCTTGGTTCTTTTTGTAAGAACAATTTAGCTACCAATGTTGGTAGCTAAATTACGGAATGGCTACTGTTGGATGTGGCCAATTCAATCATGGTAGCTATTGCGTTACTATTAAAGCAGCAGTAGCGAAAAATATTATAACTAGTAGCTAAATTGCGACTACCAAATAGATAAGCTAAGTTAATGAAATTGCTACTGACACTCATCACGGTTGTCATTCTGCTACTGTTTGGGCGTCGGTAGCAAATATTTTTAGCAAGCATAAAAATCGTTACTATCTTTAATTATGAAATTGCTACCGACTAATGATGTTAATGAGATTATGGTTAATATTGTGCTACATTATAAGAAATGATAGCTAATAATTTTAAGCGATAGCAAAATTATAATTCTCTTTTAATTTAAATGTGTGATACGTATATAATTCAAAATACACAACTATTTATAATTATGAGAAAGATTCATTTTTAAGAAATTACCCCAAATTAATGTATATAAAGATAAGTATGAGGAAGTATATTATTATTTTGCAAAAATCCACCATAACTTTGAAACTACAGATTGTGTAAATGGTTAACTACCAAATTAACCATTATTATCCTGATAATAGTTTATCATCCAAACCTAAAACCTAAACACACACATATCCCATCATGTTAAAATGTTGTCTTAAAGCAAAAACAAAAACTGAATTAGAGTTGAGCATTATGGGCAGCTAGTCCAGTACATTAAATCGGGTCATTATTAAAAAAATCTAGCACTTTCTTGTAATCTAAAAAAAATAATTGAATTAAAATAAGGCTTTTAAGATATGAAATCGAGTAAACTCAGAAGAAAAGACATCTCAAATTTGAAGAAAAGTTTTTAAAAAATCTAAAGTAAAAAGGGGACGATGAATTGCTATTACACATACTGGTATCTAAATTGAAAAATTACTACTAATTTCTAATGTTATTAACAAAGTGGTAGCTGTTGTGCTACAGGAGCAACAATGGTAGCTAAGTTATATTAATTGTTACTGCCAATAGTAGCTATTTTTTCTTGAATCTTGAATCTTTCAATAAAACTAATTTTACTACCAATATTGGTAGCTAAATTAAGAAATTGTTGTTACTGGTGGATGCTAATTCAAAAGTGGTTGCTATTGTACAACTATTTCGACAATAATAGCAAAAATATTATAACTAGTAGCTAACTTGTTATAATCTTAAAGTTCCTACGGCCAAGTTTTTTTTTTGATATTTACGGTAGTGGGTAGGTTTCAAACTCAGAAACATTAGTTATAGGATACCACTCCTCTACCGACCAAGCCACGGGGGCTTGGCTAAAGTTTCTACGACCAAGTAGATAAGCAAAATTATGAATCGCTACTGGCACTGGATTATAGTTGCTTTTATGCTACTATTTAGCAAATGATTTAAACAAGTAGCTATATTGCTACTATATTTAATTTTAAAATTGCTACCGACTAATAATGCTAATACAACTTTAGTTGATATTATACTAGAATACAACAAATGAATGCGGTATCAAAATTATCATTGTCTTATAACTTAAACGTGTGATTACTACATAATTCGAAATACTAACCTATACTGCTACTGCCATAGTTGACATATTATATTTTTATATAAATATTTAATTTTTTTTAATTTTTCAACATAGTATATGTGTTAGCTTTTAGCTATCAAAATTTTGAAAAAGAACAGTAAGTAAATAAAAATTGTCTAATTCGTGAAAAATAATTAAACTATGCACTACTATAATTTATTTTATCATATAATATATACCTAACATATAATATTTTTGATATTATAATATTTTTAAGTCTCAAAGTTTCACACATATTTATGCATTATAAAATAGATTAAAAGTATTAATTATTTAAATTAATACATATGTTGGTTAAAATTTATAAAATTAATATAAAAATAGTAGTAATAATAATTTAAATTAGTTAAGTATAT
Source organism: Limonium bicolor (assembly GCA_023374045.1). NCBI lineage: Eukaryota > Viridiplantae > Streptophyta > Magnoliopsida > Caryophyllales > Plumbaginaceae > Limonium > Limonium bicolor. The sequence goes on along the minus strand of CM041778.1, from coordinate 269,840,691 downwards.
ATAGATATGTCTCTGTGTTTATATATATTTAGTTTAATACAGTTTTTATTAGTATATGATGCTTTTATTTACAAAAGCCACATAAACTAATAAAACATAAAAGAAACTAAAACTAAATTAGTTGACGTGTAGGTTAAAATTTGCAAAGTAAGTAGAATATATATATATATATTTATATATTTATATGTGTATAAATTTATAAAATGTTAAAAGTATTCAAAATTATAATAAAATGTACATAAATGTACTATATATTAATGTTTTTAATTTACAAAACAACACAAAAATTAATAGGATTTTGAAAAATAGTAAAGTTATAACAATTTAAATTAGTCAAGATTATACAATATTATACATCTATTAAAATTTATAAAAATATTATATTATTCAAATTTACAAAAATAAAATATATTATTTAGAAGTTTTAATTTTCATATCATGATGTATATTATATTAGTATTTGTAACAAAATATAATAAGACTTAATTAAATAAGTAAATTTACATAATATATTATCTTTTTGTATAATTTCTGACATTTTAAAGATTTTTAAAAGATATATATGTATATTTCTTAATTTTTATAATTTTAAGCCAACAATATACTTAAATTTTTATTAGCTTTACTATTTTGGTCGCATTAAATTAATTTGTTATATTATATAAATTAAAATATCATGTAGCATAATCGGTTTTATATCTATTTTATTAATTTTAATATATCCCTGGTTTGATCATGTCTCGGCAAAAACTTCCATTTATATTTACAGTATCAAACATTCAATATATACACGTAGTATCTATATATGATGTGAATAACTATCATAGCACAATGGTTAACACATTCTATATTCATCCCAAACTTCAGAGGATCAATTCCTGCTCTATGCACATTTTATCACACTAGTTTGAATTAAATATGTATTGGTACAGAGGTCTATTTATGGTCTATTTATACTCATACATTGTAAGGTTCAATCCTAGATCTGTACACATAACATAGACTTTGATTTAAAGAATAGTCAAGTTACTCGGACACATGAATGGTGGTGGCCTGGTGCCCATTGTTCAGCAGTAGTAGAGCGAGCTATATATACCATTATTCTAGTATCAATTTTGTTATTGCTATACTAGTAGCAACTTTGATAGTAGCCATTTTGCTACCAATATTTTAGTATCGATTTTGTTACTGATGTACTAGTAGCTTTTTTGCTACTGCTATAATAGCATCGATTTCACTACTATTGAAGTAGTAGCGATTTTGTTACAGCTACACTAGTATCGATTTTGTTACTGATGTATTGGTACCGATTTCGCAACTGTTATAGCCAAAGCCATTTTGCTACTATTACACTAGTAGCCATTTGGCTACTACATTCTAAAATGGTAGCAATATCTAGCTATCAGAAAAGTAGTAGCGAGACCAAAGCGAAATAGCTACCGCATTCCAAAACGGTAGCTATTTTTAATTTAGCCACTAGAACCTTTGCTACCACTGTATATCAGTAGCTAAATCATAAAATGCGGTAGCCCGTTATGTTTAGCTACCAAAACTGATGATTTAGCTGCTGATATACAGTGGTAGCTAAATCTAATTTTTCTTGTAGTGTTTGGAAGGATTACCAAGATTCCATGATTTTTACGGTTTTACTGTAACCTTCTGGGAAAGCGGTTATTGCCATTAAGATACGATGCCAAGAAAAAGGAAAAGTTTACAAGAGTAGTTCATACTGAAGTGACAATTGCTGGCGCCAGTAACTTTAGTAGTTATAGTGATTGGTCACAGTATCCTGCTCATCCATATGTTGAAGGATCTGGGTTGAGTTTGGATTAGTCGAACAGAAATTGGACTTGAGGTGCTGGCAACCTTTTTTTTGGATGCTTCATTCTGGCCTGAGAGGTTTGGTTTGGAGTTATCCACATTGCAGGTGTGTTGCCAGGTCGCACGGCCTATTTGCCTGTATGAAACACGAAAGCTCTCGAGTATTTGACCATTGGTTGAGTAGGAGATGTTGGTTATTTTATTTTGGTAATAAATAAAAGATAGTATTTATTTGTTAAATATTAGTTACAACCAACGTCAAATAATATTGATAAGAATATTTGTTATTCTTATCTCTTTCTGTTATTATATATAGAGACTCTGGAATTAGTTTCCAGTAATAGAGAAGATACATAAACCCTAGTTCCCACAGAATACACAGAGAGAGCCGTGTTAGGGTTCTTAGGTCGTGGATAGTGTGGGGAGTGCTGCTGTGGCCTCCTCCACCTGGTAGACGCGAATGATTCAACAGTTGCTGTTAAAGGAAGACGATCCGGTTGACAATGAACAGAAAGAACGATCCTACCTATTCCGCTGCGCTTAAGAGGTAGGTACCATAATCCATATATTTCTAACAGTAACTAATAGATTGGCAAATTTCATTGCCAAGACAGCCATAGATAATGAGCTTTCCTTTTCTCTGATAGAGAACCCGCTCGTACCAAGCAGACAACTTTTGAACCTTGATGTAATTAATTGTTCTGCTGAGTAATAAAGTCCACTTTCATCAAAAAAGAGAACGAAACCAAAAAATAGGCATGTTCTCTCGCAGCGGGGAGAAGTTTGGTAAAACGAAGTTGTTGTAATATGTATTTGTACATGGTATGTCACTGGAGCAACACTCTTGTTGTTTGTTCTCTTGCAGTGAGCTTGTCGAAAATGAATGTTTCTTTATTATATATAGTAAATCCTTCTATATATGTTCCTAACTATAAGTCGAACTGTAGGATGAGTAAAAAGTCGAATATATTCAAACCCAGTTGAAGTCAATCTTTACTACAGGGGACAAACAGAATCAAATCGCGTAACAATAAGCAAGGATGGATTGCAATTTTTCCACCGCGCGCAAAAAAACAGAATGCACATGCTGTAACGTAACTGAAATTTTGTTTCTTCGAAATCGGCTCACGGTTTTCCTCATATGTATACATATAAATATCAAGTCGCCATCTACATAATGTGCATGCTCGAGTATGTATAATAAGAATATCACGCTTTTCCTCTTAATCATAATTTCTTCATTTTTTATTATTAATATTTAGCATTTTATTAAGATTTATGCAATGTAGAGACGGGTCACAGGATTTTAATATATGAGCGAATAAAGTGTAACCCATTTCCAAATCCATCGTCATTATAGCCTGGTGTATGTACTGTAGTTGACTTGCAGTGGTAGACGATAATAGATTGAGGCAATCATTTTCGTGACCAACCGCAACAAGCTGATAAATTTGTTCATAATTGAGTGGCTATGATTGGTAACACGCAATGGCGCCTTATCCTTAATACGGGTTTTTCTTCATAAAGAAGTTTGATTTAATTGACGACCTCGAAAAGGATCGATAGCTTGCTTGCTTGTATGGCTCTGTTCGGCATGGCTGTTTTGGCAGCATAAATGCAGCATATTTGGCAGCAGGAATGCGCTGGCATAAATGCAGCATATTTGCTGGCAGGAATGTGCTGGCATAAATGCAGCTGTTTTGAAAACTGTTGTTTGACAGTGCAGCATATATGCAGCATGTTTGGTTAAGTTAGTTATATGTAGTGCGTTTACCGTTTTCGTATTACAATTATAATTTATTATATTACACTACGTAACTTATTTTGTTAATAAAAATAAATAAAAAAAATTCAAAAATAAAATTTTATTTCTATTATTTAAGCAAAACTTGTAACTCCTAAACAATATATTTTTATTATCTAAATTTTATAATTCTTACAAATATAAAAACGTAAAAAAAGAGAAAAAGCGTTTCAAATTTTCTGATAATGTTATGTGAATTTATTTAGATAATATTTTTGTAACTTTGTATGTTAATAAATTTATATGCATTCATATTTCTATATACTATTTTAATATTTTAATTTATATATCAACAAGTGTGTATATTTATTCGTTTTTTTAATTTTATTATCTGTGGTATTACAAATAATATATTATAGATTTGTATTATAAATGTGATTTTTTGTAAATTTGGCTAAAGATGTAGTACTATTTTTTAAAATTATTTAAAGCATTATGTAATTTATTATAAATAAAGTAACTTGTAAAAAAAATTCTTTTTTTTAAATCAATAGTCACAGTAATTGCATTATGAAGTGAGTAAAGAAACGGAAGTGAAAGCACGAAAACGAAAAAATAGCATTTGCTGCGGGCATTTATGCTGACATTTATGCTGTCATTTATGCTGCCATTTATGCTGACATTTATGCTGTTTTAGGCGAACAGCAAAAACAAATAAAGGAGTCCAAAACAGCATATGCTGTATATTTATGCTGTCAAAAAATGCACATTTAGTGCAAGGCGAACGCGCCCTATGTCTTTAGGGAAGTGAACTAACCGAAACAATACAAAAAGAAAATTAGTTAGTGTTTGGTCTACCATAAATGCTAGCTTGATATGTTAGCAAAATAGGACAATGCAGACATTGAGATTAGAAGATGATGTTCGAGGTATCCCACCCGTTCAGAAATATATTTTAAAAAAATCTAAAATAAGTTATTAATATTAAGATGCGGTACCTCAAAACACATTTATTGATCAAATGCTGTAAATGTATTAACAATGAGTCAGTTTTGACTACAACTATGTGTAACTATCTTTGGTTATATTTTTATGATACAATTTGTATAGAGTAAAAGTACGAGTTTTATAAGTATATTATACAGTTTATAAAATTAGTACTAATCGTCCCATTTTGACATTCCTATTTATTTTTTGACACGTTTTTCCACTTTAATATTAGGCATATCAGATATAATAATTTTATAAAACAAAATTTTACAACATATAGTTTTCACATAAGGCTTCTATTGTAAAACTTAGATTCGTAAAATTGTCATCTTACATGTTAAATATTGAAGTCAATGACATGTCCAGATAGTAAACGAGAAGGTCAACTGGGATGGAGGGAGTATGTATATTTAGTACAAATTTAGGAATATCACAATTCACTGTATACATTTACATATACATCAGTACAATTTTGAATGATCAAATATACAGTTTTAAATGACCAAATGTACATATATGGTTGTAGCAAATTTTTTAAAAAAATTACCTTCTGGGGAGGTATGTTTGATATCCCAAAACTGCTCAACAACTAGGGAATATTGGAATGAAACATAAAAGGTTGGGTAGAGCTGGGTCTAAACGTTGGCTAGGTAAAGGTCATGTAGTAAGAGGAGTTGTTATGAACCCTATAGATCATGATCCCCTTGGGGCAGTGAAGAAAGGGCCCTAATGGGTAGAAAAAGTCCAACAACTAAATGAGGTTTTCCTACACTTGGAACTTGGAAGAAGAACCAGAAAAATGAATAAATATATAATTTGATTATTCGTCGACGTAGTAATAGTAAATAGGAGATCAATTTAGTTTCTTCATCTTTTCAAAAAATAGGAGTAATTAACCGTGCCACGTTCACTAAAAAAACATCCTTTTGTAGCGAATCATTTAGTAAGAAAAATTGATAAACTTACCACAAAAGAGGAAAAAAAATAATATAAACTTGGTCTTGGCCATCTACCATTAACCCTTTAAAGGTTGATCATACAATTTCTATCCATAATGGAAAAGTCCATTTACCTATTTATATAAGAGGTAGGATGATAGGCTACAAATTGGGAGAATTTGCACCTACTCGAAATTTCGAGGGACATGAAAAAAACGATAATAAATCTCGTCGTTAATAATTATACAATGGAGACGCTTATCCTTCATTAGTGGGGAGGTAAACCTTATGAGAAAAAAAAAAGAAAGTCACCGACTGAAGTATCTGCTTTAGGTCAATATATACCTATGTCTGTTGACAAAGCACGAAGAGTAATTGATCAAATCCGCGGGTGTTCCTATGAACAAACACTTATGATACTCGAACTGATGCCTTATCGAGCATGTTATCCGATTTTAAAGTTGATTTATTCCGCAGCAGCAAATGCTAAACACAATAAAGGTTTCGAAAAAGAAGATTTAATCGTTTGGAAAGCTGAAGTCAACAAAGAAAGTATCGTGAAAAAATTAAAACCTTAAGCTCAAGGACGTAGTTATATGATATAAAAACTCACTTCTTTTTTAAAAATAACATTGAAAGATATATCCTACAATAAACAAATAGCTAAAACATTCAATATTTACGTAGCAATTTTCATTTAAAATCTTGTGGGGTATTATGGGACAAAAAATAAATCCACTTGGTTTCAGACTTGGGACAAGCCAAAAGCATTATTCCATTTGGTTTGCACAACAAAAAAATATATTATGAGGGTCTGCAAGAAGATAAAAAAAATACGAGATTGTATCAAGAATTATGCTAAAATATATATGAGAACAGCCTCTGGTGGTGTCGAGGGAATTGTACGTATAGAAATTCAAAAAAGAATTGATTTAATCCAAGTCATAACCTATATGGGATTCCCAAAGTTATTAATAGAAAATAAACCACGAGGAATCAAAGAACTGCAAATGAATGTACAAAAAGAATTGAATTATGTGAATTGAAAACTCAATATTACTATTACAAGAATTCAATGAATGTACAAAAAGAATTGAATTATGTGAACCAAAAACTCAATATTACTATACAAGAATTCGAAAAACCTTACAAACATCCAAAATTTTGCAGAATTTATAGCGGGACAATTAAAATAGGGCATTTTCGAAAAGCAATGAAAAATGCTATTAAACTAACAAAACAGGTTGGTACAAAAGGAATTCAAATACAATTGCATAACGTATTTGCAAAAAAGAAATTGCAGTTGTCGATGGATTAGAGACTAGAGTTCCCTAAAACCATTCGTGCTAAAATTGATTATTGCACCTATCCAGTTCGAACTATATATGGGTTATTGGGTATAAAAATTTGGATATTTATAGACGAGGAATAACAAACCTTTACTTGTCTTTCCGTTCTGTTCGATTCAATGATGAAACAAAAAATGATCAATTCTAATTCTATAAGGTTGAATAAAAATTTGATTGACTCCTTTTGATAGAATTGCTATGCTTAGTCCAAAAAGAACCCGATTCCGTAAACAACATAGAGGAAGAATGAAGGGAATATCTTGTCGAGGTAACCGTATTTGTGTTGGTCGATATGCTCTTCAAGCACTTGAACCCGCTTGGATCACACCTAGACAAATAGAAGCAGGGCGACTAGCAATGGGCCGAAATGTGCGTCGTGGTGGAAAGGTATGGATACGTATATTTGCAGACAAACCAGTTACAGTAAGATCTGCGGAAACACGTATGGGTTCGGGTAAAGGAAATCCCGAATATTGGGTAGCTGTTGTCAAACTAGGTTGAATACTTTATGGAATAAGCGGAGTAGCAGAAAAAGTCGCCGGAAAGGCTAACTCAATAGTGGCATCTAAAATGCCTATACGAACTTAATTTATTATTTTAGGATAGAAATGTAGAAACAAAAAATACTTGAAAAGTTTGTTTTAAATTGTCAAGCTGAAGATAATTAGTTGCCAAGATTTGATTATGGGTTATTAAATGAAAAAAGGAATCAAAATTTGCAATTTCACAGACTATTCCTAAAGGACCTGACGAGCGGATCCTTTTTTATTTTAGTTGATTCTCTTTGTTATATTTTAATTTTAGACTCTGATAAGTGGTGAAATAATGTAAGTATAAGGTCTTTATTTACCTTTATTACATGCAACTATTGACCTATTTCACCACTTTATAGAGCATTTCGATAATATAGGTGAACTTATACCATTATGTTCATAACATAGGTAAAAGCTCATTCGAGCAATGATTTTTAAAGATTCTCAAAGCTTTGTGGTGTGGCCAAGCTTTATTGTCATGAGGAGTGTGTCAAAGACAATGGTTCAAATGGGACGATTTCGGTGCAAAAAAAGCGTTTATGGTGAAGACCTACCCTGAGGACCGCCCTGGAGGGGCGGACAAAAGCTGAAATCCTTCTCTAGTCCAGACCGCCCTTATGGGGCGGTCGAGGTTGAATTCGACACACAAATTTGTCTCTAGTCCGGACCGCCCCAGGAGGACCGCCCCTGTGGGGCGATCGGGGTGATTCCAGCACGCGGATTTCTTTTTGGTTACGACTGCCCCAGGCCGACCACCCCTCTGGGGCGGTCCGAACGAGATTTTTGCCTAGAAACTGTTTTAAAAACGGGAAAAAAGACACTCTCACTCACACTTTTATTCACACACTTCCACACACACAAAAATAGAGAGAGAAAATGCCAAAGAAGAGGAGAAAGAGGAGGAAGAAGAGAAGAAGGAAGAGCTCACCTTCTCCAAAGCTTCCAAGCTTCATCAATGGCTTCTTCTTGCTCTTTTCTAGTTTTTCTCTTCTTTATGCTTGAGTAGAACTCTATAGTGCTTTAGGATGGGTTTTTGACCCCAGACCCGAATGTGCTTGTGAATCTTGATCATGCCTTAATATAGTTGCTTCTCTCTTAATTATCATTCAATGCTCTTAAATTGATCTCTTGAGTGCATTCTTGGTAAACCCTTGCTACAGTTTGATTTTGAGTTAGGGTTTGTGACCAAATTGAGAGAGAACCCTTGATTTACACCCCTAGGGTTAGTGGGTATAATTTGAGGCTTTTATCTATAATTTACTTAATGCTACTTAGTGAGTTTAACCCTAAATGATTTTGAAGGTTAAAATTAACTAAGTAAGATTTAGCCCATCTTTGGTTTAGAGGGTTATTATCTTTGTTCTAAAAAGACAACTATCACATAAGGAGAATTGCTAGCATATTTAGGAAGTTTGGATGATTGCCAAATTCCCAAAGTACTCCTCCATCCAATCCATTAAACTACCATCTTTAGTTTATTTGTTGTTCTTGCAACTACTCAACCAACACAATCAAGCTTGCCGCCGGCTAAACCTCCACTTATTGTGCTTTCATTTCAATTACTAACTACCGAGACTAGGAAAGTAGGATCAATTTCCTTGTGGATACGACACTTGTTGTACTACATCGATTAGGTGCACTTGCTTTTTCTTTGCATTTATTTATATACTTTGTTATATAGCTTTTGCACAACAGACTCTTAATGGACCCACTCGAAAACGATTGGATGATGACAAAATCATAAACGATGGGCATTGCTTCGTTCTATTCAACAACGTACGAACAGTTCCTTGATTTTGGCTAAATAGTTGTTGAAGTATATTGCTTTTGAATAACTGGAATAAAAAGGATTCAAACGATCTAATCCATTATCATAAAACAATTATGAACTGGGAGATCATTCCTTTTTACAGCATTGGACAAAGTGGATTTCACTAAATTGATTCTTATAAAATTTTGAATCATACCATTGGTTTTTACTTCAACAAGCGAGGCCCGGGCCTCCTCAATAGAAGATTTTTTTTGTCTTGGTCCCAATTCAATACTAAACAAGTCCGAACAAATTGAAGACTTATATCATAAATTCCCTGAATAGGGTTTCCATTTCCATAAAGAATATAATTGACAACTCGAAGTTGAATTTTATCCCTTTCTTCCAAGAGATCCCTAAGGGAAAAGTGTTGCTAAACTTATACTGTCACTCATTTCATATGTGACTACGGGTTGAACAAAAATAAAATACCTTTTCTTGGTAGGTGTGATCATTTGGACATAAATCCAATTTTTCAAATTGTTTGATTCCAAGGAATTTGTTATCCGCTTCTCGGTGGTATCAACCCTGTGCAAGAGCAAACCATTTTTATTGGAGATATTCCTCTAATGAATTCCCTGTGAACTTTTATAGTAAATGGAATATACAGAATTGTGATCAATCAAATATTGCAAAACCCCAAAATATCAGATTGGGGAGGAAATTAACACACCAGATGACAAAAGAATCCTCCTATGCCCCGAAAGATAATTATTACGAGCAATACTTGGATTTCAGGTATCCACATCAAAAGAAACTAGTCTAAAACTGCCGATAGGTCGTAGGGGTCGAGTTATATTGATGTAAGATGGATTCAGAAGGGGAGGGGGGGGGGGGTTTAGTCCGAATCCCGAAATTATTCGTGTATATATTTCACAGAAACAAGAAATCAAAATAGGTGATAAAGTAGCTGGAAGACATGGAAATAAAGATATCATTTCAAAAAAATTACCTAGACAAGATATGCCTTATTTACAAGATGGAAGGCCTGTTGATATGATTTTAACCCTTTAAAGATACCTCAAGAATAAATGTAGGACAAATATTTAAATGCTCACCGGGATTAGCCGGAGGGGAAAAAAATGTAGAAATTAAAACTCAGAATTCAAGGGCTACTAATTCCATTTCCACTTCCAATGCGGCTCCATCAGAAACGTATGAAATTTGCAAATAGGAGTTTATATCGTGCAACTCGACTTTTATTCCCAATTGCTTTTTAATAAATTCCCATGTGAAATTTATATGGTCACGATGAAGTAAAATTCACGAGACTATCTATTTTTAGCGTATTTTAGTTAGGAAAACTGAAAAGCCTAAAATCTCAAATGCGGAAAAATGCGTCATACTACTAGTACTTACGACATACAGGAGCTTCACAGCAGTACAATCTCACCATCCTCCTTCGACAACCAAAAAATCAACTTTATATCATCCGTAGATGAGTGAGTTAAGCACAAACTATAGAGTCCAGGATAAGCTCAACTGGAATTTATTAAAGTATATTAAAAAAATCACTTGTATAAAGAAGACGAATAAAGGCGCATACTTGGTGACAAAGCCAAACCGCCAACCTTTTCGCCCAGCTAACTAAAATCCAATATAAAATGGAATAATGATTAAAGCTCTCATGGATACTATTTATATATTGTTTCTTATTTATATTTTCCCGGCGTAAAGCTAGTGCAAGTGTTCTCCGTATATTATATCCTCCAAGCTAGAAACTTCAACACTCTGTTCCATAGAAGCTAATGGAGAAGCGATTGACATCTCCTGTTCGGATTTACTTTCTACAGCTTTTGAAAAGATGGTAATTAAGAAAATGTCATATACTATGAATTGAAGGTTGAATAGGTTTTTCTCTCCTAGAAGCAGGGGAGCAGAATCTTTTTAAAAAGGGGTGAGAATTCTTATATAATATTATTAATATTTTAAAATTAATATTAATTAATTAATATAATATTTCTATATATATAATTATATTTTAAAAATTGATAGTAAATATATAGTTTGGGATAAAAATTGTCTTAAATTGAAATATATAAATTAATAAAAAAATTGTTTTTTATTTTTTTATTTCTAGTTTAAAAAACGGGTATACAAAGTTACAAGTTAATGTCAATAATATAGAACAATACTTTTAAACTATTAGTTTTTTCTAAAAACTTCTTCCAAAAATTATTTTGAATAATTCTAATATTATTTTAATTTATAAATTTGTAATAAATAAAAACACTTGTATTATGGATAGTAGGGATACATGATTACTAAGACTGACATAATAATCATGTTTACTTTAGACTATGTTGCTAAAATAAAAACATTAAGAGTTTTTTAATCTACCGTAGACTAAATATGATTTTTTACAATATAATTCTAGAACAAAATTTACATATTAATAGAAATAAAATTGATGACAAATAGAATTTGGTGATATCATAGTGATATGTTACAAAATGTTATGGGGAGGAACAAATATCTCACTACTACAAAAAATATAGATAATGACATTTTTGTTAACCCCACTTAATAAAGTGTAGTAAATTTTTTAATATAACCACTCTATTTAATTACACTTGTTTGTGTAGAACTATATAATAAGAGCTTATGCTAAATGTAGGTACAAGTATGTATATATAAAATACAAAGATCTCTAATATCTCTACATCTATTATGAAGACACTTGTGAAGGAATTAATTTTCCACATTTTATTTGTGTATAAAATTTGAACTTAAAAGTGTGAGTATACTACAATTATGTAGTAGTGTCTAATAACATAAATAAACTATATAACAAACACTACAACAATGTGTGTCAAGGGAGGCAACTTGTGTAGATCAATGGAGGCAATAGAAAACTTGTCTCTATACACTAGTCAAAGGAGGCGAGCCCGAAGGTAGCCTCTGTTGGTTGCGATCTTTAGAGGCAACTACAATATTGTGCCTCCATTGGTACGTGGCTGTGTGTATGGACGAGATCATTAGAGGCGACTAAAATATTGCCTCTATTGTTTAGATCAATAGAGACGAGCTAATCACCTCGCCTCTTTTATACATTCTCATACTACCTCCGTCCCAGTTTGACTGTCTTGTTTACTTTTTGGCACGTTTTTCCACTTCAATATTAAACATATTAGATAAATTAATTTTACAAAATTAATTTTTGTAATGTATAGTTTATCACCTAAGGAATCTACTACAAAACATAGAATTATAAAATTATATCATCTTATATGTTAAATATTGAAGTCAAACGACATGTCCAAATAGTAAACAGGACGGTCAAGAAGGGACGGAGGGAGTAACAGATTTACGGAGGCAATGTACTCTAACTCGCCTCGGTTGTGTTGTATATAATCAGAGGCAAGACGTTCTGTCGCCTCGCTTATGCAACAACGAGTATTTACGAGGCAACTTATTTCTGTCGCCTCTCTTGTGTTATAATATGTATTCTGACTCCTTCATCTTGCCAAAATCGATTTTTTTCGTTCTGTTCTTCCTCCTTCCTTCTTCCTTCTCCATCTCCGTTCCCTTCTTCCTTTTTTCTCCTTCCTTCTTCCTTCTCCCACTTCTGCTGCCGCCGAACTCATCACACAAGCATCAATTTCTCTGACGACGTGAACAACCCATCAATCTCGGGCGGAGCAGCGCTTTCTTCGCTTTGCTAAGGTAAGGTCCTCAGGCTCTATTCTCATAAGAATGGTGGATTCTACCCTTCACCTGTTGTGAAAATGGTACGCATCAATCTAATAATGGCAGAATAAAGAGGGATTCATGAAGAACAAAGAAAGTAGTAGAATATAGTATGGATGAAAATCTCGAGAAAAAGAAAAAAAATTGAGAATACATACGATTTATGTTTGGGGAGGACAAGGAGGGTAGTATTGTTGGTACGAATACTGTTGATGGAAATCTGCTACTGCTGTGCAAATATATAGTAATTTGACGTTTTTCTTTTATAATTTTACTCAAATATAAACTTAATTTGACGTTTTTCCAAACCCTTGAACGTTTTCATCCAGTACATTACCGCTCTTCACCGTAAAACTCTCACACTTCCTACTTCTCTCTGTTCTCCCTCAAATTTAACCCTTTTTCACCGTTTTCTCCAAATCTGCACTTCTGTCCTACTTCTCGAGCTCCTTCGTCTTCTTCAAATCTTCTCTTCTGTCATACTTCTCGAGCTCCACTTCCTCTCCTCTTTCAGACAACTCCATTTCGGCAACTACAAAATAAGCAAATCAGCGAAGCATCTCACATCAAGGGGGAGTATTCCGACAACTACTAAATCACGGCATGGACGTTTCTAATGTAAACACCCCTCTTCCTGTTTAACATTTTTTATTTTAATTTTGCTTGTGTAATTCTCTTCTGGACCATACCAGTAGGGTTTCATGACGGTCCAAAAATCTGTGAAAGGATGGTCGTGATATATACTGTAAAGTGATGGTCCAAAAATCTGTGATTTTAAGGATTGCGATTATTTGTTATGTGTCTGATAAAATACTCGTCCAACAATAGCTATAATGTCAAATTTAAATGTACATCTATAGATTGTTATTCTGGAAGTTCATCCTCACGGTACCTAAATGAGTCTAATATTACAGATTCTTAAGTTTTGTAGTATACACGTGTATCCAAGTGTTCATATTTCCATAATTAAACTCAGATATAGCATCTGTTTTGTTCAACTGTGAGGATCTGATTCGTTTGTATTTGGTCTTTGAATATATATGCACTCTATGCCCCTTCCTCAAATATTGCATTTGTTCATATGTCTAGAATTTAGCTCATATACTGCATGTGCTTTTATTCAACTGTATTACCTGATCAGTTTGGCTTTGAGTTTTGAATATATATGCACTCTCTGCCCCTTCCGCAGATATTGCATTTGTTCATATTTCTAGAATTAAACTCAGATATTGCATCTGTTTTGTTCAACTGTAAGGACCTGATCAAGTTGGCTTTGAGTTTTGAATATATATGCTCTCTCTGCCCCTTCCTCAGATATTGCATGTGTTCATATTTCTAGAATTTAGCTCAGATACTGCATGTGCTTTATTCAGCTGTAATTACCTGATCAGTTTGGCTTTGAGTTTTGGATAGATATATACTCTAACCAAGACTGTTATGATTTCTGACAGTCTCACATATTTCTTGTTATGTTCAAATTTAATGATCCTTTCATTATCATTAATTCTCTCCTTTGGTATTATTAAATTTGTGATGTTCAAATGCCAATGAGTTCCTTGATACAGGAAGTTCGTGGCCCAAGCAGAGCTCTAAAATACAGGAAGTTACGACGCTCTCAACCACCGAGGCTTAAGATTTCAATTTCAGAAAACTGGGGTGTCGCTGTTGGAGAGAGGGCGTCACAATTTGTAGTAGAGTGCGCTGCTTGGGTAAAAGAAATTTGTCGTCTTGACGTTGAGAATTGGGATAAAATGCTGAAGAAAGTAACTGATCAACTTTATGGAAAGATTCAGGTAGAAGAAGCTAGGGAGAGAGAGAGAGAGCTGCAGGCTGAGGTGGAAAGAAAGGCTATGGAAAGAGAAGCGAAAATACGGGAAGATCTTCAAGCTCAAATGACTGAGATGTTCAAAAGGATGAATGGTAACTTTTACCATTAATGTGTCATTTTTCTTCATTTTAAACCAATGTGATCAATGATTAATTTTTCTTTGACTTATGTTTGTAACAGGTTTTGCTGCTGGGAGATGATGTCACTTTTTGAGGGGTTGGTAGGTTTTAAAGTATAGAATGATGTGATAATGACTTTAATTATAGTTTTTGTAAGATCAGAAACAGTAGACTGATCAGAAATAGTAGACTGATCAGAAAAAGTAGACTGATCTTAGTTAACTACACTTTTGAGGGGTTGAGGATAGATTTTGGAGTATAGTTTTATGTGATAAGGTCTGTAGAAAAATATGTTTGTAAGCTCAGAAGTAGTAGAATGAGCTTCTGATTGTACAATGACATGTTTTGAAATGAAAGTTAAATTTGCAATTTCTTATCAGATCTATGTATTTTTTGTTTCTGATCGGCTTGTTAAGCATTTAACTGCCTTTTATTGCATGAGTAATCAACTTCTTTCATATTAGTATGATATGATTGAGCGGACAGAGCAGATGCTCAATGGTGAGTTTTATTTCCAGTCGCAGAACTTGTCTTTCCTTATTCGGTTGATATTGAGCAAGAGGCTCTCTTCTATCTTCTCTTGTGCATGTAAAGTTCAAAGATTTGTTAGATTCTTGGATTTTGAGATGTGTTTCAATTTCCTTAACTAATTACATGAAGAACAAAACTCTGTATTCGTAGGGATCAACAGAGAGCAAAGGAGGTGGTAAGAAATCATGTTTCTGCAGCATGTTTATAGCAGCTACTGTGATATGCTTTGTTTATTTCTTCTTAGCTCTGTTAGTGGCACTCAGCTTGAAAGTGGTATCAATACTCACTCAATCAATCCTTTATTTTATCATTGTCTGATCAAATTTTTTGGTTTTAGTGCTTTGTCTATCTGATATATTGCTTGCTTTGTGTAAATTAGGTACATGGGTCTTTTTCATTTTACAACTACTTTTTTTTAATTCAGTTATGTTTTGTTTGCACAATTGGGGTGCAAAATTCATCTGGGTTTATAGCCACTATGATTCCTGATAGTACTCCAAATAGGATTTGGGAAATGTTCCCAGCAAAGATTGCAGAAACCACCTCAGAAAAGTTGCCAGAAACAATTCCACTAAGAGATCCAGCAAAAATTCCACAAAGAATTCCAGCAACAATTGCAGAAAGGGTCACTTTAACAGCACCCGATAAATGCGAGGTAAATTTACATAATATTGGATCATGTTTTATACAGAGTATGGATTTTTTTTCTGTAGCTTGCTTATGTAACACTACACTCTTGTTTGTGGTTTGGTTTTATTTGGTTGTAGAATAGGTGCAAACCTTGTTGAATCGAATCCCTGCCAGAAGGTATTATCAAGAAGTTCTCCAACATGGATTTGCAACCACTTTGGGGATATCCCAAGTTAGGTAATAGAATATCATAACTTTTAGTAATTGTGTTGTTTCCTAGATTAAAACTATTAATTAAAATAAACTATATAATTTTGTTTAAAGAGTTTGTTGTTTGAAATAATTTGCTGATATTTATATATGTACCTAAAGACTTTAACTAGTAGGTGCGGTGTGGTCTCTAAATTGTTTCATCAGGTGGATTAAAGTCATGGCTCTTGTATTCTCAAGAACAGCTTGGCGATGTGTCTGGCACTTGATCCAAATAATTTGAAATCCTTGTTTTTTAGTTTTTGTTTTGCTCACTTATGACTTGGATGAATGTATGATGTTCTCTGTTATCAGTAGAGTAGGTTTGTTTTTCTTTGTTATCACTAGCTCTTATTATATTGTATTGATTTGTAGAATGACTTAATTCATGCATGGGGTCTTGACATGCATCTCGGCTACTGTGCAATGGTAAGTACCTAATTTAACTTTGAATTCATTTCTTCATTCATTATTTACAAGGCTAGTGTGCAAGGAAGAACTAGTATGCTTGATATTATCAGAATGGACAAAAAGTGATTTGTGGTAGACTGAATGCTCATTGCTAGCATGGTTATAATAGTTGTGATTGCAGTGGAGATTCTACAGTCAGGGAGACTATTTGAACAGCAAAGTTGAAGCGGTTAGCATTATTTTTTTTGTTTTCTCAACAATCCCTCAGCTATAATTTTACTTTCGGTGGTGTTCAATTTGGCATACTGATTGATCGGCCGGGCATAGGATCACTTATGTCAGTTAATTTATGTTGTCTAGCTCTTTGTGCAGTGCTTTATTTGCCTTTTAAGAGTATTGTATTCATATCTTGGCGGATTGTAAACAAGTATAATGAACTGCTTTCGACACAGCTTGAAAACCAAAAATTGGTAAACTTCCTTTTTACACTTACGCTTTGCTATACATATAGGTCAGTTGCAGTTTTAATGTGATTGCTCATAGAAATCATTTTTCTCTCTGTTTCTAGTATTATGAAAATCTGCTGCAAGAAGTGAAAGATGAGACTGAAAAGGAAATATCTGAAGCAATTGAGAAGGCTGCAAGTTTCAAACTTCAGAAGCTGCAAGCAAAGCTGGATAAATGTGTATAAGAGAAGAAATTTCTTGATGAAGTAAGTGCCCCGGTCTGGTAAATTGTTTTGCCATCTTCATATTATCATCAGAATGGACAAAAAGTGATTTCTGGTACACCGAAAACTAAGTTGTTGATCTTATTTTATTTTGTACTGGGTTGGGCAGCTTGTTGGTATGAGTGGGTTGGGCAGCGTCGGTGAAAAAGCTTGATGTAGTACGATTTTGTTTTCTTTAAAATAAAAGAACAATGGGGGCAACATATATTGCCCCGGTTGATATATTGCCCCGGTTGATTGCATCAACCGGAGCAAGCCATACCAGTCGCCTCTGCTAAGTTGTTGCTACACATATAAAGGGGACGAGTTTAAAGAGGGTGCCTCGTTTGATTATAGCAACGGAGGCGAGATAATGGAGTCGCCTCTATTGCTCATTGGAACATTGATCATGAGAGGCGACTTATAACTAGTTGCCTCGTTTGTTTATGATCATTGGAGGCGAGTAAATGCAGACGCCTCTATTACTTGAAGTGATTCACGTGTCTGAAACGCATCAACGGAGGCGAGTTTAAAACTTTGCCCCAGTAGTTAAGGTGCAACGGAGGCGAGCAGAGGCTTGCCTCAGTTGTTTTACTTCAATTGAGGCGAGTGAAGTTGCCTCTGTAGGTAAAATCAGGAGAGGTAAATATTTCTGTCGCCTCCATAATCAACAGAGACAAAGTTTTAGAGGCAAGCTGAAGGCAACCTTCTTCTCGCCTCTATAGGTCTATGGAGGCAATTTTCAGGTTTACAGAGGCAATAAAAGTTGCCTCTATAGATCTTATATGTAGAAGTGAAAAATAATAAAACTGATTTCAGCATGTACTCGAGCGAGTTGGGGGGCCGAACACCCACCCGCCCCCTTGTCTCCGCCTCTGCCTACAAGTAATACTTTTA
Source organism: Limonium bicolor (assembly GCA_023374045.1). Taxonomy (NCBI): domain Eukaryota; kingdom Viridiplantae; phylum Streptophyta; class Magnoliopsida; order Caryophyllales; family Plumbaginaceae; genus Limonium; species Limonium bicolor. The sequence continues at coordinate 269,822,442 of CM041778.1, read as the reverse complement.
CGAGTTATGAACCTAAAAACACAAAAATAAGAATTTAGAAGGTTCAAGTATATATGAATTAGGACGACAAAAGATGATCCCAAATATGAAATTATATTTGTGTTAGTCAAGAGCTCCTATATATAATTGAAAGTCCAACATCTTCTTGATTGAAATCTGAATGTGGATCTTTATATGCTAAATAGTAGGTGTGGCAGTACACAATAAGTCACTAATGGTGGATTGAGCGTGTGCCACAATTTGGGAGACCAATTATCTTTTCTTGATTGCCAATTATCTTCCATTTTCCTTATGTAATTATGTCTGAAAAGTAGACCCCTCAATCATCTACGCACCACGCCTACCCATGGCTTAGATGATGAGTCAACATTGATGGCATTGATTATTCAATCTATCAATGTAGTCATACTGGCTACATATGATGATCTGACAAATAAAACGAAAAATGGATTTAATATTTAAAAAAAAATGTAAAACTGACACTGCTAAGGGTTACAGTGCACAAAACGTAAAAGAAACCTTATACATGTCATACAAACCTGTACAAATGTTCATTAAAATATGTACATTCTCACGTAAAAACATATACATCCTCGCATTAAAAACATATAGAGTGGTCAAATAAACTTGTAGAATCATTAAATATGTACATCCTTAGATTAAAACCTGTACATATAAGGGAGAAAACTTGTACAGATGGTCATACAAACATGTACAAATGTTCATTAAAACATATACATTCTGATAATTGAACATGTACATTCTCACTTGTGAACATGTACATCGCCACATTAAAACATGTACATTCTCACATCAAAATATGTACATCATCACATTAAAGTATAGAACGACTTCCAAATAGATTACCCTAACCCACACACCCTAAAACCTACCCTATGAAAGCTAAAAAACGTCGAAGGCATTTTTAGAGTTTGTGGTAGTGGGTTTAGGTCTCCCTAAACCCGCTACCACAAACTCTAAAAATCTGTCGAGTTAGTTGCTACAATGTAAAGTATAAAACGGCTTTCAAATAGATTACCCTACCACAAAACACCCCAACACCCACCCTAGTAAAGCTAAAAAACGTCGAAGACATTTTTAGGGTTTGTAGTAAACCCGCTACCACAAACCTTAAAAACTTGTCGAGTTAATTGCTACAATATAAAGTACAGAACAAATTCCAAATAGATTACCCTACCCCCTAAAACACCCCAAAACCCACTCTAGGAAAGCTAAAACGTCAGAGACATTTTTAGGGTTTGTAGTGGCCGGGTTTAGGGTCTACAAACCCTAAAAACCTGTCGATTTAGTTGCTACAATATAAAGTACAGAACAACCAAAACACCCCAAAACCTACCCTGAGAAAGTTAAAAACGCCGAAGACATTTTTAGGGTTTGTAGTGGCAGGTTTAGGTTGAAAATACACCATACAACAATAATGATACACTATGAAACAATAATGATTTTTTATCGGTTCCGAAGTTTGTAATCGAATTCACCACTTATTACTTAATGAATCATAATACCAATTTTAATGAATTATAATACAAAATTAATGAATCATATTATCATTTTAGTGTATCATCATATACATGTAAAAATAATTTTTTTTAAAAGTTGTCAAAACATCCATGACTGGTCTTGTTTTAAAGAGCTTGAATTTAGGTGAACAATGATATAATTTTTTTTATTTTGGACTTATATATTAAAAATTATAACCATTTTGAGTTAATATAGTAAAAAAGCTGTCCAGTCAGCAAAACAGTCCAGTCAACAGCTGACTGAGATTGCAAAAAAAAAAAAAAAATCACACAGCGCTCCGCTCCGTGTCCCATTTCCACTTTCCACTTTTCTAAATTACAAAACTACCCCAAATGTAACTATTGATAGCTACATGCGTTGTAACTAAGAAATTGCGTTTTCTTCATATCTTAAATAACAGTTTATGCTTCACTTAACTTCGTTCCTTAAATATTAGTTATTTTAGATATTAATCTTGATTAAAATTAGCGTAAAATTATCTATAGAATGATTTATATCTTAAATAGGTGGAGTAAAGTATTAACATTTATTTTTTCTTATTCTCATATTTTCTTACATCATGCTAACATCTACTACTGAAAAATGATACTATCATGAATGGTTTTGTCGCTGATCTCCTTCCTTCAATGGTTGAATGCTTGGCTCTTCAGTTTGCCCTAGCCCATGCCCATCATGAAGGTCATACCCATTTCCGGCTCTTGGCGGACAGTCAACAGATGATACGCTATGGCTGCGTTCGGCATGGTTGTTTTGTGGTTGTTTTGGTCTGGCTGTTTTGTGGTTGTTTTATATGTGGCAGTATATTATTGGAGTAGAACGTAGGACCCACGTGGGACCCACATGGGGACCACTCCCAAAACAGCCCAAAAAAGGCGTGTTCCGAACGCAGTCTATCTCTCTGCTACGTCTACGACATCACTGTTTCCGGAATCTACTGCGATTCTGGATTCTGTCTTAGCTAATTTGAGTCATTTTCATGATATTTTGTGGTTTTATGTACCTGGTTCGGCCAATCTAAAGGTCCATCACCTAGCCTCCAGTGCTAGGAAGTTGCAACTTCATCGTTGCAGTTGGAAAGCGGTTGACTTTCCAGACTTTGTTTGTACTCTTATTTCTCAATATATATATATATATGGCGTGTTTTTCAAAATAAAAAAAATGATACTATCATGTGAATATGAATTTCTCCTTGATTATGTTTTCGTTACAATGCTATAATTAGATTCTCCATTTAATATGTCCTCATGTGATTCGTGCCCACTTTGCTATATTCCTTATTTTGTGGAATATCTTCTTTTATTTCTCGACTGATATTCATTTTCCTTCAATCCATGTTATCATGGGGTTGGAATCTTGGTTAGATCAAATTGGCAGATGCATGTATGTATTTCTCTTCAATTTCCATTTTTTGAAAACGGTTGATTTTTTTACCAGACAACAACTGAAAATATGCACGCGTTGGGGTAACTGCAAAAGGAAGATAAGGTGTCGTTCGCTGGCAGCTTGTGAAATTTAGAGCATAATAAAGGTTGGGATTAATGTGGAGATTAATCCCAGCAAATCGTTTGCTTTATTCACCTAGTTTTTTTTGTGTTCGATGATGACGAATGGTAGGAACGAGACAGAGTGGGCAAAATACATATGTACCCCTCACACGCCTATAAAACGACAACACTTCACTCTTCAATTACAAACAGACATCCTCATCTTCCCCGACAGTTGAACCCACAATCAGTATTTTCCAGGTCTGTTCACGAACTTAATTTTTTTATTGTTTAACCACTTCTCATGTCGTTCAATTTTTTTTCACCTCCAGATAGTATGAGTTGGGTGTCGTATAACAACTCAATAGCTGAAGTCGTCTTCAATGGTGATGCTGGATATACAAATCGATCGATTAGACAAATTGAATGTGGATGGGGAGAGGGTGGAGAAAGGGGATAGGGTTTGTTACCACCGTTCAAGCTTGCGGTGCAGAACCAACAATTGTGTTAAAAAGTTAGGGGTAGTGAGGTAAATTGTAAGTAGTCAATATTTTTGGAAAGCAGCTTTAAGTTGTGAACGCAGGTTTTACTGGGGTTTGCATAAATATCAAAAAACAGATTAATTTGTACATTATCGGAAAAGCCCATCATACTTTTTATACAGATTAATGTCAACATTTAAGTCCAAAACGCACGATTTGCAATCACCGAACGGGCCCAAAAAAGGATTTTAATTTTATTTCGCCTTTTTGTGAGACGACTTGAATCGTTCAGGTTCAGGTCCCGCTTTTTCCATTCATTTTTCATCCTTGTGAACGAGAATTTGGGTTTGGGACCGAGGGACGACGAGGATATCAACTATGGGGAAGAATTGCTGCCACGCGTTCCTAGCTTTCCATCTAAAGTTCCTGAATTTCCTTCAGTTTTTCATTGGAACCTCCGTCGTGATTTACTCTGCTTTTTTGCTGAATCAATGGCAAAGCTTCGCTCCTGTATCTCCCCCGCCAGCTATAGCCCCGCCTCCAGACTCCCTTATCTCTGTTCGTCTGAGCGTGGGGAGGGGAATGGAGGTTGCCGATCGACCAACTAATCGTCTTTACCACGCTGGTGAAATGGTGTCGGGGTTTGATGAGTTGGGGGGCAATGACTTTGGTCATCTTCCTGCTCCATGGTAGCTGAAATATATCTTCCTCTACAACTAGAGTTTGGATTTCTTTTCTGTAATTATTGCTTGTATATGGTATTACTTGAAAGCCACTATTCTTGCCATGCCTTACCCTCATGATTAAGAGTATGTGTATATTTCTCTCGATTAACTTTTATGATTATCTAGATATTCAAGGTTTACTTAGGTTACCAATGCTTTTATAATCTAGTTACAGCTGCTGCTGCAATCCCGTTAGTTAAGTTGCATCCTACAGGAAAATTAGAACTGAATTTTGCCAAAGAGTAAACCTGACTACTTCCAAACATGAAAATATTTGTCCTGCTATTGGGTCAATTTGGTGTTTGTTTGGTGTCAGGTTCATATATGTTCTTATGGGAGTTGGAGTTATTCAATGTTGTATATCCTGCACTGGCTACATTGCAGTTGAAGTCTTCAGTGGATGCTGCCTTTGCTTTGTATCCTTTGTAGTTGAACTCTCATGTGACATAATTATGTCAAGTTCTCAAATTATAAGTCAAATGTAATAGTTTGCCATGTTTGTCTGCTTTGTTTGCGTTCTTTTTTTTTTTTACTTTCTCTTTTTCTTTTTCTCGCGGAATATCTTTTAAAGGTAATTATTCTTTGGTACGTGGGTGGGTTGTCCCTTAACTTCTGATATGATCAGTACACACTTCTGGATGTTGTAGTTTTCTTGCTTGAAGGTGCTGTGGTGGCATTTATTGCACTTGATCATAGTTGGAAAAGGGTGAGTTCACTAAGACAGTGAAATGAGTTTGATGTTCAAGTTTCTGTTTATCGTCTCTTATAGTATATGGATTGGCGTCACTTGAATGCTTTTATCTTTATTATATAGGATCTACCATCTGATCCAACAGGGGAACTTGATGGTATCAAATCTTTCATAGAAAAGAACGTGGATATATGCAAATGGGTTGGCATTGCCTTGCTGATCATCCAGGTATATCTTAAGCTCATATGCAAGAGTGGGAAATGAATGGGATTTGCTCCATCCTTGAATATCTTCATGTTTTGTGTTTAGGCATCTTCACTTTTACTTGCACTTATCCTGCGGGCAATGGTTACTACTCGAAGATCAGACTATGAGATTGAAGTTGATTTTGCTGATGTGAGAGGTGGAATTAGAGAGCCATTGCTAAGCTCGCAACAAAATCAAGCATCTGGATCAGTGAAGGGTGAAGTCTGGGGAAGTGTTTATGATGTCTGGAATAGTAGGATGAGAGAAAAGGTATCGTTTATATTAAGGATGTTTGAAAAAGCATTTATTTTGTCAATTATGAGGCATAGGAATGGGAAATAATACACTGAACTCTGAGATGACATCCTTTGTCCAAGGGCCTGCTCGCGCTAAAGCTTCCCTTAATCTCCTAACCTCCCCCTCTTCATTCCATCTAAACGGGACAACTCAAGTTTTACTGGGCAACTTGTAAATTCATAATTTTAGCTACCATGGAACACTAATGGAGCCCAAGATCAGATTTCATCTGAACTTTGATGGCTTTCACCATAAAAGATAACTGCTTAAAACCCCCTAAAACTACGACAAAAGAACGTCAGAGCTCTGATAGCCTAGCTCCTCCCCTATTCAACTCATCAACCTTGCCTGATATCTCTTTTACCAAACTAGAGTGCCATTCTGTTTCACCTATACCAGTAAAGGATCAACTTGTGTATAATCCTTTGATGCTCTATAACTTGAGGCATTGGATATAAGCGAGTTTAGGAGTTCCCCAGCCGGTGTAGATTTGAATATCTCCAAAACATGTCAGATTCTCTTTTTTTTTATAGTTTTGAAATTGGGGTGTATATTTTATCTCTTAATCATACAAAGGATATACTACGTACTTGAGTTTGGCAGTGTATCATATTTAATGTATGCTATCTAACAGTTATTTCACTTTGTCCGCTTTTCGACTATGTAGTATGGATTAAGAAATGAAAACATCAGACACAATATGCCGAGTCAGAACCCATCTGCAACTATAAATTCTTAAGAGGAAGGAAGATGTTCATAGAGTTTTGAAACGTGGAAGAGACCTTTACGAGGCTGTGTGGATGCATGACACATCAGTAACTTGCCCAATTGCCGAGAGATACAGTCGATCATCATTCTCAGTGCAGTTGCAGTAGTTATTCACCATCTGTACATCTTCAGTTTAGATGCTTCGACTATACAGCACACCGTACGGTATTCTCTATATTCAATCTTTACGTTAACTACATCTTGGCCTCTACCTTGTGGTGTATTTATGAACCTCTCCTTGGTCTCTGCCTGAAATCTTGATGCAACTAAATGATAGAAAACAAGTTTACATGCTAAGCATTTATAAACACTCCATTTCCGACGTTGCATCATCACCCTCATGAGATAATTTAACTATTTCCTTGGCTTTTCCCTGCATTCGACACACACAAAGGTATCAATCCTCAATCAAAGGAAAACATAAGATAAGTGTGGAATATTACCCATACAACTACGAAAATTAGATGTCTAAAACGATACATATTTCACACTTATCAAACCTCCTCACACTTAGCTTTTGCTTGTCCTCAAGCAAAATACATAAATAAGCTATCTCAAATATCTTTAAGTATTAAAATCTCGGGATTAAACAAACGTAGAAGGAAATCCAGCCATAATAATAATCTAGAGACCAATGTTGCTCTTAACTATACTTTTTCTACACAGTGAAACAAACATTTAAACCAAAAACATGGAGAAGTTAAATCATAGAGACCGAACACTGATTAACTCGGGACCTTCCAACCATTTCTTTTCTCAAACCCATGGATGACAAGGGGTGCCTTATTCCGCAGTATCTTTCAACAACACACACTCATGATCTAAATAAGAAAATTACAATAAACATTCAGCTTTCAAGAGCTTTCTTTTTTCCTTTTTGCATAAGTATTCAATTATTTGCACAATTAATTCATTCCCAGACTTTTCTCTTCATCCTTGTAATGGTGTTGGGTCTTTTATCCTAGATTAAATGATCTTAGGTAAATGGGTGATGAAGCACCCGGGGGGGGGAACTTAGGGGTTTTCGCTGTGAGCGATTTCTATTTTGATCTGTTTTTGAAGAGTGTGCCTAACAAGTGGCACTATATGCTGGCTAAGAGTATGCAAAATAAGGACGTGTTGGGTTACTGTAGGTTAACCACAGTGGACTTTAATATAACGCAGCATTTGGTGCGTTTGGACGCTGGAGCGAACGACGCCTTAATAACTGGATGTAAGAGGCATGTTTCAGTTTAGAATATTTGTTAGATCAACGAAGTACCTTGCATTATCCTTCAATTCCAAACTTTCACATCATTCCCAAGGTACCGAGTTAAACAAGTTTAGACTCCACAATCAACTTGTCCATAGAATTGTAATGAAAATTAACAACTTACTAAACCACGAAAATGAACAACTTTGAGCAAAACAATTCTTGAAGTTGTCACCACGCTCGCTTCCAAAGAACTATACAAATTTTCACCCGAAAATTCAATGTGTATAAGCATTAAAAGTAATTTATCCCATATAGTGCAAAAACAATTAAAAACTAGTGTGACATGTAATATAACTGACACGTTTAGAAAGATCTCCCCTTCCTCACACTTAAGAGGAACAATGTCCTCATTTTTCTCAAATTAAAATCAAGAAAATATCTTACGAAATGTGCCAGACTCACAATGGTTGTATTAGAAATTCCACAGAGATGAAATAGTTTAAGCATGAGCTGAACACAAACCAAAAAGAAAGAACTAAAACTATCCTGATTTGGATTGAGGAAGAGGTCCTTCCCCACACTTAAATTCTTGGTAGGGGTAGAAATCTCACACTTGCATCCACTCAATTGTCCAGCCTTGGAGGTAAAGTATCATCTAATAGTAGCACCGAACATGCACACAAAAACATAAAACTAGATAAATCGTGTGAAGCATTCCATTAGGGAAGAGTAGTACCATACTTCAGAGTTAAGTAGATAACTAGAATAACAAAGAAAATACGAACTTAAAGGAAAAAAATATAAACATAAACAAGTTCGAAAGTGAAATGAGAAAACAAAGAACTAAGTCGCCAATCACTGAGGAGCCGGGTAAGGCCTGAAACTGCTGAAGCAGTGACCCATAATCCCCTTGGGAGTGATGAGCCTGCTCCTGGAGAGTGTCAATCTCCTCCTGGGAGCGACGAGCCTGCTCCTGAAGAGTCTCAATCTGTGCCTGGTACCGCTGATCCAAGACATTGAAGCAGTCTTGGAAAGTCCGCTCCATCTTCTCAAACTCGTATCTGGTGACATACTCGCTCCCTGGGGACAACAGCACTGCATACTCATGCTCAGCCTCGGCTGCAGATGAAGGAGCTGGCTTAGAAGGGTCCTTGCCCACATCTCGCTAGCGCTTCTGGGATCTAGGGGCAGCCATCTTCCTCCATGTCACCCTGTTGAACTCGAACCACATCTTCTTGAGGGCATCGACATCGATAGGTGACTTCCCCTCGCTAGAAAATGACATAATGCCGCTGGAATAGATGATAGTGCATGCCACGGAAACCGAGCTTGTGACGATCCTTGTGCTCTATGATGAATTTGAGATGGCGGAAGAGGACCCTTAGCAGATAGGTAAGTGCAGCGGCTCCATTAAAGGTTGGGTTAAGCACAACCTGCAAGAAGTAACAGTCAGTCGGTCTGGTTCAAGTACGAGCTGTGTTTGGGGTGACATTGGTGACCAGCAGTGCGAAGAGGACTCGCTCGCGTGGGTCCTGAAGTAGATTAGCAGGGATGACCTACTTAAATGGGTCATCGCCTCTGCGTCATTGCGGAGCCTAGACCATAGCTGCTAAGTAGTGGTTGCGCAATCAATTCCAGGCTGCAGCAAACAACCACTACTTAGCAACTATGGTCCACGTTCTACGACGCAGAGGCGATGACTCGTCTAAGTAGGTCATTCCTGCTGATCTACTTCAAGAACCGCGTGAGCGAGTCCTCTTCGCGCTGCTGGTCACCAATGTCACCCTAGACACAACTCAGACTTGAACCAAACCGATTGTTACTTCTTGTAGACTATGCTTAACCCAATCTTTGATGGAGCCGCTGCACTTACCTATCTACCGAGGGTCCTCTTCTGCCATCTTCGCTTCATCATTGAGCATAAGGATCGTCACAAGCTCGCTTCCCTGTCATGCTTTCTCATCTTTTCCAGCGGCAGTTTGTGTCGTTTTCTAGCGAGAGGCTTCACCCCGCGAAGTCGTCTATCGATGTCGATGCCCTCAAGAAGATGTGGTTCGAGTTCGACGGGGTGACATGGAGGAAGATGGCTGCCCTAGATCCCAGAAGCACCAGTGAGATGTGGGCGAAGATTCATTTGAGCCAGCTTCTTCATCTATAGCCGAGCATGAGTATGCAGCGCTGCCGGCCCCAGGGAGCGAGTACGTCACTAGATACGAAGTTGAGCAAATGGAGCAGATTTTCTAGGACCGCTTTAATGTCTTGGATCGACGGTACCAGACATAGATTGAGACTCTTTAGGAGCAGGCTCGCCGCTCCCAGGAGACGATTGAGACTCTCCAGGAGCAGGCTCGCCGCTCCCAGGGGGATTATGGGTCACTACTCCAGCAGTTTCAGCAGTGGCAGGCCTTCTACCCGCCTCCTTAGTGATTCACAACTTAGTTCTTTGCCTTTTCATTTTCCTTTCGAACTTGTTTATATTTTAATTTCTTTTTCCTTTAAGTTTGTATTTTCTTTTGAGCTGTATGTTCTTTGTTTTTCTAGTTATCTCCTTAACTTTGAAGTATGGTACTACTCTTCCCTAATGGAATGCTTCATGTGATTTTTCTAGTTTTTGTGTGCATGTTCGGTGCTACTGTTAGATGATACTTCTACCTCCAAGGCTGGACACTTCTGTGGATGCAAGTGTGAGGAAATTTCTACCCCTGCCAAGAATTTAAGTGTGGGGAAGGACCTCTTCCTCAATCCAAATTAGGAGAGTTTTAGTTTTCTTTCTTTTTGGTTTGTGTTCAGCCCATGCTTAAACTGTTACATGTCACACTGGTTTTTAATTGTTCTTGTGCTATATAGGATAAGTTTCTTTTGGTGCTTATACATATTGAATTTTTGGGTGAAAAATTTGTAGAAGTTCCAACTTTAAGAATTGTTTTGCTCAAAGCCGTCGTTTTTGCGGTTTTGTAAGTTGCTAATTTTCATTAAAATTATGTGGACAAGTTTATTGTGGAGTCTGAACTAGTTTAACTTGATGCCTTGGGAATGATGTGAAAGTTTGGAATGGAAAGATATGACAATGTACTCCTCTTATCTTACAAATTTTTTAAACTAAAACAGGCCTCTTCCATCCAGTTATTAAGTCCTCGGGGGTGCTTCATGACCCATTTACCCAAGATCATTTGATCTGGGGTAAAAGGTTCAACACCGTTTCAAGGATGGAGAGAAAAGTTCGGGGGATAAATTAATTGTGCGAATAATTGAATACTTATGCAAAAAGAAAAAAAAGAAGCTCTTGAAAGCTGAATGTTTATTGTAATTTCCTTATTTAGATCATGAGTGCGTGGTGTTGAAAGGTATCGCTGAATAAGACAGTACTTCACACCCCTTGTCATCCATGGATTTGAGAAAAGAAATTGTTAGAAGTTCCCGTGTTAATTTGTGCTCGGTCATTGTGATTTAACTTTTCCATGTTTTTGGTTTAAATGCTTGTTTCACTGTGTAGGAAACGTATGGTTAAGAGCGGGATTGGTCTTTGGAATGTTATTATGACTTGATTCCCTTCTACGTCTGCTTAATCCCGAGATTTTAATACTAAGACATTTGAGATAGCTTATTTCTGTATTTTGCTTGAGGACAAACAAAAGTTAAGTGTGAGGAGGTTTGATAAGTGTGAAATATGTATGGTTTTAGGGGTTTTAGACATCTAATTTTCGTAGTTGTATGGGTAATAATCCACACTTATTTTATGTTTTTCTTTGGTTTTTTGTTTAATGAAAATTAATACCTTTATGTGTGTCGAATGCGGGGAAAGATCAAAGAAATAGTTAGATTATCTTATGAGGGTGATGATCCAACAACCCCGGAATTAGTGGAGTGTTTAAAAATGCTTAGACATGTAAACTTGTTTTCTTTCATTTAGTTGCATTAGAATTTCAAGCAGAGACCAAGGAGAGGTTCATATATACACCATAAAATAGAGGCCAAGATGTAGTTAGCGTAATTGAATACAGAGAATACCGTACGGTGTGCTGTATAGTTAAAGCATATGAACCGAAGATATACATATGGTGAATAACCACTGTAACTGCACTGAGAATGATGATCGATTGTATCTCTCTGCAGATGGAGCAGACTTTCCGGTAGCGAGTACGTCACCAGATACGAGTTTAAGGGGATGCAGCAGACTTTCCAGGACCGCTTCGATGTCTTGGATTGGCGGTACCAGGCACAGATTGAGAAACAGTTGAGATTTTGCTTCTGTCCAACCTATGTCTAAGTACGTTGAAGATTCAAGTTGCCTGTTTTTCGCAAAGCATGATGTTGTTGCTGCCTTTGCTTACCTTTGTCCCATGTGGATCAAAACAAGTATTATCTCTCAATCCCTCGACTCTTTAAGCCTTCGATCTTGATGATCTAATAAAAAGGAGCCTCCAACTTAACATGTAGCTAGTTGGACCAAGTATGTTCAAACAAATCCGGACTACTCCCGGACCATGTAAAAATGAGTCTTTGTGTGGATGTGATCTACTCTGTGCGGTTTCTTGCTTATGTAACTAAGCGAGTGATGTATGAAAATATATCCAAGCTCAATCCCGAGCCCACCTCATGCAATTTGAAAGTTTCAATCTATAGCAAGGCTACTTCAATGTGCCTTTTAATGCCAATATAAAGATTGCACTCGTCAACTCTGTTGCTGTATGTCAGCACTTTGTGTCAACAAAGACATGGTTAATTCTATCCTCTAAAGTCTTGGCTTTGTTTACTACTCCCTCCGTTCAACAATAACTGTCATTTTAGAAACTTGCACACTTATTAAGAAAAGTAGGACAATGACGCATGTGCCCCTATTTTTACTTTCCATTTAGATAATAATACTTTTGTATTAAATAGTAAGGGTAAAAGTGGAAAGAAATGTGTCAAAAAACTAGAATGATAGATATTTTTGAACAAGAATCACATCCTAAAACGACAGATATTAATGAACGGAGGGAGTACATCTACTTGCAGTATGTCAGCACTTTGTGTCAACAAAGACATGGTTAATTCTATCCTCTAAAGTCTTGGCTTTGTTTACTACATCTACAAAACCTCACTCCATATAAGCGTTTAAATTCAGGACCTTCTGTAGGAAGTACAAACCAAAACAACCAACCGAGTCTCTCAAACTCAGTTGGCTGCTAAAGTTTATGCAAGTTAACCTTCTGCATTGATGGTGTTGATTGATCTGGTAATCAATTAGACTCATCCTCCTCGATTTTAGTGCCAAAGATGAAAGAAATTGAAAAAACATTAAGAAAGACAGAATTAAAAAGGAAACCTTTTTCTAGAGGTCAAGGGATGTTGCGGTTGTGGAGTGGAAACTAATGGCAGTAGATGAGCAAAGAAGAAGAAGAAGAAAGGCTTCTGAAATTGTGACAGGTAGTTTTGGAGCCCTTATACTGATGTTGACTATGTACACCCACCAATTCAAAAGGCATTCATTCGGCTAGTGCCGAATCATTTCAGAATTTACTGATTTGATTCAGATTTTGTCAAATATCACTTCATTCAATCCACCTTCACTTTCCCTGCTCATACAAACCAAGAAGCATCTGAATCAATGGATGGGGTAGATGAGGATTTGGTGCAATCGTTATTCTCGCCACTTCCCCTTCTGCCCTATCCCTCACGAGGGAATGTAGCAATTCTCCTCCATGTCTAGGATTAAAAAATCTATAATGTACGAAAATTAACTGTCGATAGACGCTTTGTGATTCTTAGAGTTCATTCTACTTTTGGTAATTAATCAAGTTTCAGCTGATTCCTCCTTCCTCCATGTCTAGCAATAGAAAGTTGAGTGCATTAATGATTCCTCCTTCCTCCATGTCTAGCAATAGAAAGTTGAGTGCATTAATGACTTTCTATAGAAACAGTAAAATTCTCAACTTTCCCTCTAGGAATACTACGTGCAATAATATGACATTTATCAACTTTGGTTAATCTCAGTTTACAACCTGAGTAAGATATAATGTTTGAAATAGTACTTAAATCTCAAAAGTATGTTAGAAAAGCAATATAATCAATTGACTACGATCAGATTATTTGTTTACTAATTTTTTTATCAGTAATCATGGCACAGAACCTTTTTATTTGTTTACTAGATTTATGATTATGAACAAAAATATGAATAACCTGTTTGAAGTAGCCCAAATCTAAACCGAGTGGTTGACTTCACTTACATTCACAAGCCATTACAACCAAATTCATCAAAAACAACTAAAACAAAAATGAGCCTAGGATACACCTATACGTACATCGAATGTAGAACAAATCAAAATTACCTCCGATCAAACTGAACGTTAACAAGTGACTTTATTGTCACCACCTCTAGGGTGTACACAGGGTTCATGAATTCGTTTTATCCACATTATCTAACATTTTCCCCTAAAAACATTTACCCGGAAATACTTTATAAGACACTATCGAAGTTTTTTAATCAATTCTGTTATTGTCGTCAACACATTGTCCACAACGATTACGAATTTTGATCGCAAATCTATACTTGCATGGAGGGCCGGTTTGGGGGCGGAAAGTATTTGACGGACGTGTATTTTCTGTCACAGACGGATTAAATACATACCGTTGGATTACTGTATATGTCAGATCAATATTTTCTTTCAGATCACATGTACGTGTAAGCGTTGTGAAGGTAGCCCCTATTTCACTTTCTTTTTTAATCAAATGAAAAGTTGGCCGGAAGACGACAAAGGTTCCGTTCACTAACTTTTTTGTTTTTTTTTAATTAAATTATTGGTTTGCTTCATTTCTTATTTGATTGTAACGTGGAATGGATGTGTTATTATTTTTCTTTTTCTAAAAAAAATAAATGAGATATTTTAAGCAACTTAATGATATATATATATTTATTTATTTTTTATGAGGAAATTTTTTTTTGCAAACGTAATTTTTTATCTATGAGCTTTTGAAATAAGTTTAAAACAATAAGTAATTATAAATAAGACATAACATATAATTTAGTAAGTTGGTGATTTAATTAGAAAATAACTAATAAGATAATCTAAATTTTAAATATTTTAACATAATAAAAAGTATAGTGAAGAGAAGAATTGAAGTTTTGAAAATAAACTATAATAAAACTTTGAAAAATCAACTTAATCTAAACAATAGTTAGATTACAAACAAACATAAATTATAGAATACTGCTAGAATTTTAGAGATTGAAGGTCTAATGAATCATAGTATTACTAACTGCACTACAAACCCTAAAAATGCATTCAACGTTTTTAGCATTCCTAGGGTGGTTTTTAGAGTGTTTGTGGGGTGGGGGGGGTAGGATAATCTTTTTGGCATCGGTTCTACAATTTATATCGTCGTTATAGACTCGACATGTTTTTAGGGGTTGAGGTTTAGGGCCCTAAACCCTGCACTATAAACCCTAAAAATCCTTTCGACATTTTTAGCTGTTATAGGGTGGTTTTTAGGGTGTGTGGTGCAGGGTAATCTATTTTGAAGTCGTTCTATACTTTGTATTGTCGTCACTAACTCGACAGATTTCCACACCACAATTATAAATAACATTTCCAACGTTTTATATAAAGGTGCCCACAAATTTAGATAAACGTTTCCACATGTTTATTTAAATGTTTCCACGTTTCTACAATTCCATGATTATCTATAATGTTTTCACGCCACGATTACATATAAACGTTTCCACTGCATGATTATACATAAATATATTTATAATTATATATGATGTTTCCATGACACGATTATATATAATGTTTCCACCGTTATACATAAAGGAGTCCACGAGTTCAGATAACGTTTCCACCTTTTTATTTAAAGGTTTCCACATTTTTATTTAAACGTTTCCCGTTTCTACGATTCCATGACATGATTACATTTAAACATTTCAATAATTATATATGAATGTTTCCATTCCACAATACGTTTCCACAATTTATATATAAATGTTTACCCGCCATGATTACATATATACGTTTACACAATTATATACTTCATGCCACAATTAAATATAATATTTCTACAACACATTTCCACGCCACAATCAAGTATAACGTTTCCACCATTATGCACAAATGTTTCCACGTTTCTACGATTTCATTATTATATATAAATGTTTCCATGTCATGATTATACATAACATTTCCAACATTATATATAAACTGAATTGTTGGAGTTGACATTATGTATTTATTAACATTTGATTTTTATAAATAATTAAATTATTGTGATATTATAGAAAATAAAAAAATATGATATTAAAAATGCAACATACAATGCATAAAAAAAGAGTACGCTGGCCGTGCATAAGTTTTTTTTTTCTTTTTTGAAATAGCTTGCAGTGCGTATGTTAGATAACTTTAAAAAAATATATGTCTAAAAAGAACAAGAATACACCGTCTATCGGTAAGCAAGTCACATCATTTTTCATTTTTTTATTTAACCACCACCATTATGACTTACATCTACTAATTAGAACGACTCAGATATCATCCGTCACTTTTACGGAGATAGTGTCTCTGTCACAGTATCCACGCCGGCGTGGGGTAGTGCAGGTGAGGCTACGGCACAACCCCACACTTTTCGGGTCCTATTTTTTAAAGGTCTTAGTATTATTTTTAGTCATGTAAAAATTATAAAAAAAAGACTCGACATGTTTTTAGGGGTTGAGGTTTAGGGTTTAGGGCCCTAAACCCTGCACTATAAACCCTGAAAATCCTTTCGACATTTTTAGCTGTTATAGGGTGGTTTTTAGGGTGTGTGGTGCAGGGTAATCTATTTTGAAGTCGTTCTATATTTGTATTGTCGTCACTGACTCGACAGATTTCCACACCACAATTATAAATAACATTTCCAACGTTTTATATAAAGGTGTCCACAAATTTAGATAAACGTTTCCACATGTTTATTTAAATGTTTCCACGTTTCTACAATTCCATGAGTATCTATAATGTTTTCACGCCACGATTACATATAAACGTTTCCACTGCATGATTATACATAAATATATTATAATATATATGATGTTTCCATGACACGATTATATTAATGTTTCCACCGTTATACATAAAGGAGTCCACGAGTTCAGATAACGTTTCCACCTTTTTATTTAAAGGTTTCCACCTTTTTATTTAAACATTTCCACATTGTTATATATATATATATGTTTCCACATTTTTATTTAAACGTTTCCCGTTTCTACGATTCCATGACATGATTACATTTAAACATTTCAATAATTATATATGAATGTTTCCATTCCACAATACGTTTCCACAATTTATATATAAATGTTTACCCGCCATGATTACATATATACGTTTACACAATTATATACTTCATGCCACAATTAAATATAATATTTCTACAACACATTTCCACGCCACAATCAAGTATAACGTTTCCACCATTATGCACAAATGTTTCCACGTTTCTACGATTTCATTATTATATATAAATGTTTCCATGTCATGATTATACATAACATTTCCAACATTATATATAAACTGAATTGTTGGAGTTGACATTATGTATTTATTAACATTTGATTTTTATAAATAATTAAATTATTGTGATATTATAGAAAATAAAAAAAATGATATTAAAAATGTAACATACAATGCATAAAAAAAGAGTACGCTGGCCGTGCATAAGTTTTTTTTTTCTTTTTTGAAATAGCTTGCAGTGCGTATGTTAGATAACTTTAAAAAAATATATGTCTAAAAAGAACAAGAATACACCGTCTATCGGTAAGCAAGTCACATCATTTTTCATTTTTTTATTTAACCACCACCATTATGACTTACATCTACTAATTAGAACGACTCAGATATCATCCGTTACTTTTACGAAGATAGTGTCTCTGTCACAGTATCCACGCCGGCGTGGGGCAGTGCAGGTGAGGCTACGGCACAACCCCACACTTTTCGGGTCCTATTTTTTAAAGGTCTTAGTATTATTTTTTTAGTCATGTAAAAATTATAAAAAAAAAGACTCGACATGTTTTTAGGGGTTGAGGTTTAGGGCCCTAAACCCTGCACTATAAACCCTAAAAATCCTTTCGACATTTTTAGCTGTTATAGGGTGGTTTTTAGGGTGTGTGGTGCAGGGTAATCTATTTTGAAGTCGTTCTATATTTTGTATTGTCGTCACTGACTCGACAGATTTCCACACCACAATTATAAATAACATTTCCAACGTTTTATATAAAGGTGTCCACAAATTTAGATAAACGTTTCCACATGTTTATTTAAATGTTTCCACGTTTCTACAATTCCATGATTATCTATAATGTTTTCACGCCACGATTACATATAAACGTTTCCACTGCATGATTATACATAAATATATTATATATTATTTCCATGACATTTTCCATGACACGATATATAATGTTTTCCACCGTTATACATAAAGGAGTCCACGAGTTCAGATAACGTTTCCACCTTTTTATTAAATGTTTCCACATTTTTATTTAAACGTTTCCCGTTTCTACGATTCCATGACATGATTCATTTAAACATTTCAATAATTATATATGAATGTTTCCATTCCACAATACGTTTCCACAATTTATATATAAATGTTTACCCGCCATGATTACTATATACTTTACACAATTATATACTTCATGCCATAATTAAATATAATATTTCTACAACACATTTCCACGCCACCAATCAAGTATAACGTTCCACCATTATGCACAAATTTTCCACGTTTCTACGATTTCATTATTATATATAAATGTTTCCATGTCATGATTATACATAACATTTCCAACATTATATATAACTAAATTGTTGGCGTCGACTTTATGTATTTATACATTTGATTTTTATAATAATAAATTATTGTGATATTATAGAAAATAAAAAATATGATATTAAAAATGCAACATACAATGCATAAAAAAAGAGTACGCTGGCCGTGCATAAGTTTTTTTTTCTTTTTTGAAATAGCTTGCAGTGCGTATGTTACATAACTTTAAAAAAATATATGTCTAAAAAGAACAGAATCACCGTCTATCGGTAAGCAGTCACATCATTTTCATTTTTTTATTTAACCACCACCATTATGACTTACATCTACTAATTAGAACGACTCAGATATCATCCGTCACTTTTACGGAGATAATGTCCCTGTCACAGTATCCACGCCGGCGTGGGGTAGTGCAGGTGAGGCTACGGCACAACCCCACACTTTTCGGGTCCTATTTTTTAAAGGTCTTAGTATTATTTTTTTAATCATTAAAAATTATAAAAAAAAAAGATATTTAATAGTGAACTTTATTACTTTAGGATTATTTATTAAAACCGGCATAGGGCCCTAACCGATTGAGACAACGATGCATGGGTATTGGGTATGTGACTAAGGTTGTGCGCCATGTCACTTCTTCTTAGCAGATGACAACTTTTCAACTTATTTTATATATTTTTCATATATTGAAATAAAAATTATTACTGATTTAATAAACTATATAGAACGAGTCGATGTATTTTTTAAAATAGATTTTATTTGAACTTATAGATAATTTACATGATACTCTCTCTGTCCGAGTGATAGTATCCAGTTTATTATTTGAATGTGTTGTTTGACTTTAATATTTAACATATAAGATTATATATTTTTATAAATCTATTTTTTTCATTTTTTCTTGATTGTCTTGTTTACTATTTGAATATGTCGTTTGACTTCAATATTTGACATATAAAATGATATAATTTTATAAATCTAAGTTTTGTAGTTCTTACGTGATAAACTATATATTGCAAAATTTAATTTTATAAAAGTATTTTATCTAATATGTTTGATATTGAAATAGAAAAACGTACCAAAAAAGTAAACAAGACAGTCAAAGTAGGACGGAAGTAGTATGTTTTATAATGAAATCCTTATGTGAAAAAACTATATGTTGTACAATTAAATTTTTAAAAATTATTTTATCTTATATGTTTAATATTGTAATAAAAAAGCGTTTAAAAAAGCAAACATGACGGTTTTTTTTTTTTTTTAGGCGCGAACGTGATACTATTATTACTATGTTATGAAAGGAAAATTTCCTCGGCGTGAATTTGTCGGCAAAAAAACCTCTTTCCCCGATTCATCCATTGCACACTCTTTTCCATTCGCATAATCGCATGTCATTAATTTCGCATTCTTTCTTTCCTATGCTTATACCTGCGCGCGAAAGGTGTCCGTTATAAGGTGGATTCAAAATTTAAATATGTATACAAACATGCGTTTCAACACTCGACAAGTCTAAGGAGACAAGAGTTTAGGTAACACGCACCATATACATGGTGTGGTTGGACACAGGGAGAGATCTGACTGCCAAAGGGGATAGAGAAAGGGTTGGTAGTATGAGTTAAATTCACCTAATAACATCATTATTTTGATCATTATTCTGATTATTAATTATATTACCAAGAAAATTATATACTCGAAGCTTGTAATCATTTTTTTTGTTTGCTCTTCTATATAACTTGCAATCGTTTGTTTGATTTATGGTTTTTTGTATACAATCGATTCAAGTTTGGAAGAGTTTACAATTGCATTCTTTGGCCAAGGTCTTGAATTTACTATCAACAATTAAAGTTCACAAATTTTATTCATCACTAGTCCATTTGAGGAATTCATTTTATGGGCATTTTTTTTTGTCAATTTTTTTTTTCTCTTCCGACAATTAGTTGGACAACTGATAGAACATTTGTCGATGAAATTTATGTAAACCTAACAAAAAAATTTGTCCTTTTAATAGGGAACATGATGATTTCATCATATCATGCTCAACTGTACTATACCAGCTGATAACAACGAACCCAAACAGATATTTAACTATCGATTTTCTGATAATACTGTATTAATTAAGAAGTTGAACTATATATGAAATACGTACGGCTCAATGAAATATAATAAACTAACACAATTATTAAGAAACATAATTAATATATGAAGTTAATCATGATGAACTACTACATTGATTGATAATACTCGCAAAGCTATCTCCTAATACTAAAAATAGAAAAACATTACAATACTACGTACCACAGCAAATCTCATAATAGTCTCATCTCATCACGTACTCCTAATATTGTCTTCTAATCTTAGGTCTAATAACAATAATAATACGACTCAAATATTCCCTCATAATAACAAACTACGACATTAAATCAAACTATAAATAAAACAACCATCAATCCAACTATAGCTTCACTTCATCTTCCTCAGCGCGCAGATTGGCGCCGGAGTTAGCAATAGAGATTATCACCAGGCGTAACACCAAGTTCACCACAGTACTGAGTATAATACTGAACACGCGCATTAACAGCAGCAAGATTAACACCATTACACTCCAAATTTCCATTAATAGCTCTAATACTCTCACCAAACCCTCTGCCTGCAATCAACACACTATGAACATATTTCCCCCAGTACCACAGTGCGGTCTTGAAAGAAATTACTGGATCATTCGCAACTGTCTCGGGTGAATTAAGACCATCAAATCCAATACTTTTTCCAGCTGGTCCATAGTTGTAATTCCATGTCAATTGTATTGGTCCACGTCCATAATATCCTTTTCCTTGCACGCATGCCCATTGACTGTTTGACTCGTCACAATAGTCCTTTGATGCTCCATTTATCTCTTCCTTGTAACATAGATCTGCATCAACGCCATGCCATGCCATGCCATGCAAGTTTTGTTATAAGATGATTAACTTTTACGTACGTACGTACGTAGTAATTAAGTAAAACGTAAAACGGAAGGAAGAAGCTACTAATTACTAACTTACGTCCGGTTTCATGAGTGACATGTGCGAAGAAAGCGGAGATCTCACGTTTGAGGTCGTCGGAGTTGACTGGAGTACCGAAAGTAGGCGTTTGTCTGTAAGCTTCAAGGAAAGCGGAGCGTGTGTAGAATGATTTACCAGGACAAGATGGTTCAGCTTGTTGGTTAATAATTCCGTTGAAGAATGCGTCAGTGACTATGTCCGCAACAGAATTCGCACTATTGGGGGAGGAACTGGACCCGGAGTTGGAACCGGGAGCAGCTGGATTAGACCCGGAGCTGAACCCACCACCGAATGTAGGAGGTGATACGGTGGAGTTTGGTGGCCAACATGGTCCAGCACGACAGTCAACGCCGCAGTAAGCTTCGGTGTGACCGCAGAAACCGTATTTGCTGCAGCAGAGAGTAGGAGGACAACCACAGTTTTGAGCTAGTGACAATTCTCCTATGGTGGTAGTGAGGAGGAAGAGGAAGAGAAGTGAAGGGAGGTGTTTGAGAAATGTCATGGTTGCTAGTGAGTGAGAGTATGGATATGGTTTTGTTAAGGTTTAGGAAGAGAGAATAATAGGAGAAATGTAGTAATGGGAGAGGGTTGGGATGGAGATGGTGGTTTTATAGAGAGGAGGGAAGGATCGAAAAGTAAGTTGGTTTTTGGTTGGGGTGACATGCATGCATGCATGTATATGTATTAACAAATACAATCAATTCTGATCGACGATTACTGGCCTGTTTGATCGAACTAGCCCAAATCTAAACCGAGGAGTTGACTTGACTTAAACTCACAAGCCGTTACAACCACATTCACCTACATCGAATGTACAGCAAATCAAAATTACCTCCAATCAAACTGAACGTTAACAAGTGACTTTATTGCCCGTGCGTGTACACAGGGTTGAATAACCCGTTTATACACATTAGTAGTAATATTTTTCCCACTAATTACAAACATTTACCCGGAAAGACTTAGGATCTATCCTTAGTAATACTCTTATTTAAATCTATACTATCGAATTTGTTTAATCAATAAAATTCTGTTATTGTCGTCATTATGTTGTCTACCCCATACGATTAGGAATTTTAATCGTAAATCTATAGTTAGCATGCATAGATATGTGAATAAGGCTGTGCAATTTTTTTGTTTAAGAAATAAATGTTGGACAATCGTAATGACAACTTTTCATTTTATATTTATATGTTCTTAAATAATAAATTAAGATTACTCATGTAATAGATATTTATTTTTTTATAATTGATTATTATCCGTTCGATATGTTTATTTTATAATTGTTTTGATCTGATTATTTTATATATAACATATACTCCCTCAGCAGAGTCTCTTTTTCTTTTTTATTTTGTCTCAAAACATTGTCCACTTTCTAAGTTAAATTTCACACACCCCTTAGTTACATGCAGGTACAGAACTTTGTACTCATTTATGCGGTCGGTTGTTGTACAGCGGGTGCTAGCAAAATTAGTCTACACTCTACAGATGTACGATCAAAAGAGTAATAGGACTCTGCTGCTGGGACGGAGGGAGTATTATTTGAGGATAACGTAGAATCCACACGAGAATCACTCATTTATATTGTATTTATGTCATCATGCAAAGACCGAATGAAGTCTAATGGGTCTACTTACTTAAAGATAATTTACTACAAAATGATAGTATGTTAAGAAAACAAAGTTTCAAGCCCGCACGGGCATAGTACAGTCAGATACTCGGGGTTGTTGAAAGTTTGCTAAGATACATTATTCCTATGTTTGAATCTTACTTAACGCACTTTGGTTGAATTATTACTACTCAATGCACATTGGTTCGGGGAACCCAATGAACGGCAGTTAAATTCGTCCACAATGAACTAGACACCCTATAAAATCGCTGTGCAACCATGATTTATCCCTCCACATAACCCGGATAGGGTCGTGGGACGCCCCTAATATGAGCGTATTCACCTTTGCCAACAAAGTTTCCACAGCGTAAATTTGTCGGCCATGAAAAAAAAACTCCTCGACTCATCCATTTCACACTCTTCTCCAATCGAATATCATTAATTTCGCATTCTCTTTACTAGACTTAAACCTGCGCGCGAAAGGTGTCCGTTATAAGGTGGATTCAAATATTAAATATGTGGGCTAACATAACATGCGTTTCAACACTCTACAATTCTAAGGAGACAAGAGTTTAGGTAACACGCACCATATACATGGTGTGGTTGGACACAGGGAGAGATCTGACTGCCAAAGGGGATAGATAAAGGGTTGGTATGACTTAAATTCACCTAATAACATCATTATTTTAATCATTATGATGATTATTGATTATGTTACCAAGAAAATTATATACTCCATGCTTGTAATCATTTTTTTTCTCTTCTATATAGTAACTTGCAATCGTTGGTTTGATTTATGGTTTTTTTTTATACAATCGATCCAAGTTTGGAAGAGTTTACAATTGCATTCTTTGGCCAAGGTATTAAATTTACTATCAAAAATTAAAGTTTACAAATTTCTTTCATCAGGTCCGTTTGAGGAATCCGTTTTATGGGCAATTTCTTTTGATCAATTTTTTTTTCTTTTTTCTTCTATTTTATTCCGATAGAACATGTGTCATTATCTTGTAAGAAAACATGATGAAATTAGGTAAACCTAATAGAAAATTTGTCCTTTTAATAGGGAACATGATGATTTCATCATAGCATGATCAACTGTACTATACCAGCTGATAACAACGAACCCAAACAGATATTTAAATATCGATTTTCTGATAATTAATATTCATTAACTGAACTTGTAGGCTCAATGATATATAATAAACTATCACAGTTATTAACAAACATAATTAATATATGAAGTTATCATGAACTACTACACTGATTGATAATACTCGCAAAGCTATCTTCTAAATCTTATTAGTAAAAATATAGGAAAACATTACAATACTACGTACCACAACACATCACATAATTAATCTCATTTCATTACGTACTAATAATATTGTCTTCTAATCATAGGTCTATAAATAAAACAACATCGATCATCAATCTACTTCATCATCATCTTCCTCAGCAGATTAGAGTTGGGAGTAGAGATTACACTACAAAAAAAAAAGTCATTTACTAACACACAAAAGTGTAAGCAAAACTCAAATATGTGTTAGTATAAACCAAAGTGATGTTTACCAACACACAAATAAAAGTGTCGGTATAACCGCTGATACTATAGATCTATACTAACGCTTGTAGCGTGTCGGTAAAAGGTTAAAGCTTATACCAACAATGTATAGATCAAAATTTATACTAACACTAAACTCAACTGTTGGTATAAGTACGTTATTATACTAACACATCTCCATGTGTTGTAGAAAACTATTTATACTAACACAAATTATCATTGACTATAAATTTTATATTAACACATGTTTTTATGATATACTGACATATATGTGCGTCTGTAAAATATTTTTTCCGTACAAATGTCATAATTTGCTATAATTTTTTTATATACTTCATATTTAATAAAGTTGACCTGCTCCCAACATAGTAGTTAATAAAATGAATTTCATAAAATCTGTGAACAATCAAATAACAAAACGCTGAAGCAAAATAACATTCAAAATTTGGATGAATTTGCAATGTCACAAGCTTATTACTAATATTTATCATCATTCTTCAAAACTATAACTGTTATAATCGTAGCTCAATCTAGAAAACAACATTGTTCCAGGAATGACATGTCCCACTCTAATTCACTCCATTCAAATCTTGATTCACTTCACTCAAATTGCTTTTCACTCATCACCAGAGAAAAAACAAGTCTTACAAAGAGAGAAGACAAATGAATAATTATATACCAAGATAAACTAAAAACAGATTAGGCAACCAAATTCAATTCTTAAGAAAATGATACAGCTATAGCTTAATCATCAGCCAAGAAACAAGAACCAAAAGGATGGGTGTAGACGCCAACAAGTAAGGGAAAAAAATATAAACGTGAACAAGTACATTCAAGTAGCAAAAACTGCCTGGAGCGAATCATCAGGCACTAGAATTACATACTATACTATGTGAACGATTCTCATCTTCATATATATACCCAAAACTCCAACAACCCCAAGCTTTATATCTAGACACATTATGCTATAGAACCAGTGTAATGCACCGACACATGAACTGTTCATGGAAATGATAAACCAAAAAACAATTTAGCAAGTGGTCAGCCAAATTCAGTTATCATGGAAATGTTACAGCTACAACTGAATCACCAGCCATGAAACAACCACTAGGAAGTAAGTAAAAAAATATAAGCTTGAACAAGTCCATTCAAGTAGCAAAAACTGCCTAGAGTAAATGACCAGGCACTAGAAACTATATGAACAGTTCTCATCTTCATATATATATATACCCAAAACTTCAACAACCCCAAGCTTTATATATAGACACATTATGATATAGAACCAGTGTAATGCACCGACACATGAACTGTCCATGGAAATGATAAACCAAAACCAGATTAGCAAGCGGTCAGCCAAATTCAATTCTCATGGAAATGTTACAGCTACAGGTGAATCATCAGCCATGAAACAACCACCAGCTAGGATGGGTGCAGACACCAGCAAGTAAGTACAAAATTCAACTCTCATGGAAATGTTACAACTACAGCCGAATCATCAGCCATGAAACAACCACTGGGATGGGTGCACACACTAGCAAGTAAGTAAAAAAAATATAAGCTTGAACAAGTCCTTTCAAGTAGCAAAAACTACCTGGAGTGAATTATCAGGCACTAGAAACTATATGAATAGTTCTCATCTTCATATATATATACCCAAAACTTCAACAACCTCAAGCTTTATATCTAGACACATTATGATATAAAACCAGTGTAATGTACCAACACATGAACTGTCCATGTCTTGACCTTGCAAAACTGAAAAAGTTTGCATTTCACCCATAAAAACAAATTAGAATGAAATGTTACCGTTTCTACGTGTTTCACCCATAGAAGGTTGATTTTCACTTGTTGAGCAATTACCACTGGCAATATCACTTGGAACCTAAAGGAAGGAATGATAAGTAAAATCACAAATAGTACTTGTACACAAGGAGCAGCAATAGATAATATTTGTACATAGTGAGTAGCAATAGAAAACATTTGTACACAAGGGGCAGGAACAAATAATGTTGTCAAACTATATATATAAATATAATGTGTTGTCTTGGATAAGTAGCAGCAATAAATCATACCCTGTTTTCAACCATCTACCCACCAATAAAGAACCATATATATATTAGATCATAAAAACGAGAAGTCCAACAATGAAAGATATTTACTAACACAAGACAAGCATAAAGATTATTATGAGTTACTCCCTAACTAAATTAGAGGATATTCAAGTAAGAACAATCAGATTCAGTAGTACCTGCATGTTAATGCTATTGAGAAAACTTGACATATTGGCTTCTGGTATATGTTGTTTCATGAATTCTACAACACTACCCAAGATTCTTTGTGTTTGGATAAGGGTATCTCTTAGCTCATCAGCAGTTGCTTTCCATGATTGTAGATCTTCACCAAATGTAGCCACTTTCTTTTTTACAGATGAAACTCTTCCAACACATCGAATATGACCTATTTTTTCATGTCCTTTAGCTTTTGACAATTCATCATTCTTCCAACTCTCAACCTCTACCATCTTATTCGAAGAACTAGTTTCGTTCATGTATCCTTTCAAAGTTTCCTACAAGAAAAATGTATTAGAAATATTTTACAATACATAAAATTTAAAATTGTCAAAAGTTAAAGTTATAATCTTGTACCATGACTTCAACTGCTTTTGCATTCACTATACTCCCATCTTTGCGGGTTCTACTCTATACATAAAGTTGAGCACGTGTTGGCTTAACACCATTCCTTTTTTATCCTGCAAGACAAAAGCCATTATCAAGTAAAGTAACTGGAAATCACAACCCCAAAACAAAATTCTATAGGAAAACATATAACCGTGAAGTAAAATTGTAACCTCTTCATGCTCAAGTATAGTAAAAGACTTAGTTCCTGTGCAATGAGGTTCATTCAATTTATTACGATTGTTCTTATTTTGTTCACATAACAACTGAAGGTTCACAAAGTAACTACAAAATTAGGTAATCTAGTAAGAAATATAAATCATCCAAAAGCAACACATGTTCATTGCACTAGATACCTGGTATTCTGGGTTCAACCAACGATTCACAAACTCTTTCATTTGATCCTTGTTAACTCTATCATCAGTCATTGTCTCAAGAGTCTCATTAGAAGTCTTGCTAGGGTCGTAGTAAATTTGTTTTAAAATCAGATTTCCATCCTTTCCACTTTTTTGACACATTAGAAATGACCCAATCCTTCAAAAAGTTAGGTTTAGCTGAATAAAATGTGAACTTCTCCTACAGTAGTAACAAAATGAGCTAAATATAAAATGACCTTATAATTTCATAAATTATAACCTTCACCATGCTCTAGATGTCGTTTTTCAGCCTTTGAGGAACTTTCTCCAATCTGAATAATTGATAGGAGATGTTGAGGCATTTTGGCAAGAGTTCCAAGGAATCGAGTATCATCATTTCTTACTGGTCTTGTGAACTAAGTTTGCACACCCGCAAGATATTGAGACCAAAATGTTAAACTTTCTTGAGCCATGTATCCTTCTGGATGAGCTCTATTGTGTATATAGGATTTCTATGTGAGAAGGTACCTATAATGAAAGAGAATATTAGTATTAGGCAGCTCTACAATGTGTATTGTACTTTTGTGTGAAAGAATTTACCTTTCAATAGGATACATCCAACGAAATGTTACAGGACCTCCAAGCCTACTCCCTGTCGCCAAATGCATTACCAAGTGCACCATGATTGTGAAAAAGGGAGGAAATATCTTTTCTATATTGCATAAAGTTATGGCGATTCAAGACTCAAGATGTTCTACATCAGCTTCACTCAAGACTTTGCTATGAATCCTCTTAAAGTAGTCACAAAGGTCAATCAAAACAAGACATACATAGTCGGGCAAGTTTCCTCTATTGGCTATAGGTAAAAATTCTAGCATCAACAAGTGGTAGCCATAACTTTTCAGTCCTATAAGCTTCTTATCTTTCAGTTGAACACATCGAGAAATGTTGGAAGAATACTCATTTGGAGGTTTGATATTCTTAAGTACTTCCAAGAACTTTTCCTTTTCAGCCTTGATCATTTGATAGCATGCTTTGGGCAAGTAGATAGCTTTCCTCGTAGGATGTCTTGTTGGATGCAACTCCTTTCTCAAACCCAGCTCTTGCAAGTCAAGTCTTGCTTTGTAGTTATCTTTGGACTTCCCTTCTTGTCCCATTATAGTTCTAACAACATTTTCACCAACGTTTTTTTCCATGTGCATCGCGTCAAGACTATGACGCAACAATAAATGTTTCCAGTAAGGTAACATGAAAAGAATGCTTTTCTTCTTCCAAGGACCATTTTCATTACGCTAAAAAAAATCAATGCCTTCTAATTGTTGTGTAATTACAGCTTTAGAAGGAAACGGAGGAGCTTCTCTCAACTCCTCAGTGCCATTGAATGATGAAGATTCAAAACTATACCGGCGTTGTAGTGGTTTTACTATCCTGTAAGAAGATTTGCAACCTGCTAACGTATACGATAGGTATAAATATGTTACAATGCTCGGTGTGAGTATACGTAAGGCTAGAAAGCCCTCATTTTCTTCCGAGATTGTAAAGCGGAGGTATACGAGGATGCTACTATCTTGCTCCTGTACGTGTCCTCAGAACAGTCTGTTCGCGTGATGTACAAATTTTGGATCAAAAATTGTCTCGAAAGGAAATTTAAGAAATATCAATGTAGTTTAACGTAATCTGTGAATACCGTTGAAGTTTGAAAAGTTATTTGTTGTCGTTCGTGTTTGATTAAAATCACTACTTCTCAGTAAGGGCTTCTTTTTTGGTGAGAGGTTATTAGGGGCGAAGATTATTTGTATGATGGATGTTACTGCTTAATGGTAGAGATTATCTCCTCATTGATTTATAATTTTTAATCATTTATCTCCATCTACTTCATGGAAGAGCCCTACAAACATATTTCCTAATGTCTAATTGTCACAATGTTACAAAATGATTTAATCAAAAATGCCCTCACTCCACCAAATACTCCTCTAAATGCCATGAATCCATCAAATATGTTCGGAAACTTTTTGCTTCCTCTCTTTACATGCTCTCCTTTATTTCTTTATGTCCACTCTCTTTCATTTATCTCTCCATGGCTAGCCTATATATATATAGTCTCTGATTTCTTTGTTTCTACTATCATTAGTGTCCCATTTCTCTCTTTTGTCACTATCAATCTATTTATAATCACTTTCCTCTCTCTACTTTCTCTTCATCTCTCTATATACTATTTCCCATTCCTTCTCTCTTATTGGTGAAATTCTTTCTATCCTATTTTTGATTAGTTTTTTCAATTCAGTGTCAATCAAGCGTTTTTTTATTTTAAAATTTGACAAAGAAATAGCACCATTGGTAGTGTCATCATTTAGTTTTCCAGTGCTTTTGCATGTGTCACAAATACAGAATAGCGCTTACTCCAAAGACGTTATTCAACACATCCCTGATCATCGCACGAAAGCATGGGATGAGTGATGTAAATTATGTAGAATAATGTCTCTTCCAAAGGATGCTATGCGGACACAGAGTAAAGCATTACATTTGTAAAACTGAATCTCAACACTGCCAATGACCATATTTAATAGCAAGACTAATGAAACATTGTTACAATTCAGTGACACCAAATAAAAAAGAAACTAATCAAAACCGAGACAGAGAATTTCAGCTCTAGTATGGTCCAGGCTTGTTGGACTACGTGGTGTCTCCCCCATATCAAGGTCAGTACTACATTAAAAAAGGTAATGGCATGTTAGCATGTAATATTAGGGAGAGGAAAGTCGTCCCAAATCAGGATATCATCTGGGATTTCAAGAGCCATCTTTGTGGTGAATTTAACCTTAATCAGAACAAGTCAAATTGTATTAGAGTTGCTTACTCAGTGGTAGCCTCTGCATTTGTTCCGATTTGGCTCAACACAACATTTAGATGTTCGTCTCTTGGCAGTCTGATACTAGGCAGTTCAAATTGAGCGGAGCTAGTGTTTTTGCATGAAATTTCTAGCCAACCTTCCTGCGAAAGAACTTCTGCTAACATCAAATGTGTTGTTACTAAATAGAAAAGGTAACTCCAAAAATTTCTTTGTCCTCAACGCCCCCTAATTTCTAGGAATTAGTCACTTCAACAGTCTTTGATGATTATACGAGTATCCAAAGTACGAACGAGATGGATGTTTGTTGTCCCAACCATTCTTTTACCAATCCAAATAAGGAAAGGGTATAAGTTATTTTTAACAAAGCTTTCATCTTGTTGATTTCTAGGTGTAGTGCTTTTCTCTCGTGCTGCCTATTAATACTAATAGAGTGGGATTGACCTGTAATATGGAACCAATAGGTGTAACCTTTCGCTCAATACTAAAATGGATAATGGAAGCATATGCGACTGCATCAATCGGGGATACTCAAGAGAAGGAATTATTCTATTTCTAAACTTCATCTTCAACAAGCGTAGATTTTTTTTTCAATAACCTATAAATAATAAGTTTTTTCTATATTCAACTTTTATGTTTTTAAGTTTTTTGTAAAAAAAACACGTCCCTGGTTGTCGCACGAAAGCATGAGATGAGTGATGTAAATTATGTAGAATAATATCTCTTCCAAAGGATGCTAAGCGGACACAGAGTAAAGCGTTACCTTTGCAAAATTGAATCTCAACACTGCCAATGAACATATTTAATAGTCAGACTAATGAAACATTGTTACAATTCAGTGAAACCAAATAAAAAGAAACTAATCAAAACCGAGACAGAGAATTTCAGCTCTAGAATGGTCCAGGCTTGTTGGACTACGTGGTGTCTCCCCCAAATCAAGGTCAGTACTACATTAAACAAAGGTAATGACATGTTAGCATGTAATATTAGGGAGAGGAAAGTCGTCCCAAATATGGATATCATCTGGATTTCAAGAACCATCTTTGTGGTGAATTTGACCTTAATAAGAACAAGTCAAATTGTATTAGAGCTTGCTTACTCAGTGTTTTTTTTTTGAAAAGTTAGGCATAAAGCCATATTATTGAAATTAAAAAATGGATGGGACATTATGGGCCTCGTTAAAACCTCCCTAAGCAAAACCCAGTGGGAAAAAACTTAGGAAGGAAAAAGAGTACCCCCGCATCCGAATACAAGACTAAGTACCACTATAATAAAAAGATTCAAACAACAATTATGGAAACTAAAAACAACCTCGTCAGGAGACCAATCCCAAACAAACAGAACACCCTCATAAGAACCATTACAACCTACACAAGATCTTTTAACGATGTAGCATCAACAAACAACGCACGAGAAAAGGGATGATCTTTCCACCAAGTCTTCGTCTACCGCCACACTCCCAGCTTGATATGAATCACTGTTCGCTGCACATTGAATGTTTCGTCACGAAAGACCACATTATTACGAAGCAACCAAATGTGGTAAATGCTGTAACAAAACGTCGACTGCCACATTCGCTTAGCCTTGCTTGATAACTGGGTAGAGAACCAGTCCGCATATATATCTCCTACCATGGGATGAAAAACAAATGCTACATTCCGCCATCGCAGTAAGAGCTTCCAAACCTCTTGAATCATAGAGCAATGAAACATTACATGCTCCACAGTCTCCAAGACCCTTTTACACCACGGGCACTAATAGGAATATGTTAGTTCCTGTTTCATACCTTGTACGTTTCTAGTTTGTAACTAGGAAACCCCTTATGTGTAATTTCACCGGTCTGGTTCAGTTAGTACAGACCCGGTTTTTCTTTGCCAATTGGTAAACCAGAATGCAACTCTGCTACTAATAGCTAGGCTAGAGTTCATTCATGTTCACTCACTTTCTTTCGAATACATAGAATGAACTCTCGATGTCTTTCTTCTCTTTTGGAAATAATACACCATTGCTGATTCTTTGTTAATTCCGTTCTTGATCTCGATCTCTCCTCTCGTCAAGTTTAACATGGTATCAGAGCAACTCTAGCACAATATTAAAATCATGAGTGGAGAAATAGTCGAAGAGAGTCAGGAAGACAAGACGAAGAACCAGAGAAAAGATGGTGTGAATGTTTCTTCCTCAATCGATGTAAATGACCCATTGTACGTTCACGCAACTGAACAACCGGGACAGTTGCTGACGACTAAATTCAGCGGTGAAGGGTTTCTTTCCTGGAAATGGGGCATACGGCGAGCTCTCAGGGCGAAGAACAAACTGGGATTCCTCGACGGCACCGTAAAGACTCCGAGTGAAGAAGACTCAGTAAGATTCGCAGCTTGGGAGCGCGCAAGTTTGCTGGTTTGTTCCTGGCTCATTTCTTCCCTTTCTCCCAACATAGCACGGAGCGTTACTACTGCGATGACCCAAAGGAGGTTTGGGAGTGGCTGATTAGAAGGTTCGAAGCCAAGAACCTCACAACCCTCCACAATGCGAAAGCGCAAATCGTCAGTTTGAAGCAAGGGGATGATAACGTCAATGATTACTTCATGCGTTTGAAGGAAGTCTGGGCTCAGTACGAATTGGCTCTTCCCAACGAGGTCTGTACGTGTTGTTCTTCGTGCAAATCAAGGGATTTACAGAGAAAAAAAAAGAGGATGAGGTGGTGATACACTTCCTCATGGGTCTCAACAAATTGTACCTCCAGTTGCGCGGACAAATCCTTGCAATGAAGGAAACACCGCCTCTCAAAGAGATTTTCTCACTGGTTCTCCCAGAAGAACAGATAGAGTCGGGTCAGACGAGAAGGAAGAAGAGGCCAAATCTGTAGCCCTAACCACAAAAGGAGGAAATAACAGCAACAACAACTTCTCGAGTCAGAAACAGAAAGCGACTTTTGGGACGGTAAACCCTAAGTTTGGAAATAAGAAATCCTCGCCAAGATTCAATAACTCCAGCAAAAAGGAACCACCAAAATGTTCAAATTACGGGAAGATAGGACATCTCCGTGAAGCTTGCTGGTGGCTTAATGGTTTTCCGAATGACGAAAACAGAAGATCTAGAGAAGTGAGAGTTGGGTCAGTCGTTGAATAAGAAAGAAATGCAAATACTTCAAGAGACGATGAAAAGAATGAATCTCCGGTTCAAGGGTTAAGCACAGAGCAACTCAATCAACTGGTAAACTTTCTGCAACAACAAAGAACTCAAACAGAAGCAACAACCACAACTCTTTTGGAGAGTTTTTAGGTAATTCCAAACCTAAGATTAATTTTATGCCATGCTTGAGTTCAAATGACGTTACAGTATTGAAATTGCTCAAACAAACATGGATAATTGACTCTGGGGCCACTGAACATATAACTGGAAATCTGTCACTTTTATCTGATTGCAAACTGCTGAAAATTGCTAAAGATGTTACCCTTCCTGATGGTCACAAGGAAGTTGTTCATAGCGTGGGAAATTTAATTATTGAAAATGTTGAGTGCCTGAAAAATATCATGTTTGTTCCTTCTTTTAAGTTTAATTTGCTTTCTTTAAGTAAGTTGATTGAGGCCTTAGCAGCATCTGTTATTTTCTTTCCAAACTATTGTGAATTGCAGGATTCTGAGAAGAAATTTGTGTAACAATAGGAAGACAAATCTCTGGTCTATATTTTCTGGATAGACATGCTTTGAGTAACTTTGTATTGAAACAGAGACAATTATTTTTAGCCTGTAATAGTATACTCGAAGATCATGTAAACACTGATAAAAATAAACTTTTGTCTCTGTGGCATCGTAGACTAGGGCACATACCATTTCAGAAAATGTGTAAGATACCAGATTTAGGAGTGAATGAACATGTCAAACTCAAGTCTGAAATAGTCCCTTGTAGCATATGCTTTAAGGCCAAAAGTAAAAGACTTAGATTCCCAACTTCTAGCATTAAAACACTTCAACCTTTCGAAATGATGCACATTGATGTTTGCGGGCCCATGAAAGACCAAACTACAGAGGGCTATCGATATTTTCTCACTCTAGTAGATGACTACACAAGGGGAACATGGATCAGACTTCTTAGGCAAAAATCTGAAGCTCTAGAAGAAATCAAAAACTTTGTTACCCTAATTGAAACACAAATGAACAGAAAGATAAAAATTATCAGAAGCGACAATGCAAAGGAATTAGGAAAATCAATTGAGGGAACTGAGTGTTATAAAAGGAAAAGGATTATCCATGAAACCACTTGCCCACACACACCCCAACAGAATGGGGTTGTAGAGAGGAAACAGGGCCACATCATGGAAATAGCCAGAGCCTTACTTTTTCATTCTGGTCTAGAAAACCAATACTGGGGTCATTGTGTTGAACAATCAGTTTACATAATTAATAGAATTCCAAGTAAGGCCATTCTAGGACAAACTCCTTTTGAAAAACTTTACAACACTAGACCAGATTACAATGACTTAAGGAGTTTTGGATGTCTCTGTTACATCACAAATGTCAATCCAAGCAGGAGTAAGCTTGATTCAAGAGCTTTTCCTTGTATATATCTTGGCCCTTGTAAAAACTCAAAAGGAGCCAAGGTTCTGTCTTTAGAGGAAAACACCATTAAAATCAGTCATGACATAACATTCTTTGAACACATTTATCCTCTAAAAGAAAAAGAATGGAGAGACAGTTTAAGTAACAATCAAAACGATGAAATTTACCCTTTCCCTAATATATACATTGAAGATGATCCCCATGACACATAAACAAACCAAGAGGTTTCTGAAACAGATCAGAGAAACATTGTCTTAGAATAGCCACAGACAGAAAGTGAAGATGTAACACCCCAACTAACAACAACATACTTAACAACAAACTGCAGCGGAAAACATACCTCATCACATTACTTAACTCATTGGTGTTACACGCCGTTAACCACCCACGTGGCTAACAAGGCTAACATTTACACAATTGTATCGGTCTGATGGACTAGATCCCCGAGCAACTACATATTACCAACTCCACTATCATTACCAACATTCATTATACAAAACCCTCCAACTGTACCGAGTATTCACTACTAATGCCGAGAACAATTTCGGTCTTACTACACCTACAGATTACAAGTAATTACATCAATTACCCGTACACGATAACTACCCCGTCCTACTCTCGAACGGCACCAGCTCCTTGTACCTGAAACAGAAAAAGGAAAGAAAGGGTGGCCCCCCAGGGGGCTCAGCACCTTTGCTGGTATGGTAATCCCGCAGCCCACATGCTACCGGGCCACGCACAACTATTTGTCGTCTTAGCATGCAGTTGATTACATTTAGATCAAGCATGTAAATCATAAACTCACAACACAATACATTACACCTCAGTGGGCTTAACAAAGATAACTCATTTATACTTAACAAATCACTCATTGAGTTCTTCAACCCTATAGTATCTCTCCTCTAACGGAGCTATTACCTTAATAGACGACATTTACCCACTATCGGGTTTCCACAAACGTCTCTTTTACATACTAGGAATCATATCCATGACCCTCACAAATCGCTTCTAAGCAACATATAACATCACATCACAATAACTCTGCAACATAACAATAACACATACATAACGGGTACGGATCTCTTAGGAACCGGCCCAAACATAGTTAGTACACTGGTGAGCCTAGGGAAAGATATCACCCCCATGTTAAGCCCGTTATAACAACACTCATTACCGCCCTAATAGTCGGACGAGTAACTTACCTAAAGATGGATCGGATTTGGTGACCCGAACACACCACACAAACACATGTTCCCCCTAAACCGATCGTAAGTCAGAATAGCTAAGCTTTGGGATAAGCTAATGGGAGATCATAACCCGTGAGGGAAACAACCATAACAGAGAGAAGGGTAAAGCTAAGAAGGATACCCACTCCCAAACAACGCGCGACCGGCCAAACCGGATTCCTCACTATGTTAGTACATACTTACTTTTAACTTTTCGTTAGAACTCCACTACGGAGTCTATCGTACCTACACACCATACAGTATTACATTTGGGTTAAACATACAAGGGAGATCCCTACATTCACGTACACATACCACACATTTAACTCACGCATAGCCGTGGTTAGAACGCCCCACAGTTCGGGTCGTTTAATCCGAATACCAAACTCTCATGTGATCCTAGACTCAGTTAGCTAAGGGTTAACACCTTCGAGGTTAAATGGTATCGGAACCAGGTGCGCCACATACATGAATTACTATAAACTCATTACATGTTTTATCTTACAAGGTGGCAAACACACAGAAAACACATTGGCATACAAGCCGGTGTAATCCGGTAGGACACAGGTTGCAAGAAAACCATACCTGTCACATCGTCCACTCTAACGTGTCGTCTTAAGTTCCTTGAACAGTTCTCGAACAACTGGTAACATTACATTTACTTTTATTAACATCGGGGTAACATAATTGTTTAAAGTCTAATGCTCATAACTTACCCTCGTTAACTAATTAAATAACTTGCCACTTTTAACTTGTTTCACTTTCACATTTTACTACAACTTTTCAGCCACTTGGTTGTCTTTATAACACACCTAACATATCCTTAACATCCCTATAATATCATCTCTAACTTATCCCCATCTTTAGACATCATTTAATAACTTAAAAACCAAGTTTATTAGTGGTCCGGGACTTGGTCTCTAACCTAGGTCCCGGACCTATACTTAACAATCCTCTCGGTTTCTTTTAATGGGGTGGTCCGGGACTTCATATAGGTCCTAAGTCCCGGACCATTCTAGGCAAAAATCTCTCGGTAATTTAAGAAGGTTGGTCCGGGTCCTTGTACAAGACCCAAGTCCCGGACCTAAAACTATGAAAAACTCACGGCATTTTTTGATATATGGTCCGGGACATGACCCATGACTTAGGTCCCGGACCCAACCTACAGAATCGACGTACTGCAATTTTTCTAGTCCTGCTGCTTAAGCTCTTTACACCCATCATAAGTATAGCTTCCCAAATGATTTTACGTACACTCTTATACTCAAAATTTCACCAAATATACACCACATAACAACATAGTGCACAATTTAAATTGCATAGCACTTAGGCTCTTAAAATGCATAAATCTTAAACACTGAATTTCCACAATAAATTTGCCTTTCACCTGCAAATACAAACAGCAACACGTATGTTTTTTTACTAGCCTTTTGAGAACATTTTCTAAGTCATTTACCATTGGCTCTTTAGGTAGTTTCAGTAGACGACGTACGTTCATTTTCCAAAGGAATTTTAAGCTATTTTGATTAACATAAAACATGGAGGAAACACCATTTTTCTTTGAGTTTCCTTACCTTGAAGCAAAGGAGAACAATAATACGTAAAAAGATGAACTCAAGCTCCTTCCATGGAGATTCCTCCTGGCACCAAAGTGGAGCTCTTGAAGATTTGAAAGAACTAAGTCGAAGAGCTTGATGAAACTAAGAGATCGGTGGTCTTAGTTTTCGATTTGGATAAGTGAGCTAGGAGTTACATGGGTTTGAAGTTGGCATATGGTGCTGGTGCTGGTCGATCGTGAAAGAGAGCAGGGAAGGGGATGGCTATGTGAGACAGCAAAAGGAAATGAAGGAATGAAGAGAATTCACTGATTGCAAATGCTTTTGAAGATATTAATTGTTTACATAAAGCAAATAGTACTCTCTCTTATTTACTCACTTATTTGTTCAATCAGCTAGCAAGGGTGACGACTCACCACATGCAAAACCGGCCCCCATTAAACATAAGGGGTTAATTAGTCTTTATTGCTCAATTAAATTACATATGTTGACATATGTTACAAACTAGCTTATAAAAGTCACTATTCATAATAACAAGGCACTTTGAAATGGAATTTTCGATTTCCCATTAATTTAAACTTCCAAATGTGATACTAAATAGTACACATATTAATTAAAGAGTATTGATGGACATTTAGCCATTCAAAACTCATTTACACGACAGTTACTCAAAAACGTGCTTTTTAAGGCTCCTTAAAGCACATTTTGTGTTTTAACTTGTTTCCAAGCTCAGTTTTCTTTGGTAATTGATTTAATAGGCTCATTAATATATAAGTAAGGTCTTGGTAAGTTTATTAAGTCTTAACCAAGATTATCCCAAGCTTAGAGCATATTTTGCCCTTTATCGCCTTTAAGGCATTTAATTGTATTTACTATTTATTAAATTGTTTATTAATGTTTCTAAGACTCTTTTTAGTCTTAATAATTTATTAGTTAATGTTTAAACAACATATCAAGGTTTGGGGTATTTCAGTCTACCCCCCTTAAAAGAACTTCGTCCCCGAAGTTCACACTTCCCACATATCATTGGTTTAGAATACGGGAATTACTTGTATAATAAAACACTTCCATAACCAAACATACTTTACATCATAGTCCCGGACTTGACGGTCCGAGTAACATATCCACATCCGTACATCACATAACATACTTACATAGTAACCTCGGACTTGCTGGTCCGGGTACCTTAACAACATTTGCACATACATAACAACCCTTAGACTCTCACGTCTGGGCAACATAACAACATTTAGACCCATAGGTCCTGATAACATAACATCCTTTAGACACATAGGTCTAGGTAGCACAACAACATTTAGACTCATAGGTCTTGATAACACAACACTTTCGGAACTTAAACCACATTAGGACTCAAGGTCCAATTAAAAAAAATTCTTACACATTCCACACAACATGTCTTAGCACGTATAGCAGCTAAAAATTTCTTTTACATGCACCGTGCTCCCGTAGAACCCGGTCGCGATGGACACATATTGTCCCCGTTCCTTTGGGAGATCAAAACAATCACTTAAATTTAAAATTTCCTTATGAGGTTAAGTAAGACAACTTAGCTATGTAAGGTATCTATCGACGTTTTATAAATACCGGTTCAAAACCCTTTTGAAAACACATACAACTCCAAGTCCAACTTATGCTCTTTATTCCCTTTTTCCAATGTGGTTATTTGTGACCACTTGTAGGGAGCTTCAAGAATCATCCAACCCTGATGTGATCAGCATCAATGTTGAACTATCCTTCCACCCCAATTTGTGTTCGGCTTCCCTTGATCGCATGCAAATCAAGTTCCACCTCCCACTTCATTTTCAAGCATCAACTAATACACTCATTTACAATTTTCTATCTTTTAGTTTTTTTTCTAGTCGTAATCATTACATCTCCAAGGATAGAACTCAGTCTATCAGTTATCTCCATTCACTTTAATCCAGTTACCTAGGGAATCTTATTCTCACTAGGTTCTATGTCGGTTTCATACTCTTTCATAGATCACTATATTGTACATATACACATATTTTATCAAAATACAACACACAGTTTTACATTTAGTACCATATGAACATATACTGTCGGGGTTTTTGTTCCCCGGGAGTTTCTGTACTCCCACACCTGTACTCTCACACACAACTGTTACCTAAAATAAACACATTCATCACAATGGTATTCGCATCTTCTGTGCGTAATTACCACAATTAAACCATGAATGAATGTGTATGTTTATGTAACACACACACCACTCATCAAAACAAATTATTTCGTGCTATGCACAACATAGTTCACGTACACTTGTACGGTAAAATACACTAAGTGGTTTTGCGCTCTACCCCCCTTAAAAGGGATTACGCCCACGTAATCAATCACTTAATCACCGGTTAATAACGTCCTACCGTCGTGAAGTGTTTCGTCTCCACGCGGTTCATTATTTAATGTGTTCTGGTTTGAGGATCTTAGCCATATTGGCGGTTTAGTCCCTTAACCAGATTTCTCCTTAGAGTTTATTTAATCCATAACCAGTTTCGATTCTGGCCTGTGAAACTTCTAGGCTTTAATAATTAGCCATTTACACATATTCACAACACACATCTAACACTTGAATAATTTAGGGCTTAATTTGCCCTATACATTGTTCTTACTGTATTATACATCCCCGATTATCACCTTTATCTAGGTAACAACGGTTTCTCAACCGGCGCGTGGTATCACTTACCACGAGCGGACTCGGTGAGTTTCACAACTTCCCATGCACTTCTCTAACAACTTACTGTGTTCACCATGATTTACTTAATTTCTTTCAACATTTGAGCTACTACCTATGTGTAGTACTTTGTCGGTTAATTCCGACACCTGTGGTATATTCCATACCATTGTTTAACACACTGTGTAACTATAGTCACTTATTGTGAATCAAGTATCCTTCCATTGATACGACCTTGCATTTCCTATGCTTCGGTCTTTATCGTGTTATAATTCTCTTTAAACTTCTACCACATTTGACATTTCCCGAATTTCTAGCTACCCCACTCGATCATTACTGTACAAGAGCAATACCAAAACGCTCAGTCATACAGAGTGCAGAGGCGTAAACTCTTGACAGTAAATCTCTTATGCGATTGCAAGGAATTTACACTGTATTCCTTATCACATAGTATCAAATACTGGCTTGTTGCCCAGCCTGTATATCACCATTTATCTTACATGTTCCTTGTGTCTAACTCATAACTGTGCCTGCTGGCTATGTTATTATTTAGCAATACCCATGCAACGGTCGCTTACTGCGCACCGTGCGGTTACTCATTATATAAGATCAACTCACACTGCATCTGCTATTATATTAGCTTCCGCCATTACACTGTGCCTTGCCACTTATTTGGCTGATTACTGAATACTCTATTCTTCGAGTCTCTATGCTCCTTGAGCGTTGCTCACTACATACTTAGCATCCCACACCTATGGTGGTTGCTTTCAGGCTTATTACTCTTCATTCAGTCTCCACAACTGGTACAAACACTAATTTTCGTATTATTCTTACTCACATCATTCCTGGGTAGTAACAATATGGTCAACTTTTAACATATTTCCTTAGACAATACCTACCACTACCGTTCGTGGCGGCCTTTTCACAATACTAAGAGGTATTCATCCCCACTCTTAAAGCAGTGGTTCGTTATCCACTTTATTACTTATATAACATAAACTTTCGTAGTCAACAAAATTCACTTATGACATTTTACTTGTGGCTTATAAGCCCTATTGCCTCGAGCTCCGCTCATTATTGGCTGTTCACATTCATTTACTTCTTCGAACAATATTATTCAGTTTACAGGTTGTACTGGGCTCCATGAGAAGGTCGGTATTCCTTTCATGGGATGTCCCTTCCAGGATGTCAGACTTCCTTCTGACGCCTTATGATTAAACTGGGTGTTAGTTTCAACCCTTACGTTTCTGTCACGTTATTTCATTCAACCCCTACTGATCCAAACACCCTTTTAAGGACAGCTCCTGGGTGTTACCAAGTTATGCCATTATATCTGGCTTTCACTTATGAGTACATTTAATTAACTACATTTCCTTGCGTTCTTGACTGGGTTAAATATTCTTTTTTTTTGTGAGATTGATATCTCTAGTGATCCTCTCGGGAGTCTCATCCCGATCATTGTACACTAAGGTATCCACAGTAGGCATCCGCCTCACTATATTTAGGCCGGGTCTCTCCAGCTATTACATTCATCCCTCAGGATTATTATGACATATTCCATGTCCTTATTTACCAACTAGTGCACTTCGCACTTGCTCACCTTTAAATGTTTCCTTAAAATGAATTCACTGATTCTTTTAGTCTTATTGACCTTACTGATTCCTTTACTTCCATCATTCTTGGTAATTTCTTACTTTGTCTGATTTCTTTACTTCTGTCCGTAGTATGGAGTCGACTACTTCCCGTGTTCCAGACTCTGCTCGTATACATATATGGGGTATCCTGTTGATACATTGCTACTTACCCGGTTAACCTATAAGAAGGTCTGCCAGGCCCACAAGCTCCTATCGGAGTGCGGTCGTCCCACAATTCAGTTGGTACACTCGTAGTGTCCGTCACGCGCCTAGGCGAAGTACTCTGTTGTCAACTCCCTTATATTATCTTGCGATAGTATGTATTCCATGCTTCCCGAGCTTAATCAAGGGAAGGTTTTTCCACTGTTGTACTTTTGTGGTCTCCATCCAATCCCTCGGGTTGCTACCCTTGTGTTTACCGGTTTCCGCCCGGTTATTTAAAGTCACTGGGTATAACTTACCTACCATGTGGCATGAGGCCGGTGTAGGTCTCTGGTTTGGTTTCAAGAAGTTGGAAATAAATGGGTTTGAAAGAAAATTTGGTTTGAAAAGGTTTTGAAATGAATTCGAGTTTGAAAGAAAAATTTCGTGGTTTCACAACGTTTCCTTGCTTTAACCAAGTCTAGCTTCTTGCTGACTGGTGTACTTCCAACTGCAGAGGTTAGGCTGCTAAGCCCTTCCATAACCATGCTGGTCTCACTTAACTTCACGGTACTTTACTAAGTACTTATAGTTGTAAAAATTTTCCCCATACATCCTTGTTATAGCAGCACTTGCCATGGCAAGTGCGCCATACTGACTGGCTGTCTGTTCGACACACATCTGTTGGGTATTGCTTTCACCCGTCCTGACACCAGTGGCCTTGTTGGCCCACACCTTATCTTACAGCCTTAATAATAATCTTCTGGGTACTTCTCACTGTCTACATATGATAATCATTAACTAGGGTGTTTCCCATTCTGGGAGACCCCTTTTTCTTAGTATTACATCCTCCTTGCACTACGTTGTAGTTCCTTAATCGGCTGGTATACCGTTGGTGTACTAGTTAACATTGTAGCCCCGTAGACACTCGTCTCGGTTTTCATTACCTCACTACTTGCCTGTTGCACGCTTGGTGCGTTGCAAGCTGGTTGTTCTCGACTGCTCGGCATGTCGATCCAGGTTGCTGGAAATTCTATTCTCTTATACACCAGATTTTTCACTTTTCGCTACCTTATGCGGCAGTCATTGTTAAATGGGAACCGTCTTCGGGATTCACACCTTTCGGCTCTACCGTGTGACAGGCTCTTCGTACTTATAAGGACATTTAAATACAGCCAGATCGGGTATTCCCGAGTGAGAGAGGACTTCCATCTCTCTGGCGTTCTTTCCCAAGTTGTAACCAGGGATTGTGGAGGGTGGGATGTATATGGTAGGTTTCCAATATTCATTGGTTCTCCTAACTAGCGTATCTCTCACGCTATCACTCATCCCTTAACCCACATGTACTGAAATCCTAACTCGGTACTTCCTAAGCTCGGTAATTCAGTCATCAGAGCGACACTCCGCTCTGATACCACTTTTTGTAACACCCCAACTAACAACAACATACTTAACAACAAACTGCAGCGGAAAACATACCTCATCACACTACTTAACTCACTGGTGTTACACGCCGTTAACCACCCACGTGGCTAACAAGGCTAACATTTACACAATTGTATCGGTCTGATGGACTAGATCCCCGAGCAACTACATTACCAACTCCGCTATCATACCAACATTCATTATACAAAACCTCCAACTGTACCGAGTATTCACACTAATGCCGAGAACAATTCGGTCTTACTACACCTACAGTTACAAGTAATTACATCAATTACCCGTACACTAACTACCCCGTCCTACTCTCGAACGGCTCCAGCTCCTTGTACCTGAAACAGAAAAGGAAAGAAAGGGTGGCCCCCCAGGGGCTCAGCACCTTTGCTGGTATGGTAATCCCGCAGCCCACATGCTACCGGGCCACGCACAACTATTTGTCGTCTTAGCATGCAGTTGATTACAT
Organism: Limonium bicolor; assembly: GCA_023374045.1. Lineage (NCBI taxonomy): Eukaryota > Viridiplantae > Streptophyta > Magnoliopsida > Caryophyllales > Plumbaginaceae > Limonium > Limonium bicolor. The sequence continues at coordinate 269,778,429 of CM041778.1, read as the reverse complement.
TTAAATCAAGCATGTAAACATAAACTCACAACACATACATTTCACCAATGGGCTTAACAAAGATAACTCATTTATACTTAACAATCACTCTTAGTTCTTCAACCCTATAGTATTCTCCTCTAACGGAGCTATTACCTTAATAGACGACATTTACCCACTATCGGGTTTCCACAAACGTCTCTTTTACATACTAGGAATCATATCCATGATCCCACATCACTTCTAAGCACATATAACATCACATCACAATAACTTGCAACATAACAATAACACATACATAACGGGTACGGATCTCTTAGGAACCGGCCCAAACATAGTTAATACACTGGTGAGCCTAGGGAAAGATATCACCCCCATGTTAAGCTCGTTATAACAACACTCATTACCGCCCTAATAGTCGGACGAGTAACTTACCTAAAGATGGATCGGATTTGGTGACCCGAACACACCACACAAACACATGTTCCCCCTAAACCGATCGTAAGTCAGAATAGCTAAGCTTTGGGATAAGCTAATGGGAGATCATAACCCGTGAGGGAAACAACCATAACAGAGAGAAGGGTAAAGCTAAAAGGATACCCACTCCCAAACAACGCGCGACCGGCCAAACCGGATTCCTCACTATGTTAGTACATACTTACTTTTAACTTTTCGTTAGAACTCCACTACGGAGTCTATCGTACCTACACACCGTACAGCATTACATTTGGGTTAAACATACAAGGGAGATCCCTACATTCACACACATACCACACATTTAACTCACGCATAGCCGTGGTTAGAACGCCCCACGGTTCGGGTCGTTTAATCCGAATACCAAACTCTCATGTGATCCTAGACTCAGTTAGCTAAGGTTTAACACTTCGAGGTTAAATGGTATCGGAACCAGGTGCGCCACATATGAATTACTATAAACTCATTACATGTTTTATCTTACAAGGTGGCAAACACACAGAAAACACATTGGCATACAAGCCGGTGTAATCCGGTAGGACACAGGTTGCAAGAAAACCATACCTGTCACATCGTCCACTCTAACGTGTCGTCTTAAGTTCCTTGAACAGTTCTCGAACAACTGGTAACATTACATTTACTTTTATTAACATCGGGGTAACATATTGTTTAAAGTCTAATGCTCATAACTTACCCTCGTTAACTAATTAAATAACTTGCCACTTTTAACTTGTTTCACTTTCACATTTTACTACAACTTTTCAGCCACTTGGTTGTCTTTATAACACACCTAACATATCCTTAACATCCTATAATATCATCTCTAACTTAACCCCATCTTTAGACATCATTTAATAACCTAAAAACCAAGTTTATTAGTGGTCCGGGACTTGGTCCTAACTAGGTCCCGGACCTATACTTAACAATCCTCGGTTTCTTTTAATGGGGTGGTCCGGGACTTCATATAGGTCCTAAGTCCCGGACCATTCTAGGCAAAAATCTCTCGGTAATTTAAGAAGGTTGGTCCGGGTCCTTGTACAAGACCTAAGTCCCGGACCTAAAACTATGAAAAACTCACGGCATTTTTGATATATGGTCTGGGACATGACCCATGACTTAGGTCCCGGACCCAACCTACAGAATCGACGTACTGCAATTTTTCTAGTCCTGCTGCTTAAGCTCTTTACACTCATCATAAGTATAGCTTCCCAAATGATTTTACGTACACTCTTATACTCAAAACTTCACCAAATATACACCACATAACAACATAGTGCACAATTTAAATTGCATAGCACTTAGGCTCTTAAAATGCATAAATCTTAAACACTGAATTTCCACAATAAATTTGCCTTTCACCTGCAAATACAAACAGCAACACGTATGTTTTTTTTTACTAGCCTTTTGAGAACATTTTCTAAGTCATTTACCATTGGCTCTTTAGGTAGTTTCAGTAGACGACGTACGTTCATTTTCCAAAGGAATTTTAAGCTATTTTGATTAACATAAAACATGGAGGAAACACCATTTTTCTTTGAGTTTCCTTACCTTGAAGCAAAGGAGAACAATAATACGTAAAAAGATGAACTCAAGCTCCTTCCATGGAGATTCCTCCTGGCACCAAAGTGGAGCTCTTGAAGATTTGAAAGAACTAAGTCGAAGAGCTTGATGAAACTAAGAGATCGGTGGTCTTAGTTTTCGATTTGGATAAGTGAGCTAGGAGTTACATGGGTTTGAAGTTGGCATATGGTGCTGGTGCTGGTCGATCGTGAAAGAGAGCAGGGAAGGGGATGGCTATGTGAGACAGCAAAAGGAAATGAAGGAATGAAGAGAATTCACTGATTGCAAATGCTTTTGAAGATATTAATTGTTTACATAAAGCAAATAGTACTCTCTCTTATTTACTCACTTATTTGTTCAATCAGCTAGCAAGGGTGACGACTCACCACATGCAAAACCGGCCCCCATTAAACATAAGGGGTTAATTAGTCTTTATTGCTCAATTAAATTACATATGTTGACATATGTTACAAACTAGCTTATAAAGTCACTATTCATAATAACAAGGCACTTTGAAATGGAATTTTCGATTTCCCATTAATTTAAACTTCCAAATGTGATACTAAATAGTACACATATTAATTAAAGAGTATTGATGGACATTTAGCCATTCAAAACTCATTTACACGACAGTTACTCAAAAACGTGCTTTTTTCCTTAAAGCACATTTTGTGTTTTAACTTGTTTCAAGCTCAGTTTTCTTTGGTAATTGATTTAATAGGCTCATTAATATATAAGTAAGGTCTTGGTAAGTTTATTAAGTCTTAACCAAGATTATCCCAAGCTTAGAGCATATTTTGCCCTTTATCGCCTTTAAGGCATTTAATTGTATTTACTATTTATTAAATTGTTTATTAATGTTTCTAAGACTCTTTTTAGTCTTAATAATTTATTATTTAATGTTTAAACAACATATCAAGGTTTGGGGTATTTCAGAAGAGAACCAACAAACTCACACTCAGCAACTAGATAGTGAAGAAAACCAACAAACTGAAACCACTAGTCTTAGAAGATCCACTAGAACACATATCTTCCCCTCAAAATATGATGACTATGTTTGTTCGGCAGTTCAGAACAAAAATGATTTATTCTCTACCATTTTAGCAGCTAGACTAGACCAAGAAAATCCAATCAATTTCATCCTTTCTGCTGTCAACAGTCTCACCGATCATATACCACATCACACTATTCTCTCCTGCTCTCTAAACCAAAATGCCAACACTTTTCTTGATCAATTAAATAGTCTAGATGAGCCCTCAAACTTCAACATGGCCAGTAAGGATCCTAGATGGGTCAAAGCCATGACTGATGAATTTGAGGCTTTAAAACAAAATAAAACATGGTCTATAGTGGATCTTCCTAAAGGAAAACGTGCCATCAGCTGCAAGTGGGTTTATAAAATGAAATTCAAAGCTGATGGGAGCCTTGAAAGGTTCAAGGCAAGACTAGTGGTAAGAGGTTTTACTCAAAAACAAGGTTTAGATTACGAAGAAACATTATCACCAGTGGTCAAACACACTACCATTCGTGCTTTAATTATAATAGCCATAAAGAAGAAATGGACCATAGACCAACTAGATGTTAATAATGCTTTTCTTTATGGAAATCTCCATGAAGATGTCTATATGAAAATACCGGAAGGTCTTAGGGTCAATGGGGAAAATAAAGTGTGTAAACTCCACAAGTCCATCTATGGTTTAAAACAAGCCTCTCGCCAATGGTATGAGAGGCTTACCAAATTCCTAAAAACTCTAGGGTTTGATCATTCCGAGAATGATCATTCCTTATTTATAAAGAAAAACAGAAACAGCATCACATTTCTCGGTATATATGTAGATGATGTTCTTGTTGTTGGAAACAACAACAAAGAAATAAACTTTCTGAAAAAACAGTTAGATAAAGAATTCAAGATAAAAGACTTGGGAAGACTTCATTATTTCCTAGGAATGGAATTCCTTCAAACAAAGGAGGGAATGATAATGTCTCAACAAAAATACTCAAAACAGATAGTGAAGGAATTTGGGATGGATCAAAACAGAACCACTGTTTCTCCCTTACCAATGAATCTGAAACTTTATAAAGATTCAGGAACCAAACTTGAAAATCCCACTACTTATCAGTGTTTAGTTGGAAAATTAAATTTCCTTACAAACACAAGACCTGATATATGTTATGCGGTCCAATACCTCAGTCAATTCTTACAATCACCAACAACAGAACACCTTAAAGCCGCATACCATACACTGTCTTACATAAAGGGAACTTCAGGTTTTGGATTGTTTTTTAATCAGAGAAATGAGTTTGATCTGGTAGCATTTTGTGACTCAGATTGGGCTTCATGCCCAATCACAAGGAGATCTGTATCGGGCTACTATATCCTTCTTGGAGGTTGCCCTCTGAGCTGGAAGTCCAAAAAGCAAGTATCTGTCTCATTGTCTTCTGCAGAAGCAGAATACAGAGCAATGAGACAAGTCACTAGTTGTAACACCCCTACTACGCACTTAATAATAACTGAAATCGCAGCGGAAATTAAACAACTAAACGATTGGTGCTACAACGCCGTCAACCACCCATGTGGTTAACAAGGCTGAATAAATACAAGTTGTATCGGTCTGATGATCAGACTCCCGAGCATAGAAACTAAAACCATAAGTACATATACACATTACCGAGTATCTAGCTTACAACCCATAATTATACACTGTCACTGTAAACTTCCATTGTACACTGTCAACAACTGAAATATATATTGCCACGGGAGCACAGGCGCATCCCGGGCCCGATATCCAAAATTTGGCCACAGTATTTCTTAGCCTAGATCTAAAGCCACTCCGCTTCTTCGATCCTCATCCTGCAAATAAACATAGCCCCCAAAGGGGGTCAGCAACCCTTTGCTGGTATGGTTAACGCGCAGCCCATCGGCTACCGGGATACGCGCAACTATTTGTCATGATAACATGGCATTCATTTTACACAACAACAACATATATACAATGGCATAGCAAGAATATTGCATAGCAAATAACTTCACACATAACACACAAGAACGAATCCTTTTAGGAAACGAACCAACAAGTTAGATCACATGGAGAGCCTAGAGGATGTTGCCAAACTCATGCTAAGCTTGTTACATAACTCGTCACCGTCACTTAAAATTGAACGGATAACTTAATCACAAGGGGTGCCGGATATAGTGATCCCAAGCACACCGAATAAACATAGTATGCCCCTGTGGCCCGACGTGAGTCAGTAAAATAGCCTTGGATAAGCTAAAGGGAAGATTGAAACCAAATTGGAAAACAACCTTAACATACAAAGAGAATCAAACCGGTAAATGACATCGACCCCCATACTCACACGCGTGGCCGGAACTACCGGACTCCTCACTTCCCCGTTAGCACTTGTTAGTAACTCAACATTGTAACACAATACACAGATCACAATCAAGTGATTAAGTCTTGTTAGACACACACAAGGGAAATGAGTCGCATCTCAACAACACAATAATATAACAACTGTAAACTCATTACACGACTTAAGTCTTACAAGGTCATAAACACACAGAAAACAAACAACACACAAGCCGGTGTAAACCGGTAGGCAACAGACTGCAAGAAAACCATACCTTGGTCCTTGCTTCGTTTGGTTTCCACCTTGAGAGAATCCTATACACATTTAGTAACGTCGGTTAATTAACGCACTAGTCCATTATTAACTTATTACGTCACATAACTAGTTTATTTTATTTGTCGTTATAACCTATTTAACATGTCTTGAACAACCTCATTTAACCATTGCTAGTTAATCACTATTTTTAGACAACGTTTCCCACTTTAAAAACAACATTTTTGGTCCATACAGTGGCATGTCCGAACTTGTGTCCGAGCTTCCGAAGTTCGGACGCAAGTCGAGACCCTAAACTGGAAACAGACGCATGTCCGAACATTGGTCCGGACTTCGGAAGTTCGGACATGGGTCGAGGCAAAATTGAAAGAAAAATCTGATGTGTCCGAACATGTGTCCGGACTTCAGAAGTTCGGACACAGTTCGAGGCTAGTTCTGAGGAAAAGACGGGTGTGTCCGAACTTCCATGTTCGGACAGAAGTTCGGACATAAGCCGAGACTCTGGAAATTTTCTCGCAACAGGGCCTGTCCGAACGTCCATGTTCGGACGGATGTTCGGACATGCCCAAAACATTCATTTTCCTAAGCCTTTCAACACTTAACCAATTCCTACCAAAATCTCCAACACTTATAGTATTTTCTCCTAGGTTACTAAGTGGTGTTTCATGCCTATTTTAACCATTATACCAAAGTATTTCCTCATCATTTAAACATCATCTCCCAAGTATCTTTCTTATTAACCAAATTCCTTATGTCATTCTTGTAATCCCTTTTACAAGTTTATACCTTCTCCTTGTTTTACCAAAGTTTGCATAAATCCTAGAACAACTCTAAGAAGACTTTGGTGTATCCCAAAACACTCATTTGATTTCCAAAATTTCCAAGATAATGCGTAAGTCATTCCCAAGACTTTTCTAGTTCACCAAACTCATTTAAACACTTATAACTTCTTACACTTACTTAATTTTCGACATGGTTTCTCCTAGAATATCACTAAGCCCAAAACACATTGTTTTCACCATTAAACATACTAGAACACTAAAATCCATCAAGAACACTCTTATACACAAAACTTCACCAAATATACACCACATTACAATATAGTGCACAATTTAAATTGCATGGCACTTAGGCCCTTAAAATGCATAAATCTTAAACACTGAATTTCCCACAATATATTTGCCTCTGACCTGCAAATACACACAACAATACATATGTCCTTTTACTAGTCTCTTTGAGAACATTTTACTAAGTCATTTACCATTGGCTCTTTAAGTAGTTTCAATAAACAATATAAGCTCATTTTCCAAAGGAATTATAAGCTATTTTGGTTAGCACATTTACCTCTTTTCCTCACAACTTCTTTCTTGTTTCAGAAATCTGTAAGGATATTTGCTTGCTTGTCAACTTCTAAACAACATACAAGCAAGGTAATGAGTATACAAGCTTTGTGCTTCATCTCATTATAAACCCTAAGTACACATATTGTCTTAGAACACTTAGGTAATTGTTTTACCTTAGATCTTGAAGAGAGTTTGGATATTTGTCAAGAGAGGACTCCACCTAGTCCTTGAATGGTTGGAATGAAGCTAGAACAAGGCAACATAAGGACACCATTTAAGGCAATTTTCAGACAACACAAACATGGAGGAAACATCATTTTTCTTTGAGTTTCCTTACCTTGAAGCAAAGGAGAACAATAATATGTGAAAAGATGAGCTCAAGCTCCTTCCATGGAGATTCCTCTTGGCACCAAAATGGAGCTCTTGAAGATTTGAAAGGACCAAGTTGACGAGCTTGATGAGACTAAGAGATTGGTGGTCTTAGTTTTTGATTTGGCCAAGTGAGCTAGGAGTTACAAGGGATTGAAGATGGTGTTGGTGGTGGTCTGCTTCAACCGTGAAAGAGAGCAAGGAAGGAGATGGGATACAGTGAGAATAAGGGAGATGAAGAGAATGATTGATTTTCCTTGCCTTTAGTAGATATTAGTTGTTACTTAAAGTAAATAGTAATTTAGCTATATTACTTATTTATTTGCTCAATAAGTTAGCAAGAGTGGTGACTCACCACATGTAAAAACCGGCCCCCATTTATAACATAAGGGGTTACTTAGTCATTATTGATCAATTAAATTACTTATGTTGACATATGTTACAAACTAGCTTATTTTAGTTGCTATTCACTAAAACAAGGCACATAGAACTGAAATCTTTGATTTCCTATTGATTTAAACTTCCAAATGTGATACTAAGTAGTACACATATTAATTAAAGAGTATTGCTGGACATTTATCCATTCAAAACTCATTTACAAGACAACTTTTCAAAAACGTGCTTTAAGACTCCTTAAAGCACATTTTGTGTTTTAACTTGTTTTCAAGCTTGGTTTTCTTGGGTAATTGATTTAATATATTCATTAATATATATATAAGGTCTTGGTAAGTTTATTAAGCCTTAACCAAGATTATCCCAAGCTTAGAGCATATTTTGCCCTTATTGCCATTAAGGCATTTAATTTCATTTACTGTCTTTTAAATTGTTTACTAATGTTACTAAGACTCTTTTTAGTCTTAATAATTTATTATTTAATGTTTAAACAACTTATTAAGGTTTGGGGTATTTCACTAGTGAACTAAGTTGGCTCAGTCGGTTATTAAATGAGGTAAGTTTAGAAAATATCACTCCTATTCTATAAACTGTGATAACCTTGCTGCAGTACATATAGCTAAAAACCCCGTTTCTCACGAACGCACAAAGCACATCGAACTCGATTGCCACTTTGTGCATGAGAAAATACAAGAGGGTTTAATCCAGGTTCAACATATACCCAGCAGACTGCAGTTGGCAGACGCCATGACAAAAGCACTAACTGGTAAGAACTGTCATAGACTGTTTGTTCCTATGGGTTTGTAGGAACAAGTTGACAAGGGTTAAAGAGGATAAAACAGCAAAAACAGCAATCTCCACAAGTGCAGGATGCAGTTTTTGAGGGGGGGTATTAGGAATATGTTACTTCCTGTTTCATACCTTGTACGTTTCTAGTTTGTAACTAGGAAACCCCTTATGTGTAATTTCACCGGTCTGGTTCAGTTAGTACAGACCCGGTTTTTCTTTGCCAATTGGTAAACCAGAATGCAACTCTGCTACTAATAGCTAGGCTAGGGTTCATTCCTGTTCACTCACTTTCTTTCGAATTCAGAGAATGAACTCTCGATGTCTTTCTTCTCTTTCTGAAAATAATACACCATTGTTGATTCTTTGTTAATTCCGTTCTCTCCTCTCGTCAAGTTTAACAGGCACATACTTTGACCAAGGGGGATAACATCCCTCTTGAACAGCAAATCCCTAGTTACCAATCTCCTAAGCAAAGAGAACCATACCGTCATGATAACTCGCGGCTCACAAAGCCCCTTCCACAATTTTTACAAGTCAATATCATCAGTCATATTCGTCGCCTCCATATCGGCAGCAATTAGCGAATCAGTAACGTCTTGACAAGGGAACATTTGTCCACCCGTGGCCACCAGCAATCATCTGGGAGATGAGGATCGACAGGTGCCACCGTCAGCATCTCATTCATCTGGGAGACCATCTCTAATTGCTTGCTTACTCAGTTGTAGCCTCTGCATTTGTTCCGATATGGCTCAACACAACATTTAGATGTTCGTCTCTTGGCAATCTGATACTAGTAATTTGTATGGGTAGATTGATTGTATTACTATTAAGATAATCTTATCTAGATTTCAGTTTAGGGTACAAGCTTTCTGGGAGGAGTGTTACTTGATGTTGGATTCTCTTACGTGAAAGATTCCCCGTGGTTGGTTTCAACTGTCTTATTCCCGCACCGTTCTTGTGTTTGCAACTAGTTTCATAGCATGTCATATTGCTTTGGAGCTTGCTTTCTAAGTGAAGAGTCATAACATTTGTTATGATCTAGTGCTTGAGTCGTAAGGAAGACTTTGTTCCGTGGTAATACGCACAAAGGAAGGTCTAAGGGGTAGTAGGATCTATAGTCTTAACTTTGTTTATTTCATGTTGTAATTGTGTATGGTTTTTATTTGATTAGGATATGTTGCTTATCAGGACCTTTAGTCTTTGGTTTTTGTTTAAGTTGGAAGCTGAATTTTGTCCCATTCCTCCAAACTTGTTCTCTAAGATTTTGGGAATCTGATACATAATTCTCCATGAATAAAGATTTTAGCTTAATAAAAAAATAGAGACAGTGAATTTTACCTACTTATTTCTTTCCATCATCGCTTTTGTACTTTTCCTCCTCGTCCTCTTCTTTTACATTTCTCCTTTCTCATTCGACACATCATTGTCTTGATGAGACTTTTTATCTTTTTACTCACTTTTCTTTTTCCCTTTCTCTATGACCCATATTTGCACGCTTACCCAAAATTGAAGATTGTTTATCACAATCGGCTCCCAAAATTTGTCACAGCAATTAGATTACTTGTTCGTGATATTTTTAAATAAGGTGGTTGCTGATTAGTTTCCATCGAGATAGATGACGCAAATGCATTTTTGTTTCCGTATAGTTGTACATGTAATTATTTAATGATGTGTTAGAACTTATAACAGTAAGTTACCTCTTGTTGCTTCGAAATTGTGTCCATACATATCAGTTTCTCTGTTCTCACAGAATGGAAGCCGTTGGTGAATTAAATTAAAATTACATTTCAGTCGCATATGCTCACAGGAAGTTGCCTGCAATAACTGTATGGGAGAATAGTAGGAGTATAATTCAATGTTTGTACAATGATATGAACACTTTGGGAATAGGCGGCATGGGCTCCGTTTAGCCGTTCCGCGTTGGTACGTATGCATATTTATAACATTGTGAGTTCTCTAGATTACCATATTAAAATGGCCCATTAGCTCAGTTGGTTAGAGCGTCGTGCTAATAACGCGAAGGTCGCAGGTTCGAGACTTGCATGGGCCATGAATGTTTTTCCCCCTCTCCTTCAGAAAAAAAAACCCCAGCTTACTCTGATCACGATTGCAGAAAGAGAACTGGTGGTGTGTGCATTTTAGCCTGAACTCTAACTGACCAGAATAGCCAGGTTAAATGAACATCGGATAAAACTTCAAGCAATGAAAGCAGCTCCAAGAATGCAATTTTTTTGGAAAACTGAGATAATTAGTGATAGAAAAAAAGCATCCACAACTACAACAAATAGGTTACAAACCAGTTCATGGGCAGAGAAACAAAAACACCACATTTAGTTTCCCATGGAACTTATAAGCTGCCACAATCAAAAGTTAAAGTACAACAGCATATACACGAAAGAGCATAATTACAGAAACTACGACCCTGCGCTGATAACCATAGGGCTTCTGCAATATAGCAGATCTTAGTTGCCAACAACTGGAGCAACCCCGTACGAGATAAATTCCACACCGAGAGAAGTGAAAGCACCCTTTGGAACTCTGCATAAAGAGAAAATATTAATAGGAAAATAAGGCAATGGCAACTGACCCCTCGATAGAGAAAAAATGAGAGTCGTAAATCAATAAATAAGAAGAATATGTACACACTGAGTTAAAAGATCAGCAACGAGATTGAGAATTGCTTCTATACAAAAATCTTGTAACCTAAAAGAAAATGAGAGTGTAAGCAATAGGTTAAATATGCATCAGACAAAAATGCAAGTAATGAAAGCAGCACAGAACACTTACTGCTGATCTAGGAATGCAAGGTAATATGACTTTCTTAGTACACCTGCTAGTAGTTCCGGGCCTAATCAAAAACTTTTGGGAAGCTGAGATAATCAGTGATGAAAGGAATATCCACAACCACGACAAAGAGGTTACAAAATAGTTCATGTGCAAAAAGGCGCTACACCAATTCAGTTTCCCATGGAGCTTATAAGCTGTGGCTGCCTCAATCAAAAGTTAAAGCATGATAGCGGTTACATGGAACAACAGAATTATCGAAACTACAATCACATGCTAATAACCATAGAGCTCTACAATATAATGTAGCATATTTGATAAGCATAGAGTTCATGTGCAGAGAAGCGCAACACCAAATTTAGTTTCCCATGGAACTTATAAGGTGTGGCTGCCTCAATAGGAAGTTAAAGCATGATAGCAGCTACATGGAACAGTAGAATTACCGAAACTACAATCACACACTAATAACCATAGAGACTGCAATATAATGGAGCATATTTGCTAACAATTGGAGCACCCAGTAACAAGATACAATCCACACCAAGAGAAGAGAGGCACACCCTTTGGAACTCTGCATAAAAAGAGAATATTAATTGGAAAATAGGGCAACGATGACTGGACCTCAAAAATAGAAAAACAAAGAGCAGTAAATAACTAAGCCTAACAAATCACCAATGAACTTGACATCGGTATATTTGCATCATATGGAGATATCAGGGAGGTCTGAATCCCCATGTAAATAGAACTCCATTCATCTTATCTACATTGGCATGGACCCACTGAAGTGTTGTTGTATGCAAATCAGGAAGGTCATTTTTAGGATCTAAAAATCCACAGTTCACCTAAATCACTCACAAAATGATAGAATAAGTTTTTTTGAGAAAAAAAGGATAAGAATAAGTTGCTGCTGGGACTTAATGTTTTTCTGAGTTGATTACTCCTTGTTTACCAAAATAAGCATATAACAATGAGAAAGAAAATCAATCTAAGTATTGATTATTTCCCTGTTATTTCACCTATGTGTTTGTTTGGGATGAAAAATATCCTACTTACTAATTGGTGCAAACAAACATGGATTTTACTGTGCAACTGTTATGGATCACTACTGAAGGAAACAGACCAAGGTGTAGAGATCTATCAAGTTCTTTGTCTAGAAATTTTAGCCACTTGAACACGCTCATATATCAACATATTTCTAGACTTGTCTATTAACAACCGTGGTTTGACACTAAGAACCGGAGCTTTCAAGTTGAGGCCTGCATTAGCAGTAGGAATAGCAAAGCTTCAGATATCCAGACAATCATTAGAGCAAGACGAATCATTGACACGCATGCATACAGTTAACCAAGCTCAAAATTCACTCTTAAAACCACTACAATTGCACAACAATCGATTAAGGGAAAGAGACATAGATCCAAGCTCATTTAACCACCTCACATGCAGCGCAATAGAGATCATATCCTTCTACTAAAAAATTTGATGAACAAAAAGGTATATTTGAAACAGATAATTCCAAGAGCATGAAAGAATATAGGGCTCAATTCCGACTTTTCTATTTACCCGAATCCTTTTTTTTTACTCCATTGATTTGATTATACGAATCCCACCACCGGCAAAAACATCGCCGAAAAAAATTTCCCTTAAATTAGAGAGGAAGAGGAAAACATACTCTTAGGGGAAGCAACATCCGAAATGAAGCTTAAGAAGAATGAAGTACATAGTGTGATTGATAGCAGAGGGATTCTTGTGAAGAAACCCATGCCAGCAGGTTCGGCTTCCCCCTGACTCACACTGCTCCTCGAAATGTTAGTCGGTAAGGAAGAGAGGAAGATGAACCGTCACTAAAACTGAAATATAGCGCGAAGGATATTTGTTTCCCCAACAACACATGGACCCTACCCTACTGCGGTCATACATTTCATGATTTTATTACGAACATTTTGAGCAGATATATGATGGGAGCTCTCGACTGGACAAGTATCTTGGTGTTCCCGACGACCTTAGGGGGCTAGACATTCTGATTTCAGATACCTGGTTGATTAGGTGATTCGGTTGGCCTAGGGCTGGAAGGGTAGGATCTCGTAAGCGGACATCAGTCTTTATCAAATCCGTCCTTCAAGAAGTCTCGGTTTACGCTATGAGCCTCCTCATGCTCCCCAAGAGAATAGCTAAAGAGCCCCACGCCGCTATCTCTAAATTCTGGTGGAATGGTGGGTCAAATGGTAGCCCTATTCATTGGGTTAGTTGGAAGTGTCTGTGTGGGAGGGTTATTAATATGGTTTTACTTACGAAGCACGGGTGGTGTCTCCTCTCTGACTGTCATTCCCTGGTGGTCTGGGTTCTTAAGGCAAGATAATATCATGATTGTTCTATTCTTGATGCTAGTGCTCCCAGAAATTGCAGCAGGACTTGGAAGGCTATCCCTTGTGGCCTCTCATCCCTCTTCTCATGAGAGTAGTTAGGAAGTCGATTAGAGTCAGGAGCTCCTCCTCCTTTTGGTTTGATTGCTGGGTTGCCAGAATGCACTCCTTTAGTCTCGTTTTGAAGCCTCGTCTAGGGTTGGAGCACGCGACTGGTGCGACCTTCGTCGACTCCAGCTCCTTACGCTGGAATACTAATCTGATTAGGGCGTCGATTGACCCAGTTGGCTGAGATGTGATCCTTAATACACCCATTAATCTTCTGGGGGAAGAGGACTCATTTGTGTGAAATTTCTCGAGGCATGGTCACTATACTGTTAGGTCAGGCAATTTTCTGGCACGTCAGCCTGTTGATGCTCCTAATTCCTCAGGTATGGCCGGGGGCTCCCATTCCTCCGCTTTCCTCTCTTTGCTGAGTTTGCTCCATTCCTCTAATCTTCCTCCCAGGGTCAAGATGTTGACCGGAGACTTTGGTCCAGAGCTCTTCCTTGCGGGGAGGCCCTTAGTTGCAGGAACCTTGGTGATCCCTTCTGTTGCCTATGTGGGATGAAAAAGACCTTTGAGCATTCCTTTTTCCGCTGCCCCCATGTAGTCCGGTGGTGGCCCAGTAGTCTGGTTCTCTGCCATCTAGTGAACATCCCTTGTTTCTAATCCATTAACAATACCATTAATCCTTATTACACCAATTAGTTATTCTCTCAGTAGCAGTAGAAGAATTCTCTAACCTATACAGGATGTTACCGTCGTTGTACACCTAAATGTACAATAAGGCTACCAACAACCTAATAGGAACGTTGTGCATGACTGTATAAACATATTTACCTATAACACACTATTAGCATCTATCCCAAAGCTACCCGTTCTTGCACTCCGGCTGAGCATCTTCGTATACATACCTGTAAAAACATTGTTGGAGGGGTCAGTCCAACTCTGAGTATGCTATTATATAACCCGCATACACCTTCAAACCACACTTGAGTTATTTGGCAGTTCATTTTATTATAATCCAATTTCCAATAAATCAATAAAATATAGCAGATAGATATCTAAAACATTCAAAAAACAACAATCAGATCATGAATACAATAGAATAAATCATTCAGGTGAACGATAAACATAAAAAAATATTTCATAAATAATTTTGAGATCATACATTTCTAGGTCTTCAAACTTATTAAGATTCATCGTATCTTATAATAATCATTAAGTATGTAGTAGCATTATATGAATGGTTTAGTTCTTAATTACTTTATCCCATAACCCTGCTATGCCACCATGTTAAAAGGTGACATAATTCCTCTATTATAAGGCGGGACACCTACGGCAGTAACGACACCAGACGGGGTAACCCAACCAACGATCAATCGACTCTTTGGACTACCAAATACCTTGAACAGACCTGATCTTAGTCATCCACTTGTGATCACAACGTGCGACCAAGAACCTCTTGGATTTCCCATCATTAATTAATACCCTACCATATGATATGATTCTTATATCCATGTTTTTATTGATCATGTGATAATAAATTTCCTTCCACATTACCTAAGAAACATTCTTAGGTTGCTCATAGATTATGAAAATCATATCCAATAATTATCATCCTTCCCCAAATGCATACTTTTTGTCATTACTTATAATTGCTTGTACATCTATTTTGTACTTGTCTCATTTGAACTTACACACACAAACACAAGTAAAATTTAAGCAGAAACAACACTCCACATAACATCATTCAACATGCAAGAGTAATATAAACAAAATACTGTAAACACACATATCTTCTTATCAAGAAAATTTCACACATCCGAACCCAAGGTGATCCTTGGGGGTATTCGGATCATACAATAACATACCTGGAATATGTAGCTTTATATAAAGTCTTAGCCAGGTGTACCAAACCATCTAAATCCAGCCACGTGCATCCCATTACCCCAAATCCTATTTTTGGAGTAAACACAAATTATCAATCTTCTATCACCCTTTTATTTAAATTATATTACTTATTTCAATTATTTATTCCACCCAACTAGCTTTGAAGGTTTACTAGTTATTGGTAACTGAATCCTTTCAAGAGTATCTTAAATACAGGTTGGTTAGTAGAAGTGATTCTATCATCATTAACTTGCACCTTGTCTGTTTACGATAAACTCACTAATCCATTAATTAATCATATTAGATCATATAATGAATATGTTTTAGAATACAAGATACCAACCTTAGAATTCTATTATTTGCTCCTCGTATGATCATGTAATAGAAACATATAACCTCAAAGTTAACCATATTATGCATATATGTTACTCTCTTATTCTATCTTATCTACGAATCCATGACTCTTAACTTGTAATTCTCTTTACCAATCTATTATTTAATTCATTAATAATTTACTAACCTATCCTGCCCACTTATCAATACCTCATTTAATATTATTTCTCATTTTTCTTTCGTAATCCATTATAACTAAACATTCTTAACCATTAAAACACTATACTTTAATTCCACCTACATAAAATTAAACTCAAAGTTTCCTTAATCAACGGTTGTACTAACCAATTAGTATTAATTATTCTATTTTTTAATTCTTTAAATTTATTCACATATATTAATATTACTAACTCCCTTAACAAATTATTAATTTCTTACTTGGTACTCCCTTTTTATTCAAGCTTAAAATCCCTATTTATTGCTTATTTGATTTAACTTCTCTTTACCAAATTCCTAAAACCCAAATATATCCGTTATGTCTGTAACTAAACTCTTTAACTCATTTTTTTATTCTCCAATTAAACCTAATTATGTGTTTTTAATCTCAAGATTGATAATTACCATTCACCCATTTATCAACCACTCACTTTCAATTTACAAACTTAACAATTAAATTCTCTACTCTCATACTAAAGTTTATTATTCATTTCATCCTATTTTGCTTAAGCGTATATATATATTAATTCCATCCACAATGGTGGTGAGTTTCTTACCACATTTCTAGATGCCATGTAAACAAAATATATTATTATATTAACTAAGAAATTTTCATCTCTACACTGGTGAGTTGCTTAGCATTCTCTTTCCTCTCTCCAATTATTTTCACTTTAGCTTTCTATTAGTACTTTTTATTTTTTATTATCGTTGCAGTATTGTAGCCAATCATATTGATTTACAAAACGTTCTTTAAATAAGAAACGATGAGAGAGAAATGGGAGGGATTCCACACCACTACAGTAGTTTTTTAAGTTTCTTACTTACACGTAAGAGTGGAATCCACACCGTTGTGGATGCCCTAAAATTTATAACCTTCTCAACTACTTGGTAATTCCGTATTTACTCCATGCAAATCTTTTTCTCCTCCCTTTTTTGTAAAAGACTCTTTTTCACTTACTTTAAATCCTAAATCCACCAATTCTTTTTAACCAATATACTTAACCATTATTAGGTACTCTTTTTTTTGTCTCTCTTCACTACAACAATATTTAGTAATGGAGGCAAGTTTGGTAAGATCAACAGAGGCAACAAATAACTTGCCTCCAAAATGAAATCAAAGGAGGCGAGAATAAGTGTCGCCTCTGTTGGTAAGATCAATGGAGGCAACTAGTCATGTCGCCTCTATTGATGCATTTACAGAGGCAAGGACCTACAGGTTGCCTCCTTTGTACAATCTCAAAAATTATTAATAGAGGCAACATACCTAAGTCGCCTCAGTAGCATTGTACATTTGGAGGCAACCTTTTGATCACTCCATTGATACATTTATAGAGGCAATGGGTCGTCTCCTTTGTCAAATCTCAGGCATTATTAACAGATTCATGTCGCCTCAGTTGTTTTACATATATTTGGCCTCGTGATGTATTTACTGAGGCGAGGTACTTTAATCGCCTCGTTTCTATTATATTTAGATACACAACACACTCGAATTTCTTTAACTTAAGCAATTCACTAAGGCCCCGTTCGAAAGTGGGCTGATCCTTTTTTAAGCTAGCTTAATAAAGAATCTGGGTTGATTTATTTCCCTAGCTTATTCCTGCTACTACAAACATGTGTTCGTTTCCAAGCTTCAATTTTTCACTCTTCTTTTTGCATCAATGACAAAACTACCCCGAATCTGCTGCCCTAATATGCCCCTCTCTTCTTCATTTGCAGCATTTGCTCGCCTTCTCCTCTGTGGACTCGTCTTTCTTCTTCGTCGTACCTGCTAGGGTTTCTTCACACCATTTGCGCGAGGTAAGTATGCTAACGAGTTCAGTTGCTGAATCATTTTTGCATTACTCTTCCGTTCCTCAACGCTACCGTCGGTTTCCATTTCCTCATCTCATTCGTGTCTGTTGATGAGCGCACCAGAAAACTACCGGGAAGCCAAAACACATATGCCGTCAGCACGTTCTGTAAGTTCCCATACATCATTGGTTGATTCAAGTAGCTTCGTCTGACCTTTTGATTATCAAAATATAAAATTCATAAACCAACAATGTTGAAGCGTAAAATATTGTGGGTTTATCGCTTTTTGGGTAGTGTTATGTAGTTGAAGCGCACAACAACCAATCTTACAGAGGTTGTAGGTCTTCTGTTTGCTGTTACAGACTTTCGCTATTGACACAACGCTCAACACACGTCCTTAATCCATGTTGATAATTGCTAAGTTAGGTTTCATTTGGTTTTCTACTGTCCACAAGTCTAACCTTTTGTTTAAATGTAAAATCTTCCAGTCTTGCTCAAGTGGGCGAAGCATCAACGAACTAAACACAATGTACATCAACTGTGACTGTCAGTTGAAGTGCATGTTGCTGATTTCATACACAAATGAGAATTTTGGCGACTTTTTTTCAAGTGCAACTCATGTGGTTTTTGATTGGTGGGATGCTGTGAACAGACCCAATGATCCCAACATGAGATTGTCAACACTCAAGGTGGTAGGTCCACAAGTGCAGCGAACCAAGTTAGGACACTGATGAACATGGTGAGAAGCAACACCCAGTCTCTTGATGCAATCAAGCATACTGTGAGGGCCATCATGAATAAATGGATGCTACTGAGACACTTGAGGATTCTGGTGCAAAGGATATGGAGAGTATAAAATCGATGTTAAGAAATGATGATTGGAATTTATCTGTTGTTGCTGCTGGTAATTGTTAGCCTGCTGAAGTAATGGATGTTCTAAGTTGGACAACATGGTTGTAACTTATGTGTCATAGTTAGTGGCTGTTGTTTAGTTTAATGTACTTTGGTTTGTGTGTAGTGGTTTTGGTAAGAAATTAAATGTGAAGCACCAACTTTGAGATGTGAAATGACATAGGGTGGTACTTTTTGGGGTGGCAGGGGTGTCAACCTTATGATGGTTGTATGGTAGGTGGTAATCCACCGCATGTGGTAGTTACCTAGGTTTATGTTAGTATGGATGAATGAAATTTCTGATGATAGGGTTGTAATGATAAGATTCTGTTGTATGATGGCAATATATTAAAGTGTTATGGCAGATGATGATGCTGTCATTACTTTGTATTACAGATGGTTGTTTAATGTTTATTAGTTCATTCATCTGTAACTATTTGAAAGTACAGTCTGTAATTCGGCATTGCATGAAAAACCTCCTTATCCCTATCTGAAAAGCCATATTCTGATGGCACTCCTGATCTGCAGCATGCCATTTACTGCAATTCATTTTAGGTTGGTTTCCATCCCATCTGTTGCAGTACTTTACAAACCTAGGGTCCATTAATACTTTTAATTATGTCTACCAACCAATTGCTTTGGCATGTTTGTGTATATAAGGTTTGCCATTCTCTACAGCAGGAACAATCTGCACTCCTCGCGTTAAGTCTGAAACCAACCATTTTGTTCCATCTTCTAACCAAAAATGGACAAGGGCAAGAAGATACCCTTTTCTTCTCCTTCATCTCCCGTTATCTTGTTGTCATCTGATGACAGTGACTCTGATGAGAAAAGCACAAGGGTTGAGACTGTGTTGCCCCCAAACACCAACCCTATTTTTTTCAATCCAATGGAGAAGAAACGTAATCGTTTTTTAATGACTGATGATGATGTTGACTTACACCCACATTGTGGAAACACTTTCTATGCAGGGTCCAGCATTCATGCAAGCAAAATAACCCCACCTCCTGGCCAACCTCGTGGGACAACAGTTAGCCGCACTGGGGTGATTACCTGGCAGCAGAATGTTGGTGTGAGTAGCAGGCCAGACAAGAAGCGCAGACTACAAATCCCTTCACCCCCATCTTCACCATATTCATGGTTAGAAGATTCGGAGTCCTCCAGTAATGACCATTCAGTCAAGAAGATCATTTCTGATTGAATGTAATGTTTAATATATCGTCAGCAAGTAGAATTTGTGGCTCACTTTTGGGTTAATTATGGAAGCTGAAAAATGCTTTGCTTTTGTGTTTATCACGGTAGGTATCCTACTACTACACCAGTTAAGTACTACTAGCAATCTTTAGAAGATGTTTCACTGTTACACCTTTGGAGTACCAAGGTTATCTTTCTAGTATTTTGACGATATTTGGCAGTTAAAGAAGAGTAACTACCTTGTACTCAACTTCTACCAATGTTAATGAAGAAACATGGATGTTCTCTGGTGAAGTAAACATATCTAATTGAGCTTAATAACGGCACATGAAGTTACATCACGGTTGACAGAACAAAAAAGAAACATCATATGCATACTGCTGAAATTAAAACCATTCAACTTTCTCCCATAACAATCCAACATTTTCCAGACCGACACAACATAAGTTTGACTCAAAAACAAAGACAGTTGTTGTCTAACGGGATTTATAATACATATGCATCAAATACTTCCAATAACCTTCATCACACCCTGGTGGTTTGTGTTAGCATGTAAATTAGGCCCAATGTCATTAGTATATCTAAGCCCACTATCTTTAGTTATCAGTTGGCTATTCTCTATATAAGTAGGCTATACTCTGATGTTACGAATATACGATGGGAGCATATTCTCCCTAATAATACAAACACATTCTCATATTCTCTCATGGTATCAGATTTGTAGAGAAATAATCAACAATCTTCTTTTTCTTTTCTTCCCGACAATACTTCGCATTTCTTGCTTTTCCGCTTCACCACTTCCGCACACTTTCTTTTCTTCCTTGCGATTCCACTCATGTCGACACCACCCGACGACCACGAAAATTCCACCGGAAACCCTAAAACCCCGCAAGGAAAGGATCATAATACCGACAAACAAGACAAAAACGCCGCCGCGACAGATGAGCTCTATATACATGCATCCGATTTCCCAGGGATGCAACTAGCATATAAATTCACCGGCGTTGGTTTTCTCGATTGGAAGAGGAATTTCATGGTTGGCTTGATTTCGAAATCCAAACTCGGATTTGTAGATGGGTCTATCAAGAAGGAGGATTATCAGGGTTCGAGACTTAAAGCTTGGGAAAAGGCGAATGGGATGGTTATGGGGTGGATTTTCACCGGTCTTGAAGAATCCATCCGTCAAACTGTTATTTACTTCCCTACCGCGGCGCTAATCTGGGCCATTTGTGCAAGCGATACGACGAACCCAGCGGCACCAGATTGTACGTTCTCCGTCAAGAGGCACGACAACTTGAACAGAATGGGGAAAGTATACACGGGTACTATACTCGATGGATGCGAATTTGGAATGAAGAAGACCAGATCACTTCGGTTGCGACATGCTCCTGCGGTTCTTCCACAGAACAGGTGAAAACTCTTGAAAATGCTCGTGTTATAGATTTTCTGATGGGTTTAACCCAAGCTTTCGATACTCTTCGCACCAACATTTTGATGACAACCCCATTGCCTGATATGGAAAAAGTTTACGCGATGGCTTTACAAGAAGAGAATCATAAGAATAAACAGAAACTTCGATCAGTCGAGCCTGATAACCTTTCTTTCCAAACATCTGTTTCTCGAAACCCTAGTTTTTCCCCAAAACCTTCCAATCCAAAATCTTCTGTTTACCCAAACAAAAACGACAACAGAAAGATCCAATGCACTAAATGTAAGAAGATGGGTCATGCATACGAAGAGTGTTACTGGGTCAAAGGTGTCTTCCCTGCGAATTGGCGGCATAATAAGGATAAAAAATATTTGGGTGGTGCGATAGCAGACACAACTCAAGAAAATGTGGATTCTTCTCCTGTTCCTGGTTTGAATCAAGCTCAACTGGCCGGTATCAAAGAATATTTGAAGAACCCTACAATTGATGTTCCTGGCATGACAAAGACCCAACTCACCAGTTTAATGGCGTATCTCCACAGTGAACCAACATCCACTTCAATTCGAACTGATTATTATGATCAGTTCGCAGGTATAACTTCTGTTAATGATCGCGTTTTGAATTTACATGTTACCTTGAATATGGTTGAAACAAATGATTTAAAAGGAAAGTGGATCATTGATACAGGAGCTACTAATCATGTCTGTGGTAATCTTGATTTGTTTGATAAATCTACTTATAAATCATGTCATCATAAAGTTACCATGCCTGATGGTCATCCAGGAATCATAAAAGGGGTCGGAAATGTGGTCTTGACTAATAATTTCACACTTTTAAATGTCTTTCATGTTTCAAGTTTTAAGTTTAATCTTTTGTCTACTAGAAAGTTTATACAACAACTAAATGCATATTTTATTGCTTCTGTCACACAATGTTACATTCAGGACCTTGAAACTTCTGCTCATATGCTGAGTGGAATAGAGAGACGAGGGCTTTATTTCCTAGAAGAAACATATTTGGAAAGATTCTTGATATACAGGAATATTCTTAGGAATCAATGTAACCAAGCTTCTGTAGACAACAATTCTGTTCATACTTCTTTACCGAAACATATTACTTCTGTTAAAACTGATATTGATGTATGGCATCATCGTTTAGGGCACACCCCACTATCCAAATTGTATAAAATTGGAGTAATCAATAAAGATTCTGTTTCTTCTGCTGTTCCTTGTGATATATGTCATTTAGCTAAAGACCACCGATTACCATTTCCTAAATCTTCTATCACAACTAGTGACATCTTTGAGATGATTCATTTAGACATTTGTGGCCCTTTTCGTCACAGAACATACAATAACTACACATACTTTCTTAGTATTGTAGATGATTACTCTAGAGCCCTATGGATAAAACTTTTGCATCACAAAGGGGAAGCTTTCGGTTTTATTAAAGATTTTATTTCTATGACTGAAAGACAACATAACAAGAGAATAAAAATTGTTCGATCTGATAATGCCTATGAGTTAGGCCTCTCCAATGAAGGGAAACAATTTTACAAAACTCTAGGGATCATTCATCAAACATCTTGTGCCCATACTCCACAACAAAATGGTGTTGTGGAGCGCAAACACAGATATTTGGCTGAAACTGCTAGGGCTTTATACTTTACCTCTAGAATACCTATCGAATATTGGGGGGAATGCATGTTAACTGCCACTCAGATAATCAACAGACTTCCTACAGTAGCTTTACAAGGTAAAACCCCATATGAAGTCATATATGGTCAGAAACCAGATTATAACAGTTTAAGAGTTTTTGGATGTCTTTCATATGCCACTGTTTTAGACAAAACAAAAGACAAATTTGCTCCTAGATCAGATGCTTGCATCTATCTAAGTATAGCTGACACCAAAAAGGCATACAAACTGCTTAGATTGAAAGACATGAAAGTCATTTACTCTAGAGATGTTTTATTCCATGAAACTGTTTTCCCTTTTACAAATATATCTTTGTACACTCCAAAACAACCACATCCATGCATATTTGATACCCCTTCACCCTCTTCACATATCCCATATGATAGTGATGATGATCACACTTCTCACACAGATTACACAATTTCTCCAGAAAACACAACAGAAAACAATTCTTCTCCTACACCTATTCCTCCTTCCCCTCCTACTTCTGTTCTAGAGACTACTCCCATTCCTGAGGTTCGTAGATCTACCAGAACCAGATTCCCACCCTCTTATCTTGATGACTATTACACACATCAGAATATTGTCGAACCTGATATTTTCACCAATATTCTTTATCACCGTATACATTCCTCTTCTTCAGCTCTTCCCTCACCAGAAACTACAGATTTTTTGTCTTTGACTGACATACCTCCAACTTATACACTTTCTGTACACCACAATACCATTTCTCAAAAGCTTTTTCAAATCCAAGACCCAACCACTTATGAACAAGCTAGCAAACACATCCATTGGCAACAAGCCATGGAAACAGAACTCAATGCTCTGATAAATAATAACACTTGGGAATTGGTCACTTTACCCAAACACAAAAAACCAGTTGGGTGTAAGTGGGTATACAAGACAAAATTGAGAGCTGATGGTTCCCTCGAAAGACACAAAGCTAGACTTGTTGCCAAAGGTTTTAGTCAAAAGTTTGGTCTAGATTATACGGACACCTTCTCTCCTGTTGTCCGAATGTCCACATTGAGAACATTGTTAGCAATAGCTGTCAAACAAAAATGGATAATTGAACAATTGGATGTTAACAATGCTTTCATACATGGTGATCTTTACGAAGATATATATATATATGCAACTTCCTAAAGGTCTCACGGTTGAAAAGGGTATTAATGCTTGCAAGTTAAAGAAATCCATTTATGGATTAAAACAAGCATCTCGGCAATGGTTTGCCAAATTAAGTGATTCCTTGAAATCTTTAGGTTACACTCAATCTGAAAATGATCATTCTCTGTTTCATAAACACAAACACCACACTGTTACTCACCTGGCCATATACGTTGATGATATTTTACTTTGTGGTAACTGTCCTCAGGAAATCAACTTTCTGAAAACAAAACTAGATAAGCAGTTTAAAATAAAAGACCTAGGACAACTCCATTATTTCTTAGGAATGGAATTTTACCATCATCAAAACGGTTTGGTCATCACTCAGCAGAAATTCTGCAATGAAATTCTACAAGAATATGACCTTAGTGACAGCAATACATCCTCTGCTCCTTTACAGACAGGTCTAAAACTCCATACTGATGCAGGTAAACTTCTGGAAAATCCTACCAAATACAGAAGTTTGATAGGTAAATTGAATTACCTGGTTCATACAAGACCTGATATAAGTTTCACAATTCAGCTTCTTAGCCAGTTTCTTAAAGCACCTACTGATTTACATTTTGCAACAGCTATGCATACTTTACGATATCTTAAAGGAACTGCAACATATGGTTTGTTTCTCAACAATACTTCTGATTTTAAACTGCTTGCTTACTGTGATAGTGATTGGGCTTCATGCCCAAACACTAGAAAGTCTATTTCTGGATTTTATATCTTATTAGGAGGCAGTCCTATTGCATGGAAATCAAAGAAGCAGGCCAGCGTCTCCCTTTCTTCAGCTGAGGCAGAATACAGGGCGATGAGATTGGTGACCACAGAGCTAGCCTGGCTCAGTCGCATCATTCACGAGTTGGGCATCTCAGATGTGACACCAATTCCAATCAGATGCGATAATAAATCAGCCATATACATTGCCAAGAATCCAGTTCAACACCAACGAACAAAACATATAGAGCTGGACATCCATTACGTTCGACAACAACTTTCAGACGGTATGATCAGCATACATTATGTTCCCAGTCGCCATCAATTAGCAGATTTCATGACTAAAGCTCTGCCCGGGACACATTACAGACAGATTCTACATGACATCGGTCTTACATTATTGCAAAATCAGATGTAACCATCTAGTTTTGAGGGGGAGTGTTAGCATGTAAATTAGGCCCAATGTCATTAGTATATCTAAGCCCACTATCTTTAGTTATCAGTTGGCTATTCTCTATATAAGTAGGCTATACTCTGATGTTACGAATATACGATGGGAGCATATTCTCCCTAATAATACAAACACATTCTCATATTCTCTCAGTTTGACCCCCTTTAAAAGATATTCTTCAAATTTTGTTTGCAGCACTCCATTATCACTGATAACCTCTTGTGTAACAACAGAAGAAGAAGAGTTTTCTGGCTTATGCACTTCACTATCACTGATAACCTCTTCTGTAACAACATAATAGGAGTGTTGTGGCTGCTGCACTTCATTTTCACTATTAACTTCTTCGGTAACAACGGAAGAGTGTTGTGACTGCTGCTGCTGTTGTCCACTGGATCTATCTTCGATAATTGCCGACATGTTCATACACCTAGAGTATATAATAACACCAAAAGTGAATGAATGAGTAATATTTCCAGATTACAAATAGGTTTGCGTAGATGCTGTGATGGAGATGGTTACCTCAAGTGATAATACTATTCTTTAGCAGTAACGAAGGCTGGCCGCAGCGGAGAAGAAGTAGTAGGGTTTGGGCGTTGTAGATGAATAAACCAAGTGCTTATGTTAATATACTACATCAAATTTCCGGCACTATGATAAAAAAGACAAAATTGTCCTTTAACATAAATGCATTAAAAAAATTCCTTCCGCAGCCTACATAGATAGTGATTGGCATATTTCTCTGCAGAGAGCAATATGTGTGCGCAAGATGCTAGTGATTATTATTCAATATAATCCACCACAGTTACGGTATATAAGGAACAAAAAAGTTCTTGGATATGTAGATGTGGGAGTGCAGTGTATTAGATTTCAAGTGTGCCAGTACAATATCCAACACATACGCAGACGATGAAAAACATGAAAAACAACATCACACAGATGTGTGTCTTTGCAATACAACAAGTTGGCATCAACACAAAGCACCACATCAGTTTATATAATACTGATCCAGGATGTGTGTTGCATTTACCTGAGTGCATAACATCATGAGAAGAACATTGGATGTAATCCAATACATAGGCTTGCATAATAATATAACAGTAACTAAATAATATCCCACGGAATTGGGTTTACAAAAAAAAGTTTTCCTACAACAATTACATATCACGAAATAAACTTCCATTGTGTAACTTAACCTTTTAATTTCCATTTCAGAAACTCCTTTTTAGCATAACAAAAGTACAACATTATCTATCTTCTTATAATAGCCAACTCCCGGGTCAAACGGTCTTTCAAATGAGTCATTTCTTGCGAACCATTATCCGATGTACCTCTTCCAGCTGGTTGTGTGTCACTGGGGTCCAACTCTTTAGACAAGGGAATGAAATTCGGTGCAGCGTCAATTAGCGCGAAGCAAGGATCCCCATAACTGCTTAATCTCGTGTAATTATGCAACGCAAAACAAGCGTTAACTATCTTTACTTGCTTTATCAACGGAAAGCTAGGCACCTTCAGAAGTATTTGCCACCTCGCCTTGAGTACACCGAAGGATCTTTCTATAGCAGAGCGAAGCGATGAGTGTAACTTATTAAATTTCTCCTTTGAGCCCCTGGGGTTGTCAGCTCTAAATTCAGACAAGTGATAAGGTACTCTGGTGTGGGGGGTCATAAGTCCCTCTCTATCCGGGTAACCCTTATCACCTAGATAGTATTTCCCTGATAATCAAAAAATTCATTTCAGTCTTGTTAAGTACAACAATGTGTTGAAAACATATTAGAATTAGAATTTGCAATATGAGAACATCACGGACCAAATTGAACTAAAACTCACAGCAATGTACAACGGTATATAGAAACCCGATGCATTTATTTTTAATTGAGTTTTACCTGGTGGAGGTTTTGGGAACCGAAGTGTATCATCATGAATGCTGCTCAAATATACTCGAGTGTCATGAGCAGAACCTTCCCAACCGGCACAAACAAACACGAACAACAAATCGAAATCACAGACTGCTAACACATTGGTCGAAGTAACCCCTTTCCTGTTGATAAAACGCATCCTATCTTTCTCTGGGACAGTCAGTTCCACGTGGCATCCGTCTAAGGCCCCTACACAGTCCTACATACAGATATGCGTCAGTAATTTGGAGTTGATAGGCAGTTATGTTATAACAATAGGATGCATGTGTACCTTGAAAGTTGGAAAATATTTGCTGTTGTTAGCTATCTTCGGTGGTATGTCCCGATAATGCGGGTCACGTGGTCTTACAATATCTTTGCCTAGTCTGGCCACCGCTTCTAAAATGTCACCAAAATGCTTACTAATAGTGGACCCGAATGTTGGAATCTCTCCATTGAGTCCCTATTTGCACACTGATGACTTAATGTCCTAAGAAACCAGGCTACTCGCTCCTTCACTGAGGTGTTCGCTTTGGAATCAATCATGTACTTGTATTCGAGAGTGTGACACAACATGAAGAAGGTGTCTTTGTTCATGCGTAAAGCGTTAAAGCACCGGACAGGGTGACCAGACAACAATTCATCCACCCATTTTTTCCCAGTTAGTGCTGAAGTATGCATTGGTACTCTGGCTGGGATATTGTGAATGGCTCTAAGACACTGAACAACATGATGTAAATCATTCTGCATTTCAAAAATATCACTTTCTATTGCAGTGAGGAGGTCTTCCAAAAGATTAGGGTCTGCAACTACTAGAGACACAATATCTTGTAAATCCACGGTTGACATCTTGACGTATGATTAACTACACAAGAAGATAAGCAGGTGTTATTGAAAAACTCTTGTATTCATACAAAATGTGAATGCAACATTACATGTATGTGAGTAATAATATACTGAACCATCAAACAACAAATCAAACAGGTTTCACTCTATCTTTATCAATATCACTTGTCCTCACTCATTTTTATCCTAACTACATCGACAATCTCATCATCAGTCAGACAGTCAAACAAATCTCGATAGTCATAGCTCTGTATCATCTGAGCTGCAACCATGAACTCATCACGATTCAGTTGGACTATTTTCTGCAACCTATTAATCGCCATTGTCTCAGTTGTTTTGCCATCACAATCCACCATAAGCTCATACTGTGGGCGCTGGCAGCCTATAATCAAATCCTCGATGTGATTCACAAGTGACAAGTTGTACGTCATTTTGGCCTCTCTGAAAATCAGGTACAATTTGTCGACGAACCCGTGCCGCTTGCAAAAATAACAGCTGTGTCTTTTCCTGGACTGTTTTTTCTTAATGTCCTTATACCGCCGTAGGTGTTGATCTTAATGTCCTCCACTGCTTGTAGAACAAGGAACTTAATGTAATCAGTCGGCCTTTCCCTTAGTTTAGACCTAACAATGTGGACTACATCATTATTGAAATCCATTGCTTCCTTGTCTGTAAGAAAAATATAGTCAGGGGACTGAATTTTGTATTACTGACTACAGCACTTATTGTGTACTTAAACCTTGAAAACACCAAACACAAACTGATGATGTAATGTGCAACTTGTGAAACGACACAAACATTTAAAAAGAACTTTGAATTAGCTAATAGGCAGGAAACCCAATCTGATAACAACACTATGCGCATCACCATTCAAAATAAGGCAAGTACATCAAATACCATATCTAGTACCCAGCTAAAAATACATCTCCATTTTCACAACCAAAACTAGAAAAAGATAGCAAAAGCAACAACACCAACCAAAAGTGATTTCCTAACACAAACATTGAGATGTTTTCATGTTTAAGGACCATACTTCAGGGTGTACACCAGCCTCACCCATTCCCTAATTTCATCATCATCGGCTAATGCCATAAAAACAGCCCTATGACTTCTATCAGATAACACGTACAAAGCATAAACAATCTCTGTTCTACTCAAACCATTAACTTGACGAAGTCGTTCACCGGCTTCGGGAACACTTATAACCCTATCTGCCATTCCTGTTTGTTTCTTCACTTCTTGCAGAATATCTGTAGCATTGCCTAACTTGCTGTGTAGCCCACCTTCAACATCCTTTAGATCATTAACTAGCACTTTGCTTTTACCCTTACTACCCTTAGATTTGCTTGTCACCTTGTTTGATTCTCTCCTAGGTTGTAACTTATTTCTTCTACAGCCATGTTCTACCCCACCAGCACTCGTCTGCATAAGGTGATCCCACTCAGCCGGTTTTTCAGGTGTCATATTTTCTTGCATATCATGAGTATGATTTATATTGTACCCAACAGGTGCAACACTATCCTCATGGGGTTGCTGGTCAGGGACAGGTATGACACTGTTTGGCACAAACCCAAGTGAGCTACCAGCTACAACCCCAGCATACTGACTGTGATGGAATGAATTAGCAAGACAACTAGCAGCAGCAACGGCATCACCCTCAGTTAAGTCAAAGAAAGGGGAACTACCATCATGATATGTACCTTGATAAGGTGCGGTTACACGGTGCCTACTGCTTACACCATAGTCTTGGCTTATCTGGTTTTTGGATGCGTTGGATATGTCCATAGACTGCCCACCTTCATGACAGTCAGAGTAGGTGATCTGAATTGAAGGTAGATATACCTCAGTGTCCTCATCTCCATAGTTTTGGTTGTTCTTCGATATTATACTCAGAGTCAGTAGCATCAGTTTCCTTCTGGTGTTGTAGCTCACCCCCTGGAGTCAATCTCAAATCTCCATTTGCATAAGCCTGACCCCAGATAAGTTCCATCTCGTCTACCAGATAAGAAGGCCATTTCGAGTTTACAAGTTTGGCTATCCCCACATTCTCCTGCAACAGAATACTCTTTAAATGTTTTTCTCCACCATATGCATGAAATTGATACACCGTAATGTCAAATAAAATAGTGCAGAAATGTTCCAAAATTACCTTTGACATTCTTTCAATCCATTCAGGTGGGTATGTCACTGAGTTAGTACTGGCGTCACAACCTAGACCAGTCTTCTTATGAGAAATCTCCTTCCATTTCCTCCAACCGGTTTTCAGGGTATCCCCCTTGTTCTTGCACTGGTGTTTGTTAACGGTTGGTAGACCGGGTCTTCTCTCATTGAATTTGTCCGCAATATTAGTCCATTTGTGCGTTAACCCTACCAATGAACCACCCTTCCCTAGCTGAATCCTTGCTTCCTCTACCAGCAGTTGGATCAGTAACTCCACATCCCCCCGAGTCCAGTCATGTTTCTGTTTCCTTTCTGTTTGATCAGCCATTGGCCGCTTCCCCTTGTCATTTGGATTACCCTTGACCATAATGCTATACTAATATGTACATGGCAAGGTGTGGAAAATCTAGTTATAGCGGTAAAATCTACACAAACTAATATATATGCAATTACTGCAAAGTGAATGTTAAACTCGAGATGGTATATTCATGTGGTTTGCAGACGGTCACCCCCATTGTAGTTGAGCAAAAGTCGTTATCAATTGCACAAATGAAATTACAGAAAAAATTGTCATTAACTAGTTGATGAAGAAAATTACCTACCAGTGGCTTCAACAACACCAGTCCAGTCCAGCAATCTAAACAAGGATGAAAGTTAGGTTAGCGGGTGCGAACTGAAAATGAATTTAACAAAGGGGAACCCAAAAAATTTATTAATCAAGTGCTACTTTACCGCAAGATATCGTCGTCTGTGCTCGTATGGGTGTGCCAATCGACTCACCATGTGAATGTCTACAACCAAGGAAGACGCCATGAATTTAAACTGGACGAAACAACTCCTTCCGTCTGCGTCCACATACCAACGACTTCAATCAATGCCCAACCCTTCGAGTACAGTACATTCAATTTCTCTGTACACAGCTACGAGATGTGATGCTCAACCACAAGAGTAGGGAAGAAAGGTTGTTGGATTGAAGAGGCGTCGACGAACAAGAGAACCAAATTCAATTTTGCTGCAGGAGACAAGATGGGCAACACCTTTCGAGTACGGACGAGGCAAAACGAGGGTATTACAGTAATTGGTAACAGTGCACAGAGCTCAAATTCGAGATGGAAAAATGAAAAGCAACAAAAGTAACATTTTTTTTAAAGCCCATTGAAGACACAAAAGCCAGGACTTTTGGGCTGGTCAAACAACGTTTTATTGGTCAACAAGCGGCCCTAAAGCTCCAAATCTGGGGTAAAGCCCATTTCCGAACGGGGCCTAAATTTTCTCGGCAAACCCAATTCCAAGTTCCACCTCCTCCTTCACTTCATCCATCTCGGACCTCCTTCTCCTTCCATCTCGACCTCGGTTGGTTCCTCCATCTCCCCTCCATCTTCATCTCTACTACTTTTGTTAAATTTGGGGCAAATGAGTGAAGTTAGGGTTCGATTGCTAACGTCTCCGCGTTCGCCGTTTTCCTGATTCTCAGAGCATGCCATGCCCTCTTATTAAAACCGATTCAGGGAAGATTGAAGAACAATGAATAATACTTGATTGAAAAAATGGAAGAACAGAGATCCAGAAGAGAAAGCTCTCTGTGTGTATGTGCGTACAGAAAGTCGAAGTAAAGAGAGAAAGTAAAACCTAGTTTCTATCTATATGCACGGACTGTGCCTTTCTATGATAAAAACACCTGAACCGGTTAAACCGGTTTACTAAACAAATGAACCGCAAATTACAGAGTAAAGGAGTCCTAGTTTACAGACTAGAAAAGTACAGAGAATAATATTTGACTAACATTATTCCTAATACCCCCCCTCAAAAAATGCAATCTGCACGCCTGAGGATTGTTGTTTTTGCAGTTCTTCCTTTATTATCCAGCATCAGTTTGTTCCTGCAAACCCATAGGTAGAAACAATCTATGATAGTTTTTACCTGTCAAAGTCTTGGTCATGATGTCCGCCAGCTGAAGCTTGCTAGGGATATGTTGTACCTGAATTAATCCTTCTTGTATTTTCTCACGCACAAAGTGGCAATCGAGTTCGATATGCTTTGTGCGTTCGTGAGAAACAGGATTCTTTGCTATGTGCAATGCAGCAAGATTATCACAATGTAAAGGTATAGGAGTTATATTTTCTAAACCTATTTCATTCAATAAACGACTGATCCAACTTAACTCACTAGTAACCTGTCTCATTGCTCTGTATTCTGCCTCTGTAGAAGACAGTGAGACAGTTACTTGTTTCTTGGATTTCCAGCTTAATGGGCATCCACCAAGCATAATATAGTAACCTGATATTGATCTCCTCGTGATTGGACATGAAGCCCAATCTGAATCATAGAATGCTACCAGGTTAAAATCGTTTTTCTGATTAAAAAACAATCCAAAACCAGAAGTGCCATTTATGTATGACAGTGTGTGATGTGCTGCCTTAAGGTGTTCTGTAGTTGGAGATTGTAAAAACTGACTTAGGTATTGGACAACATATGATATATCTGGCCTGGTATTAGTAAGAAAATTCAATTTTCCCACTAAACATCTATAATCAGTGGGGTTTTCAAGTTTTGTTCCTGAATCCTTGTACAGTTTAAGATTCATTGGTAATGGAGAAACAGAGGTTCTGTTTCTTCCCATTCCAAATTCCTTTACTATTTGGTTTGAATATTTCTGTTGAGACATAATCATCCCTTCCTTTGTTCTGAAAAATTCCATTCCAAGGAAATAGTTGAGTTTTCCCAAATCTTTGATTCTAAACTCTTTATCTAGCTGTTTTTTCAGAAGGGTTATTTCCTTGCTGTTGTTTCCAACAACAAGGATATCATCCACATATATACCAAGAAGAGTGATACAGTTTTTGTTTGTTTTTATAAACAGAGAGTAATCATTCTTCGAGTGATTAAATCCTAAAGTCTTTAAAAATCTGGTAAGCCTCCCATACCATTGTCGAGAGGCTTGTTTTAAACCATAAATAGATTTGTGAAGTTTGCATGCTTTGTTTTCACCAGAACCTAAGACCTTCGGGTATTTTCATGTAAACATCCTCATGGAGGTCTCCATGAAGAAAAGCGTTGTTAACATCTAATTGGTCTAAAATCCACCCCTTTTTGATAGCTACTATAATTAAAGCACAAATGGTTGTATGTTTAACAACTGGAGAAAAGGTTTCTTCATAATCTAAACCTTGTTTTTGTGTGAAGCCTCTAGCCACTAATCTTGCCTTAAATCTCTCAAGGCTTCCATCTGCTTTCAGCTTTGTTTTGTAGACCCACTTACAGCTGATAGCTCGTTTTCCTTTAGGAAGATCCACTACTGACCATGTATTATTTGTTTTTAAAGCCTCAAACTCTTCTCTCATGGCCTTTTCCCATCTAGGATCTTTACTAGCCATCTCAAAATTTTGAGGTTCATCTAGACTGTTCAACTGATCAAGGAAAATGCTGGCATTTTTGTTTAAGGTGCAGGAAAGGACAGTTTGTTGTGGTATGTGGTCTGTTAGAGTGTTGACGGTGGACAGAAAAGAATTGTTTGGATTTCCTTTGTTGAGTCTAGCTGCTAAAATGGTAGAGAATAAGTCTTCTTTATTCTGGACAGATGAGCATATGTAATCACTGTATTTCTGAGGGAAAATATGAGTTCTAGTGGATCTTCTAAGGTTTGTGGTTTCGGTCTGTGGGTTTTGAGATTCAAGTTCAAGTTCTATCTCATCTGTTTCAGATTTTTCTGTATCTGTTTCAGATTTTTCAGCATCTGTGTCATCATTGATATCAGTGTTTGGTTCTCTAACCTGAGTGTCAAGTATTTCATCTTCTACATATTGTTCATCTATTACTGGAAAAATTTCTTCATTCTCATTTTTGTTGAGGATATCTCTCCATTCCTTCTCCTTAAGAGGGTAAATATTCTCAAAATATGTAATATCCCGGCTGATTCTTATTTGGTTTTCTTCTAAGGACAAAACCTTAGCTCCTTTTGTGTTTTGCATGGACCGAGATAAACACAGGGAAAAGCTCTAGAATCAAGTTTGTTCCTATTGGGATTAATGTTTGTAATGTAGCATAAACACCCAAAACTTCTCAAATCATTGTAATCTGGTCTGGTGTTATATAGTCTTTCAAAAGGTATTTCGTCACTAATAGCTTTACTAGGGATTCTGTTGATTATGTAAGCAGAGTATTCAACGCAATGGCCCCAATATTTATCCTCCAGACCAGATTGGAAGAGCAGGGCTCTAGCCACTTCCATGACATGTCCCTGCTTTCTCTCAACAACCCCATTTTGTTGGGGTGTATGAGGACAGCTGGTTTCATGAATAATTCCTTTCCTTTTGAAAAAATCTACCCCTTCTAATGATTTTCCTAGTTCCTTTGCATTGTCACTTTTGACAATTTTTATTTTTCTGTTCATTTGTGTTTCAATAAGAGTTATGAAATTCTTGATTTCTTGGAAAGCTTCTGATTTATACTTAAGGAGTCTAATCCAGGTTCCTCTAGTATAATCATCCACCAGTGTAAGAAAATATTTGTAGCCCTCTGTTGTTTGAGTTCTCATTGGGCCACAAATGTCAAGGTGTATCATTTCGAAAGGTTGAACAGTTTTAATGGAGGAAGTAGGGAATTTTCTCCTTTTACTTCTAGCTTTAAAACATATGCTACAGGGAACAATCTGCGATTTAGACTCAGCCTGTTTGTTTATTCTGAGTTCAGGTATCTTACACAGTTTTTGTAATGGCATGTGTCCTAATCTACGATGCCATAGAGATAAACTTCTATCTTTATCAATGTCAACAAAGCTACTGTAAGTACCAGTATAAGCAGAAGAACAATTTTTGTATCTCAAAATGAAATCACTTAAGGCATGAGTATCCAAAAAATATAGGCCTGATGCTTGTCTGCCTATCTTTACACAGATCCCATTCTCAAAATCCTGCAGTTCACAGTGATTTGGAAAGAAAACAACAGGAACAGTCACAGTCTCAATTAATTTACTTAAAGATACTAAATTAAATTTGAAAGATGGTACTATCATAACATTTTTCAAACACTCAACATTCTCAACAATTAAATTTCCAGCACTGTAAACCACATTTCTATGCCCATCAGGAAGTGTAACATCTCGACTGTATTCAAGCAATTTGCAATCAGATAGCAAAGATGTATTTCCAGTTATATGTTCAGTGGCCCCAGAGTCAATAATCCACGATTGTTCAAGCATTTTCAGAACAGAATCACAATTCGTAGCAAAACAAGGTAAGAAATTTATTTTGAGTTGGGTGTTACCTGAAAAATCGCCAAAAGAATTGTGATTGTTCCCTTTGTTCGAACCTTTCTGTTGTTGAAGGTAATTCACCAATTGATTTAACTGTTCAGTGCTCAGACCTTGAACAGGTGAACTGTTTGTTTCTTCTTCCTTCAATCGACCTCCTTTCTGTTCATCTTCAACTACAGAACTCACGCGGACTTCTCTTGACCTTCTTGACTCATCGCCTGGGAATCCATGTAGCCACCAACAGGCTTCTCGAAGATGCCCAACCTTTCCGCAGTTTGAGCATTTAGGAGGCTCCTTTTTGTTGTTGGAATTGGTGAATTTCTGAAGCGGCTTCTTGTTCCCAATCTTAGGGTTTATTGACCCGAAATTGCCCTTTTGTTTCTGATTCGAGGAACTGCTATTCCCGGTCTTTGTAATTAGGGCTACCGATTGGGTTTCTTCATCCTTTCCTTCGGTACTAGATCTTTGTTGTTCTTCTTGAAGAACCAGGGAGAAAACCTCTTCCAATGTTGGAATTTCCTTCATCGCGAGTATTTGGCCCCGTAACTGAAGGTAAGTTTTATTTAAACCCATCAGAAAATGTATCACCTCTTCTTCTTCTCTCCTTTTTCTCTGGATTTCTTTCGATCTGCATCCCGAACAACATGTACAGACTTCATTTGGCAAAGCTAGTTCATACTCACCCCAAACCTCCTTCAATCGCATGAAGTAGTCTGTTACATTTTCATCTCCTTGCTTCAACCCAGCGATTTGCATCTTTGCATTGTGAAGAGTAGTGAAATTTTTGGATTCGTACCTTCGAATTAACCACGCCCAGACTTCTTTCGGGTCATCGATAAAACCCACGCTTCTGGCGATATTGGGCGCCAAAGCTGTGATTAGCCAAGAACAAACCAAAGAATTTACTCGACCCCATGCTGCGACTCGAATTGCATCATCTTCATCTGGTTCCTTGATAGTTCCATCAACAAAACCGATTTTATTTTTTGCCCTAAGCGCCCTACGCATTCCCCACTTCCAAGAAAGGAAACCTTCACCATTGAATCTGGTTGTGAGGAGTTGTCCCGGTTGTTCTGTAGCGTGGACGTAAAGAGGGTCATTGACGTCGATTGATGTAGTTGAGTTCGCATCTTTCTTCGTTCCATTTTTCTTCTCGCCTTTGTCGATTTCTCCGATTTCTTCCCCGCTCATCTTGTTGAAATTTGATTAGTGTTGCTCTGATACCATATTAAAACCGATTCAGGGAAGATTGAAGAACAATGAATAATACTTGATTGAAAAAATGGAAGAACAGAGATCCAGAAGAGAAAGCTCTCTGTGTGTATGTGCGTACAGAAAGTCGAAGTAAAGAGAGAAAGTAAAACCTAGTTTCTATCTATATGCACGGACTGTGCCTTTCTATGATAGAAACATCTGAACCGGTTAAACCGGTTTACTAAACAAATGAACCGCAAATTACAGTCATCCATGATTTCTTTACTCTCTCTTTCACAACCCTTTCGTAAACCCCTCTGTTAGCACATCAGCTGAGAAGCTATCCACTTGTCAGAACTTGTGCAGAAGTTAGAGTTTGGAGCAAAATCTAAGCCTACGGCACAATAGCGCTGGTATCCTGATCTCTTCTTTGACTGAATAAAGGTTGATGGTTAATGATTGCTTAACAATTTCTGTTATTGCTCCTGATATTGTTTCCGTATTGGAGTCTGAACCCTAGACTATCAGTTGCTCCCTGCAATCCTCCTCCCAAACTTATTGTCTGATGGCCTGTTATCGCTATTTATGTTTCACTTCAACAATAGATGGTTTGAAATAGACGATGGAATGCTTGAAGGTTTCAGAGGCTAATATGGTTGTTTACATCTGGCTTTCGAGGGCTAAGTTGATCTCTGAGGCCATCACCCATGAACTCAGCAAACTGCTCTTCAAGTTCATCTTGCTTTCTTTTTCACTCTTTTTAGTGATATTATCGAGCTTAATTCCCCCTTTTTTCCCCAAAAGGTGTTGAGAGTTACGGTTCCTCTTGTTCTTCTCTAAAATTGCAGATTCAGTGAGAGATTTGAAGGTGTAATATTGGCGTATGAATTAAAACATTAACACAAAAGTCAGTCACAGTGAGTTGACACTTGCAATGACATTCATGACATGATGCTTGGCTGCACAAGGGGAGGGGAAATGTATATATGTCAAATCTTGTAAAATCCATTAGCTGATAACAAGATTACTGATTATTAAAAAAAATTATTTTTACAATCCACTTGGCAAGACATGGACATGATGATGCTATACTACTACTCCTATTTTATTGAATATATATATGTCAATTGTCTTTTTTCTTCGAGCTTTTAATTTTATTAGGCCATGAACATCTGTTTTTCGACTTAGTGGTCTTAACATGATTGGATTACATTATATAATCCAGTTGGCAAGAGGACATCAGGTTTATACTTAGTTCATGATATGTATGGTCTTTGTCTTGCTGCGAGAATGTTAAAAACTTTCACATTTTATTACTTACATTACAATTGTTATGTTAAAATTGAACTTTCAGGACTGATTAATTTGATATCATTGAACCTATCAAATTCCCGAGTGACAAATGCTGGCCTTCGTCACCTTGAACTACTGAAGAACTTATGCTCAATGTCGTTGGAATCTTGTAAGGTTACAGCTTCTGAGATCAAGAAGCTACAATCTACTGCTCTCCTAATCTGGTAAATTTCCGCCCCGAGTAAATAAAGTAGAGTTACTCTGGTTGTGAACATAAACTCAAACTGTAACATAGTGTAAACTTTGTATATAGCTGTGTATGTATGACATGCCGACTTCTTTGGCACCTTGTTAATAATTTGACTTGGGAAAACTAGCTACATGCAATGCTGATGATAGGTTTTTGGTTGCTGCGGGTGACTTTCTGTTGGTCTGGTTTATTGGTGTACATAGTAGTGTGGTGAACATTGCCCTCTAGTCTGTTGTTATCTTCATTGTTTGAGCAGCTAAAGGCATGGTATGCATCCAAAGTGATGCACCCGCCAAAAAAAGAAACGAGGAACAGCAGCACATAGTATAGGATTGTATTTAAAAAAAAATCTCTTTGTTTGATTCCTAAAAATGAGAGATACATATGGATCTATGATCCGAAATTGTGCAGTGTAGTAGTATTTCTTAATTTATGCAGCGGTCTGGTTTTTTTTCTTTCTCTGTAATTGTGATTAGAACTTAACCTTTTTTGGGGGTTAGGTTGTTATATTGCTCCGAATAAAGCAGTTTCAGCAGTTTAAATCTTCTAATGATACTATTATCACCTGACTATGGCTGCTGATCTAAGCATGATTGGTTCCATTGAGTGGTAAGGGTCTAGCCATCTCAGTAAAGTAAAATAAGAATAATTTGCTGATAACGTGTCTGTTATAGTTATTCTTGAGATGTCTCTTATATAGAAATCATAAAATTTGAGCGACTTATTGCCAGCAGTTTTGCTAAAATCTGCTCTGATTACAAAATATACACAACTTTGCCTTCTTATATGTCCATGCTACTACTGATTAAAAGGTATGCATGCTGAAGGAAATCGGAAAAAAAGTATTTTCAAACTTTTAAAGCTGTGATATGTTACAGACTATAGTTTTTGCGAGTGATTTAGCTTCTGTTATGCAATCCTGATTAAGAATATTATCGACACAAAAATTGCAACTTTTGCAGCTGTTACAATTTAGACAAAACCACTTTCTGGGTTGTTTGTAGTTCATTATTGCACAAATATGATATACAGCCTTAATGCTAGCAGTTTTGGCACTAAATCTTTCTTCTACATTATGCTGCAGTTATGAACAACATTAATCTGAATTGTGTTGCAGTGCGGGCCATAGTTTTTGGATTTCACACAGCAGTATTTGCTTTGAATCCCAAGGTAAGCTGGTCCATAGGCTGGTTTGATGATCAGTATCTGTTGGTTGAATATAGGGGTGTCGATTAGGTTCGGTTAATTCGGTTTTGACCGAAAACCGTTATTTTTTTCGGTTATTTTTTACCGAAGTTTATAACCGTATTTTATATTTCGGTTATACGGTTAACCGAATAGTAATTTGGTTCGGTTTTCGGTCTTGACACAGTCACTATTCGGTTAACCGTATAACCGAAATATTCTATGACTAAACACATCGTTCACTTTGTTTAGTTTACGGTTGATTAATAGGAACTTAGGGTTTGTCACTCTCCTCTCCTCCAATAGTCCCATCCCGAGTCCCGACCCATCTCTTCCTCCCCTTGCTGATTCTTTCATGCCGACGAACAAGCCCCCAACCCATCTCTTCCTCCCCTTGCTGATTCCTTCACGCCGACGAACAAGGAACACATTCTCTTGCACTCTCCTCTTGTCCCACTCCAGATTTCAGTTCAAAGTTCAAACAGAGGTAAGATCTGCTCCCTTGTGATTTATGTTAGTGGTTTTGAAAATAAATTCGAACCTGACTTACTCCTCTTCGTTCCCTTTTTCCTTTGCAAGTTTGGGAACCGAAATCTGAAAAAAA
Source organism: Limonium bicolor (assembly GCA_023374045.1). Classification (NCBI taxonomy): domain Eukaryota; kingdom Viridiplantae; phylum Streptophyta; class Magnoliopsida; order Caryophyllales; family Plumbaginaceae; genus Limonium; species Limonium bicolor. The sequence continues at coordinate 269,738,264 of CM041778.1, read as the reverse complement.
ACGGTGGTGGTCTTCTCTTCTAGTTTGAATCGGAACAAAGAGGTAAGAGTGGGGTTTTTTTTCGGTTTTCTTCTCCGAGTTCCTTCATTTGCTCAATCTTACTTCTCTTCATTCTTTTCTTTGTCTCGTATATGGAAACGGAACAGAAGCTTCGGTTTCCTTGTCAAGATCTGACAAACTTGAGGAAAAACCGAGAGAACCCTAGCTGGTTTGGGTAAGTGAATTCGATTAAATTCTCTTAACATTTTAACCCTTATCTGCAACAAATTTTCCGGATCTGATGCAAGCCCTAACATGTCCTTTTGTTTCAAGCAGAACAGAGAGTTTGGGGAGTTAAAAACCCACCCGTAGAACTTTGAAAGGTTATAATTTAACCTCTAAGTATGAGTAGTTGTTAATTTGGTTTGTTCCTGATTTTGTGTTCGAAAATCTGGGGTTTTTCTGTTTTGGAGGTCTCAAAATTCAGATTAACTTAGGGTTATTGTTGTGTTCGAATTTAGGGCTCTATTTTGAGTGGTTTGGGATTTTGGAAGTTAAGGTTTGTGATGGTTGTGATTGTGTGGAAATTGGAAGTTAAGGTTTATCTATAATCACATTATGATTAGCTTTGTGTTAACAGTTTTTTTATTTGTGTTCAGGTCACTTTTTGGACCATTATTGTTTTGAATCACTAGAATTTTAATTAGGTTATTAACCCAAACAAACTCTGAATTTATTGTATGCATATATTTTTAGATTACAATTAAAATTTCGGTATCTATTACTTTCTGAAGTGTTACTGAAACTCACTTGAAAGCTGGGTTTTACTTTTATTATATATATACTAGTGTGTCTGATTCATTAAGCTTTAATATCTGTTGTGATTTGTGGAAATCAGATTTAATAGCAGAAATCTACTGCAACAAACAAGATAGTGCAGCAGCTACTCTCCACTCTAGTTCTCCATCTCTAATATCTGTTGTGATTTCTTAATTTCTTTTTGCTCATTTTTGCTGTAGATGGAATCTACTTGTGGAATCTCCCTTTGCTGAATATGTGCTAAAACTGAAAGTATTCTCTGCAACTAGCTAGCTGGCAGTGGCAGAGTTTGATATTAACTATAAGTCTATAGTAGAAGTAAAAAAGTAGAAAACTGAAAGTACCGAATGTGGTGGTATTAATTATTAATTGGTTGGTTACCCATGATCATTAATTGCAGTTAGCTTAGCTAGACTCCATGTATTTAACTAATTGAGATATCGCTTTATTTATATACTATACATATCTTAGTAATCTATAGTAGAATTAATAACAGTATATTGTTTTCTTTTTCAGGACCTTTTATTCCGCTTTTGGGATTTTCTGAATGACTCCTCTAAGGTATGAATCAGAGATGCTATATATTGAGTATTCATGTGATGTGAACATTGTGCGTATTAGTAGTATGCTGTTGAAGTGTTTATATTTCCAAGCTAATCCATATTACTGTTTCGAACTCATGAAGACAGAGAATTAAGCCTGTTTGTTGGTGAAGGCTGTAAAAGCCTCTTATTTTATTTGTTATATTAGACCGACAAGGCATGCTTGAGAATCAAGCCTGTTGAAGTGTTGAATGCTTTTTTATGTATGTTTTGTGTTTAGTCCTTATGCTTGCTTTTTATATTTCTTATGTTTTCTTGGTACTAAAAAGTAATGTCTTCTGGTGGTTGTATTTTGTTTTCAGGTCTTGAATTTTTGGCTGGATGCGATCAGTTTGGGATGTCTATCTATCTATTTCTATTCTCATCATGCATCAAGGTGGCACAAGAGAGATAGGTCTTGTATGTTTCAGTATAGGCATCAAGTCTGATGAATAAACATCAATACACTGCAAGTGTAAAAAGGTACTTGATATTGAAAGAGAAGAAAATAAAAGAGAATTCTTGTTCAGTATCTATAGCTCTCTATAATTTTCTATGAAAATTTGCCCAACTTGCTACAGCTTGCCAGCTTTAATGTTGTCGAAGATGGTTGTGTCTGACCTGTTGATAAGATACATTGGAAAATGAAGTTAGTTCTTTGATAGGACGGTTTGGTGGATGCATTTTTATGAAACTGATGTCCTTGTCTGAAACTGACTTTATTTTGGTTTAATACTACACACTCATATGTCAAGGTCGCAGTTGGTTTTGTGTCAAATGAGATATTTAGTTGACTGAAAAAAATCTTTTGCTGCCATAAAATTGAAGGTAAAAAAGGCAGCTTGGAGTTATGTCTGCATAAGTCTAGATACAATCTAATTAATCTTTTCTCTTTGTCTGTAGATGATTCTTTTTTTTTTGCAGCCATGATAATAATAGTTATGACAAGTAATGAATGCTCAAACTGACAAGCAATACCCAATATGAAGCAACACACACAGTTTAGAACTAGTTATATGTATAATATAACATGAACCTTCTCGAAATGGTTTCTCTTGTAACTGCCATCCACTGTCTTGACTTTTAACTAAACATCCAGTTTCTCAACCGCAGCATAATATTTTGCTTTGAGTTTCTCTGCTGTTTTGTTTTGGTCTATAACTTCCGTTCCTTGCTCTCACCTGCCACAGGATAAGGAAAGGATTTTGTGAGGAGCACACCTGCTGTCAAATTATTGGATGGGTTTTTACTTTCTTAGGTGCGTGCTTCCCATGTTTTACTAATCTACCACTCCACTGTCTTTTTCGTTTCATCTTAAGTTGATAGTCTATGGTTGGTGAACCTCCCCTGGATTTTGTTACTGTTTTTCATTGAAGACTCCGTTGTGGATTAATATTAAGTTGCTTTTATATGCTTAGAAGTTATGTTTTTTATGTTTGTGTAGGAGATTCTAGCTTAATGAACCAAGACCAGCCTCCTGAGAATTGAACCATCTTAAGGTAATATTATTTAAATATCCTGCTCATGACTGACTTACCTTTGCTTTTTGTTGTCAATGTTGTGTTGTAGATGTGAATTTGTCTTCTTAAAGTAAATGGTTTACTGTTCATGCATGATGGTTTCTTAGTTTAGGCTAGTGCTGAGTAGATTAATAGCACTACATTGTTTTACGAAGTGATGGATGCAGCTGCCTAATTGAATCGAGTGTCTGCTAACTCATGACATTGGCGTGTGTATTGAATCGAGTGTCTTCCTTAATGAGCTCATGAGATACTTTCTGAAAGGACTCTTAGAAGTAGCTTTATACAATGTACATAAGTTGTTGATTGTTACTTTATTGATTCAATTGAAATCTCTGTTGTTCTGACATGAACTGAAGTTTCTGGAGCACTAGGTTAGCTGAAATGGTCAGACTCAACAATATGGATGTCTGCTCCGACTCATTAACGGAGCGTGAAGAATCAGCCGGTATGGGTGTCTCCTCCCCCTCAGCTTCCCAGCCTCATTTATCATCCGTTATGGATTTGTACCCAGAATGGAAGTCACTGTTCCCAATTACACACTCTAATGCGCCACCTCTTCTCCTTCCGCGTGCCACCCCGTCTTCGCCGTCACCAGTGGGTCCCCTCTTGTTCAACCCAAAGCCTGCAACAACCACCCTTCTCCTCTCTTCCCCCAATCTGTCTCTACCGTCTTCCATCCTCCCACCCCCTAGCCTTTCTGTCCCTAGATTTCTCCAGACGGATTCCGCTGGCGAAATTCCTCCGACCACATCAACCGCTATCTCCACGTCCTTTAATGTCCCACTTCGTGACACCGACCGCTCTATGCGTCGCAATCGTCTGGAGCCTCTCCATTGCGCTGGCGGTCGCACTTTTGCTTTCTTTCCTACCGGGGAGAACCTTGACCGAGTAGGGTTTGTGCTGTTGAAGGTGAGAGATTCTCGGTTGTGTGTAGAAAAGATTGACCACGATGATGTGTTTACGTCCACTGTTAAGTTCAATCACAGGATACTTCGGTTGTCCGCGTGCGTTGCTGTTGACGCTTGGGATGATTCGAATGAAGATGGTGATATTGATGGGAAGTCTATGTCATCGAAGGCAGATGTTACTCTCGATGTAGGGTATTTGATGGCATGCACTATGTTCTCTGTTCATTGGTTTAAAGCTATAATCAACGGCTTCGGTACACCGAAAGAGACGCCTTTTTTGGTACTTCTGGGCAGTAAGCTGTTCAAGAGCTCTGCTATTGCGGATGCTTGTTGGAATCCGCATCTTCCGGAGGAGAGCTTGGTTTTGTTAGAGAGTGGTGATCTGTTTCTGTTTGATGTTCACAGTTCCTCTTCAGTTGCTGGTACTAGTTATTTGAATGTGAGGTCTAGAGGGTTGAAGTTAAAGATTTCTTCTGGTGAACCTGATGAATTCAAAGAACAGGGTCTCTGGTGTGGTTTTGGCTAATTCCAGCGCTGTGTTCCTTGCTGACTTCAGGTCCGAGGAGTGTGCTCTCACCTGTTTGATGAAATTGAAGTTGCTTGGTGACAGTGCTCTAGTTGAAAAGGACCAGTTTGTTGAGTTATGCAAGGCTGGTTCAGATGGTTTCTACATTGTTGCGGCTTCTAGATGCTGGCTAATACTTCTTGATATTAGAAAACCTTTTATGCCGTTGTTGCGGTGGATGCACTATCATCATGAGCCAAACTACATCAGTGTATTCCCACTGTCGACACTCAGGCCAACTTTAGGTATTGGTGAATATGACTCGGCATCTGAAGTGGGTTATGCTATTTTACTGGGGTCGTTTTTGACTGGTGACTTCAGCCTGTTTTGCTACGGGCCTAATCCTTCTAGTGCAAATAAAAACGGTTCGTCCGGATCTTTTAAATTTTCCGAGTCCTTTAATGCATATTTTAATGATTCTTTTTATGCGTGGGAGCTTCCTTCTAAATTATCATTGTCTGGCCGTGGTTGCCCATGCGGAAGCTGCATTCTCAAGAAAGAATTTGCTAAGGATGATCTTCCCGAATGGATTGAGTGGCAGCATAGAGATACTATGGTTGTGGGATTTTTCTTTATGGATACAAATGCATCTTCTCTTCTGTCCAAGCCAGATAACAATGGTGGCTTTGTGCTAGTGAGATTGATGTCTTCTGGAAAGCTTGAATCACAGAGTTTTGCTGCATGTGAGGCAACATCAAGTACGTTGGAACCTTTACATGGAGAAATACCCTTGGATGCCGATATATCCCAAGCCTGGGACAGTGAAGAATATAGGTTTGTTAAGAAATATAGTTATCTCAAACTTGACCATCTCTATGCTTATTTAAACGATTCTTTGGCAAAAGTTCTCTCTTCAAAGTTCCAGAAGAATCTGGAGGACTCCAGTAGGAAAAAATGCTCTATGGGGACACATGATGACCACTTCCATGAGATGTTAGCTCAATATGGATTGAATAAAGCAAAGGTTTCAGATGCTGTGAAGGACACTGGTATGCCTCTAAGCGTATATGAGGTTGCATCAAAAAAGATGTGGACTGAATTACCTGTGGATATACTGAAGTTGGCTTTTTCCAATTATGAAGAGTTTCTTGGAGTTCTTCTCGATGGAAAGAAGGTTTCGTTGGACTTTTTACCTGTAAAAGACCAAGATCAGATGCCTCCTTTCTTCGGCAGAGATGTTCCAAACCGAAGTAATAGGTGGTCCCATAAGGTACAACCTAGAAATGATGATGCTGTGGGTCCAACCTTACCGCTTCCTGCCTCCCTTGTATTTAATGAGACCTGTAAGATTGGTCAGCTCAGTTTGATCAGTATCAAAGAATTCTCGCCGCTTAACATGCTAGTAATAGAATCTCAAGAAGTTATGCGTACGGTGAATGAAATGGCAGCCTCGCATTCCAGCATTGATACTTTGCCTGATCATGCTGTATCTTTGGCGGACGAAAAGGAAGAGGCTTGGAATAGCTCTCAGAATCAGAGCCCCTTCGTTGTATACAAGCCAACTGCTTTATCAGAAGATTTGCCAATTTTGCAGGATGAGTTTTTGCTGGAAGATTCTTTCAGGTTTACAACAATGATTGCCCAGCTGCTGAAGGATGATGAAAGAAATGGTAAGAGAGAGCTGGACAGCATGGAATTCACTGATGACATCTACCCCGTTAAATTGCACTTTGATGATTCTAGTAAGGGGGGTATTGCACCTGAGGAGTTGAGTCCGCTTGAGCTATTGAAGGGTCAATTCACTAAATGGCAGTCTAGCTTCAAACCATACACTAAGTTTTGTGAACAACTCAAAAACCAACAGATATGGTAACCTACTTGCCACCCCTCCCCTCGTAATTCTTTTGAAAATCAGTAAGTTGTAACCAAACATGCACATGAAATATATCAATGCTTGAAATATTTAAAGTTGCTATCTCCTTTTTTTAAAAAAAACTTTATCTTTTGTTTGTTGCAATTTACAGGTCCACATGCTGCTGACATGTTATGAGGTTGAAATGAAGCATATATTTGGGTGACCTCAAATTATGAAATTAAAAGACTGGCCACCTTCCACTGAATTTGAGCAACACTTACCTTGTCATGGTGCTGTGTTCATTAGCGCCTTACATTTCCACATGCGTGGCCAAGGATTTCTTGAAACCAAGCATGGGTCCAAGTGCCTACATGCCTAAGGGATTTCAACTAGATTCTGGTCGTGGGGACCCCTAATTAAACTAGATGGCATGTCTAGTGCAGTATGTTTGCTGGTATTGACTCTGCGTTGGAATTGGCTGATACTTTTACTTTCCTGGGGTATTGGACATACACATTGTAAGTGATACCGTTTTTGAGTGATATAACATCAGAGGTACTTAGAGTAACGTGTGAATAGATTTTTGTTGATCTATTTGCTCGCCTGTTGTTTAAAAATTAACATTTGATTAGTTAGCTATACTAATCGAACAGTTCAATGTTTATGTCTGGTTTCCCATACTTTTGTCATATGATGATGTACATCCAGTACATGACCTCTAATTTATGATGGAGCATTTGTAAATGCTCAATGATGAATAGGGTTAGATGGATATGCATTGAAAAGTACTGTAGAGAATTACATTGTCATTCCTGCTTGAGATCCACATAACGCATTTCCATTTTTCTTTCGTGGGATTCAGACCATCAGCATTCACACCAAGGGTTAGCAATGGTGTTCTCATTCTGGCTGGCTGTTCCCATCGAGTTAGAAATCTGAAGGTGTGACAGAAGTCAGCTGCCCTTGTACGTTGGTATTCTCCCTTTAAGTTATACCATTACCTTGACTTCTCAGCGTGCTTGTTTCAAGTCAATTTGGCTTATTCTGAATTTTTTCATCTGATTTGTAATTTTTGAATAAACATCAATACACTGCAAATGTAAAAAGGTACTTGATATTGAAAGAGAAGAAAATAAAAGAGAATTCTTGTTTAGTATCTATAGCTCTCTATAACTTTCTATGAAAATTTGCCCAACTTGCTACAGCTTGCCAACTTGAGTGTTGTCGAAGATGGTTGTGTCTGACCTATTGATAAGATACATTGGAAAATGAAGTTAGTTCTTTGATAGGACGGTTTGGTGGATGCATTTTTATGAAACTGATGTCCTTGTCTGAAACTGACTTTATTTTGGTTTAATACTACACACTCATATGTCAAGGTCTCAGTTGGTTTTGTGTCAAATGAGATATTTAGTTGACTGAAAAAAATCTTTTGCTGCCATAAAATTGAAGGTAAAAAAGGCAGCTTGGAGTTATGTCTGTATAAGTCTAGATACAATCTAATTAATCTTTTCTCTTTGTCTGTAGATGATTCTTTTTTTTTTTTGCAGCCATGATAATAATAGTTATGACAAGTAATGAATGCTCAAACTGACAAGCAATACCCAATATGAAGCAACACACACAGTTTAGAACTAGTTATAAGTATAATATAACATGAACCTTCTCGAAATGGTTTCTCTTGTAACTGCCATCCACTGTCTTGACTTTTAACTAAACATCCAGTTTCTCAACCGCAGCATAATATTTTGCTTTGAGTTTCTCTGCTGTTTTGTTTTGGTCTATAACTTCCGTTCCTTGCTCTCACCTGCCACAGGATAAGGAAAGGATTTTGTGAGGAGCACACCTGCTGTCAAATTACTGGATGGGTTTCTACTTTCTTGGGTGCGTGCTTCCCATGTTTTACTACCTATTTGTTTTAGTGATTTAGGCGGTGTTTTGCTCGTGGTTTCTTATGGATTTGTTGCGTGGCTTCTTATGGATGACGCTTGCCCGCTGGTGTAGATACCCATTCGGAAGGAGCAGATGAAATGTGGACAATCATTTTGTTATAAAGTTGGGAATGTTGATTTTCTTGGGTTGTCTCGTCGAAATGTGTTGCCTAGAGAGTTCGAACTTGTGCTTAGGTGGGAATGAACTATATATTATTGTGAGAGGACAGTGTCTAGCATGAATTGTTATTTGTTTATTGGCATATTATGCATTTAGACGCGTAGAGGAGATGAATTGTTATTTGTTTGAGTTGATAGTTTGTTCGGTTTGTAGTGCAGCAGCTTAAGCTTTGTGCCATACTTGATTTTGCCCTCTCTCGAGAAACTGCTGGATCATCAGAGAAGTTGCCATAAAAGAAGAAAAACACGTGAGTAATAGAGGATTGATGGAGCATGGAGAATGATTAGTTTCTCCCACTCACTAACACATGTATGGACGCAATACCTTGAATGACGATGATGCACCGTTAATGAAAGTATTGATTTGAACAGGCTCGTATACTGGCCTTTCAATTTACACAACTCAAGGGTTGGAGAAGCTCTCGGCAGGATCATTCTTAACAACAATCGAAAAATCGTCAAGTGATTGACATCCGAGTGGTGGAGGACTGAAGTAGGGGACGGAAGGTCCTGAGTTCGAATCCTCTTACCACCCACTTTGGTGGGGGAAAGAAGTTTTATTCTCTTATTACTCTGGGGGAGTGGAGGAATGGAGTTTTCTCTTCGATTACTCAACCTAGTGGAGGAATGAAGTGTCGTGAAAGACGGTGGTGGGGAAAGGAGTTTACTCTCCGATTACCCAGCCTAGAAGAGGCGTGAAGGACGGTGGTGGGGGAAAGGAGTTTACTCTCCGATTACCCAGCCTGGAAGAGGCGTGTACGACGGTCCCAAGACGAGCATGTCCGCCATATCGTCAGAGATGTAAGAGAAAGATTGTAAGAAGAGGTCAAGGAAGGTCCCTAGGACAAGGTAGGACTAGAAAGGTTGTAAGAGTTGAGTCGGTGTTGTTTGATTTGCCCTTGTGAGCACCCTCTAAATTGTCCTTAAGCGGGAAAGACATTCATGCCTCAGTACTGCTATGTAAGCTGGGCAACCAGCCAATTATCCAAAAAAACAACAATCGAAAAATCAATTGTGATGCAGGTGGTTGGAGGTGTAGAAGCATCAGGTGCGGCTAGGCTATAGATTGACGTAGGAAAATGTTTGGCTTAGTTGTAGCCATTTTTGTTGAAAAATATCTCCTCTGTGCAGGAAGAGGTTATAGCACTTATCAAAGGCAATTTTTCGATGCAGAAGTTAAGTTTGAGAGGTTTTACTATCCTGTAAGAAGATTTGCAACCTGCTAACCTATACGATAGGTAGAAATATGATACAATGCTCGGTGTGAGTATACGTAAGGCTAGAAAGCCCTCATTTTCTTCTGAGATTGTAAAGCGGAGGTATACGAGGATGCTACTATCTTGCTCCTGTACGTGTCCTCAGAACGGTCTGTTCGCGTGATGTACAAATTTTGGATCAAAAATTGTCTCGAAAGGAAATTTAAGAAATTTCAATGTAGTTTAACGTAAACTGTGAATACCGTTGAAGTTTGAAAAGTTATTTGTTGCCGTGTTTGATTAAAATCACTACTTCTCAGTAAGGGCTTCTTTTTTGGTGAGAGGTTATTAGGGGATCGAAGATTATTTGTATGCTGGATGTTACTGCTCAATAGTAGAGATTATCTCCTCATTGATTTAGAATTTTTAATCATTTATCTCCATCTACATCATGGAAGAGCCCTAAAAAACATTTTTCCTAATGTCTAATTGTCACAATGTTACAAAATGATTTAATCAAAAATGCCCTCACTCCCCCAAATTTTCCTCTAAATGCCATTAATCCATCAAATATGTTCGGAAACTTTTTGCTTCCTCTCTTTACATGCTCTCTTTTATTTCTTTATGTCCACTCTCTTTCATTTATTGGCTAGCCTATATATATATAGTCTCTGATTTCTTTGTTTCTACTATCATTAGTGGCCCATCTCTCTCTTTTGTCACTATCAATCTATTTATAATCTCTTTTCTCTCTCTACTTTCTCTTCATCTCTCTATATACTATTTCCCATTCCTTCTCTCTTATTGGTGAAATTCTTTCTATCCTATTTTTGATTAGTTTTTTCAATTCAGTGTCAATCAACCGTTTTTTTATTTTAAAATTTGACAAAGAAATAGCACCATTGGTAGTGTCATCATTTAGTTTTCCAATGCTTTTGCATGTGTCACAAATACAGAATAGCGCTTACTCCAAAGATGTTATTCAACACGTCCCTGATCATCGCACGAAAGTATGGGATGAGTGATGTAAATTATGTAGAATAATGTCTCTTCCAAAGGATGCTAAGTGGACACAGAGTAAAGCGTTACATTTGTAAAACTGAATCTCAACACTGCCAATGACCATATTTAATAGCCAGACTAATGAAACATTGTTACAATTCAGTGACACCAAATAAAAAAGAAACTAATCAAAACCGAGACAGAGAATTTCAGCTCTAGTATGGTCCAGGCTTGTTGGACTACGTGGTGTCTCCCCCAAATCAAGGTCAGTACTACATTAAAAAAAGGTAATGGCATGTTAGCATGTAATATTAGGGAGAGGAAAGTCGTCCCAAATCAGGATATCATCTGGGATTTCAAGAGCCATCTTTGTGGTGAATTTGACCTTAATCAGAACAAGTCAAATTGTATTAGAGTTGCTTACTCAGTGGTAGCCTCTGCATTTGTTCCGATATGGCTCAACACAACATTTAGATGTTCGTCTCTTGGCAATCTGATACTAGGCAGTTCAAATTGAGCGGAGCTAATGTTTTTGCATGAAATTTCTAGCCAACCTTCCTGCGAAAGAACTTCTATTAACATCAATGTGTTGTTACTAAATAGAAAAGGTAACTCCAAAAATTTCTTTGTTCTCAACGCCCCCTAATTTCCAGGAATTAGTCACTTCAACAGTCTTTGATGATTATACGAGTATCCAAAGTACGAACGAGATGGATGTTTGTTGTCCCAACCATTCTTTTACCAATCCAAATAAGGAAAGGGTATAAGTTATTTTTAACAAAGCTTTCATCTTGTTGATTTCTAGGTGTAGTGCTTTTCTCTCGTGCTGCCTATTAATACTAATAGAGTGGGATTGACCTGTAATATAGAACCAATAGGTGTAACCTTTCGCTCAATACTAAAATGGATAATGGAAGCATATGAGGCTGCATCAATCGGGGATACACGACAGAAGGAATTGTTCTATTTCTAAACTTCACCTTCAACAAGCGTAGATTTTTTTTCAACAACCTATAAATAATAAGTTTTTTCTATATTCAACTTTTATGCTTTTAAGTTTTTTGTAAAAATACACGTCCCTGGTTATCGCACGAAAGCATGGGATGAGTGATGTAAATTATGTAGAATAATGTCTCTTCCAAAGGATGCTAAGCGAACATAGAGTAAAGCGTTACCTTTGCAAAACTTAATCTCAACACTGCCAATGACCATATTTAATAGTCAGACTAATGAAACATTGTTACAATTCAGTGAAACCAAATAAAAAGAAACTAATCAAAACCGAGGCAGAGAATTTCAGCTCTAGTATGGTCCAGGCTTGTTGGACTACGTGGTGTCTCCCCCAAATCAAGGTTAGTACTACATTAAACAAAGGTAATGGAATGTTAGCATGTAATATTAGGGAGAGGAAAAACGTCCCAAATCTGGATGAAATACCCCAAACTAATAAAACATGGATTAAATATCTAATCACATTAATTAAGGCCTAAACATGCCTTAAAAGTCAACTGAGAACAACAGTGGTCAACACAAAACAAGATGTTGCACCCTTTGACTGTTAAGGGTAAATAAATACCCAAATGAACTACTTAGGACCTAAAAATTTGTCCTCAACATATTAACACATTAATAAACATATTATAATGGTTGGACAACGCTCCAACACAAAGAACAAGCATTTACATGCTTCAAGGTAAAAAAGGGCAAGAATGTGCTCTAAGAATACCTTAAAGGTCTAATGACCTCTAAATGATATAAAATTGGATACCATGATCAAATATCATGTAAGGAACACAACAAAACCGTTGTCAAAGAAAACCAAGCTCAGAAACACCTTGCGACACAAAATGTGCACTAAAAGGTTATAATTACCTTTAAATATGATAAAATATCATATTAGGAATTTAATTCCAGAAATTTACAAATTTTTACAAATTTAATATTAAAATATTAATAAAACCCTAAAGTGGGGCCCGTTTGGGTCAACATTGACTAAGTTGACCAATGTTGACCATTGACCACGAATTGGACTGCATAAAATCGGTTCACTAAGTCTCTTAACAGACCAAGAGACAAGTCCCATGTGACAATTATTTATACCACTTTACTTTTGCATAAAATAACAAAAAGTGAACTTTACCTTATAAAACAAAAAAGGGTTGTCTACCACTTACCTTGCCCATGTGAGTACTGCCGATTTGGAGCCTCATTTCTCCTTGTAATTCGGTGTCTCCAAGCAAGAACAAGACAAGAGTGATGAGTCACCATACAATAATTGCTTAAAGTAACATATTATCTTATTTTTGAATCAATTATGTACAATTATTCACCCACCTTTCTCCAAACAAGGACGGCTGCCCCTTGCTGTTGTCTCCACCGATTTAGCCTTCAATTATCAACACCAATAAGTCATTGGTGAGTCATCAAAGCAATAATGACATAAAAAAATGCAAAAAAATGACATTAAGGACAATTTAAGCTTATCTCCTTCATTTCTTCCATTCAGCCGTGAGACTCTTGCCTTGAGCTCTCATTTGGCTCCTCTCAACCGTAGGTAAGCTTCTCCAACTCCATTGATGAGAGCTCTTGCTCTAGGTAAGCTTCTAAGGCATAGAAATGTCCATTTTCTTCATCTTTCTTTCTTTTTCCATTGATCTAGACTCCAACCTTTTCTATACATCTATGTAGAGTGTTTTAGAGGTTAAAGGAAGGATAAATTTCGGCCATAACCAGATATAAGGAGGAAAGTTCAAGTCTTGACCATTTAAGGTAAAAATGTGCTCTAAGCACACATCTCTTCTTCCTTGTGAATTTCGGTTGTAAACCTTGGTTCCCTAGCCTTATTTTCTTCTCCTTTACATGTGGATTCAGTTGGTATACCAAGATCTACAAGGAGTAGCTAGATCCAAGCCAAAAACACCATTTTTGGCATCTTAAACAAGGTAAAACTTAGCTATCTTCCAAGCTAATTACCCACGGTTTTATACCTTGTTCTTAGGAGTATTTTGATACTCTTTCTTTCTGGAAAAGAATAGGGCCGAGATCTCACTTCAACAAACTTGGAGATTTAAGGTAAAAATCCATGATTTTCATGACTTAAATTACTTCTTATGGTTAGATCTTGCTTGGAGACTAACTAGGCCTTGTTTGCTGTTTGAAAACATGCAAGAGAAGCTTTGGAAATTTTATCATAGGCTGGCCGAATCCAAACAAGGATTTATCTAAGCTAAATCAAGGTATAAATCACTTAAATCAACACTTGGTATATTAATATGTGTTTATACATATTTATACATATATGCCGTGAGTAAAGAGTATATTAAGGTCTTATTTTGACCTTAGGTGATTAAGGAATGGTTTAATAAATTTCATAACTAATTAAACAAGCATAATTGTCAAATTTAAGACATTATGTGGAAGTTTGGTAATTAAATGAAAACTATGTGGTGAGGCCAAAATTTATATGTATTTTGGGACATTTATGTGTAATTTATTTTGTGAGCAAATGTTTGTAATAAGGCCATGTATTTTAGGCCATTTTATTTATGCATTTACAAGCTTTTAATTAAGTTTAAGTGGTGAAATTACATTACCGAAAAGAGATGGGGTATTAGGTGTAATTAAATTAAATTTAGGGGCTTTATAAAAATAAGGCCGAAAATTAGAGGTAAAAAGGAGTTAAAATAAAGTTTATAAGATTTTATAAAGTTTTGGGGTTAAATGGTGATTTCTGAAAAGTTTGGGTACTAAACCGTAATTATTAAGAATTAATGGTCAAGGAAATATTAAGGAGGTCAACCTTGACCATATGGTAGGTTTTGACCAAATTAGATAAGTTAAATAACTTATTTAAGGTTTTATAATAAGATAAGTATTTTAGTGTAACAATTTTATAACATATGTGGTAAATATGTTATTACCAAAAATAAAGGGTGTACAATGGTATTATAAACACCCATGGGCTATTAGGAATTTTTAGGAATTTAATGGGTTGTTTTTGGAATTAAAATAAACTATGTATGTATAATATATAGTTATTATGTCATTATGACACTTTGGAGAAATATAGATGGTGGAATGGTAAATACCGAAAGTATATGGGTTAATAAGGATATTTATAACCCTTTGGTGAAATTTGGAGATTTTTAGAATTATATAGGAGTGATTATTAAGATATGTGTATAATATATGGTTTTAATGATATGGTAAAACTATATGTTATAAATAGGGCCAAATGGCAATTAAAGAATAGCACAAGGGCTGTTCGGAATTTACAAAAAATAACCATAGGTTATGCTCTTTGATAAGTTAGAAATGTTATATTAAATGGTATATATAACATGGTATAAATTAAGGGGTGATTTTGTAAATAAAGGAAACTAAGGTTTATGGAAAAGAATAAGGTTTGATATATATGCCTATGTGGCAATATATAATAGTTTTGTATAAAAACTATAGGTTATAAATTAAAGGAAATAAAAATATCATATCAAATGATATTAGTATATGGTATGACATTACATAATGTTATGTGGTCAAAATGGAATTTAAACTAGGTTAAGGGCTGTACCGACAATATAAAGGTTGGAAAATGAATTTTAGACTAAGGTCTATAATGTTATAAAATGTTATAACAATTACATGGTTTAGGTGGGATTAATATACTTGAGGATATTCACATTAAATAATGTGACAAACTATAAATAAATGAGATATATAAACTAAGGTATTTATTAAATAAACCTTAGGAGTTGTAAATATACAACATAAAATGTTACATAATATTGGGATAATAATCTTAATATAAGTTGTATAATACAATACAACTAATAGGAATAATCATCTAACATAAGATGATAAAATGTAACATATGATATAAGAGTTTATTAAACTCATGGGAATTACCTACGTGGTAAAAGTATACATACACAAGAATAATGTATATAAGGTGGATATATAATATGGTTGGAAACTATATAATATAATGGTGGTGGTTATTTTTAAAAAATAGTTACGAACTGTAAGTTATGAGTTTTGGATGCAAATATTATTTGCTAAAGATAAATGGATTATATAATACATTGTATTATAATGGATGGTGGGAGAGTGATACAATACAAAAATAATAATATAATATAATCATGCATGCATACATGCAACTATAGGTTATGTACCTATATTTATTGGTGGATAAGATTAAAAAGAAATGCAACGAATTAAACTTAACAGTTGAAATATTATGATGTATGAGTTTTAAGTAACAAGCCGACTGTTTTAGAGGAACCCGTAACAACAACTGTAGAAAACAGGGGTGAACTGTCGGGGTTACTTATTATTCGGAAATACCGGATGTAGTTAGTCATGGAGACTGACTTATAGTTTTAATACCGTTTAGATTATACTTCTGACAAGACACTTGACGAGCTAGCGGACTACACGGAGCATAGGATCTTGCTGATTCATACTCCACCGTAATACGATCAGGGTGAACGGTATGTAAAGGGGTTTGACCGAGTTGTCCTAAGGAAGCTCCTTGGGCTCGGTTTGGTTGATATAACTTGTGTGTTATGTGTGTGGTTACATGTATGTGATTAAGTGTTACTGCATTATTTATTTATGCACGAGCGTCCTACGGGACTAACACTACGTCGACTATAGATCAACTTATATAAACATACATATACGTTAATGTGACGACATGACGGTTACTTGATATAATACCATGATATTATTATTAAGTATATGGTAACCTAAGTAAAACACTTAGGGATGAGTCACGACATTGTCGGTCTCTAGAGCATGGATCTCGAACATGAATATAACCTAGATTACTTCTAGGTTTGCGTGAGACCCATTGGGCAGCTAACTAATAATTATTCTCCATAAGACTAAGAGCAGATCTTAAACATTATGAGAGAGAGATGGTATGAGTTGAGGTGAGGAATCCCGATAGTTTACGAACTACTTGGTTGCGCATTTGTGATCACTGAGGGGTTTCCTAATTGGATTCCGCTCCAGGTTATATCCAACGAGCCCAAACTGGATCGTGGATCAGGTGGCTACGGCCTTTATATGGACGTCTTACGAGACATAAGTGAGTCAGGGGCCTCCGGACCTCTGGCGAAATGAGCACCTTTGTGTGTACGGGAGGACTACTGTCCATGGTGAGGTTATCGGGTTGTCCTAACATGACGCCCAACTGATATTAATAATTAAACATGGTTGGATGGAGCCTACAAGGCTAAGGTAAATTAAATATAAAAACTGTACGCTACGGCGAATGTACATTGTACATATGGATGAGGCCTTGAAGGCCAAACTAAAATAAATTGATAATGGATGGTGAACGCTACGGCGATTGTACATTGTACATAATGTGGTTATTGTTCGACACGTCGATATTCAATTGTGATTTGTGATATTAAATGAATGTTTGGATGGATGGTTAAATGTTTATGAATATATGGATGGGTGATGATGTATATTATACATTTATATTACAGTATTGTTTACAACTGTAAAATGGTAAAGCATGAAACCAATCTAATAAAAAGATGGTTAAAACGACAAGTGACCATTAGGGTCCAGGCCCGGCATACTCAGCGTCTATCGCTGATACTACACCATTTTAGGTTGTTGATCATTGTCGAAGCCGAAGAGCAGGAACATGGAAATTGGAGTTTTACTTTTGTTACCACACGTGGAGATGTTGTATAGCGATGAGGATGGTGGATTGTATTATGGTAAGGTTGTGTATATTCAGGTTTGGGTAGACGCTCACTTGTCGATGTTAATGGTTTATAGACTTAGTATGATGTATAGGAGTTTTCTCGTTATCACGGCGGTTAGCAGTTTGTATAAGTTGGAAGTTGGATGTAGTTTGGCTTCGTTGCTCGCATGGGCGAGTAATGGCCGGTGACACCCGAGTGAGTTTTGTAATTGTTATTTATTTTCCGCTACGAGACGTTTTACTTATTGCTACGTGAGGGATTATTCGATGATTGTGGAGAGGGGTGTTACACTGGATATCATCTAGATTTCAAGAACCATCTTTGTGGTGAATTTGACCTTAATAAGAACAAGTCAAATTGTATTAGAGCTTGCTTACTCAGTGGTAGCCTCTGCATTTGTTCCGATATGGCTCAACACAACATTTAGATGTTCGTCTCTTGGCAATCTGATACTAGTAATTCGTATGGGTAGATTGATTGTATTAGTATTAAGATAATCTTATCTAGATTTCAGTTTAGGGTACAAGCTTTCTGGGAGGAGTGTTACTTTGATGTTGGATTCTCTTACGTGAAAGATTCCCCGTGGTTGGTTTCAATTGTCTTATTCCCGCACCGTTCTTGTGTTTGCAACTAGTTTCATAGCATGTCATATTGCATTGGAGCTTGCTTTCTCAGTGAAGAGTCATAACATTTGTTATGATCTAGTGCTTGAGTCGGTAAGGAAGACTCTGTTCCGTGGTAATACGCACAAAGGAAGGTCTAAGGGGTGGTAGGATCTATAGTCTTTAATTTTGTTTATTTCATGTTGTAACTGTGTATGGTTTTTATTTGATTAGGATATGTTGCTTATCAGGACCTTTAGTCTTTGGTTTTTGTTTAAGTTGGAAGCTGAATTTTGTCCCATTCCTCCAAACTTGTTCTCTAAGATTTTGGGAATCTGATACATAATTCCCTATGAATAAAGATTTTAGCTTAATAAAAAAATACAGATACAAAGAATTTTACCTACTTATTTCTTTCCATCATCGCTTTTGTACTTTTCCTCCTCGTCCTCTTCTTTTACATTTCTCTTTTCTCATTCGACACATCATTGTCTTGATGAGACTTTTTATCTTTTTACTCACTTTTCTTTTTCCCTTTCTCTATGACCCATATTTGCACGCTTACCCAAAATTGAAGATTGTTTATCACAATCGGCTTCCAAAATTTGTCACAGCAATTAGATTACTTGTTTGTGATATTTTTAAATAAGGTGGTTGCTGATTAATTTCTATTGAGATAGATGACGCAAATGCATTTTTGTTTCCGTATAATTGTACATGTAATTATTTAATGATGTGTTATAACTTATAACAGTAAGTTACCTCTCGTTGCATCGAAATTGTGTCCATACATATCAGTTTCTCTGTTCTCACAGAATGGAAGCTGTTGGTGAATTAAATTAAAATTACATTTCGGTCGCATATGTTCACATGAAGATGTCTGCAATAACTGTATGGAAGAATAGTAGGAGTATAATTCAATGTTTGTACAATGATATGAAAACTTGGGAATAGGCGGCATGGGCTCCGTTTAGCCGTTCCGCGTTGGTACGTATGCATATTTATAACATTATGAGTTCTCTAGATTACCATATTAAAATGGCCCATTAGCTCAGTTGGTTAGAGCGTCGTGCTAATAACGCGAAGGTCACAGGTTCAAGACCTGCGTGGGCCATGAATGTTTTTTTCCCCTCTACTTCAGAAAAAAAACCTCAGCTTACTCTGATCACGATTGCAGAAAGAGAACTGGTGGTGTGTGCATTTTTGCGGATAAAACTTCAAGCAATGAAAGCAGCTCCAAGAATGCAATTTTTTTGGAAAACTGAGATAATTAGTGATAGAAAAAGAGCATCCACAACTACAACAAAGAGGTTACAAACCAGTTCATGTGTAGAGAAACAAAAACACCACATTTAGTTTCCCATGGAACTTATAAGCTGCCACAGTTAAAAGTTAAAGTACAACAACATCTACACGAAAGAGCAGAATTACAGAAACTACGACCCTGCGCTGATAACCATAGGGCTTCTGCAATATAGCAGATCTTAGTTGCCAACAATTGGAGCAACCCCGTACGAGATAAATTCCACACCGAGAGAAGTGAAAGCCCCCTTTTGAACTCTGCATAAAGAGAAAATATTAATAGGAAAATAAGGCAATGGCAACTGACCCCTCGATAGAGAAAAAATAAGAGTCATAAATCAATAAATAAGAAGAATAAGTACACACTGTGTTAAAAGATCAGCAAGGAGATTGAGAATTGCTTCTATACAAAAATCTTGTAACCTAAAAGAAAATGAGAGTGTAAGCAATAGGTTAAATATGCATCAGACAAAAATGCAAGTAATGAAAGCAGCACATAACACTTACTGCTGATCTAGGAATGCAAGGTAATATGACTTTCTTAGTACACGTGCTAGTAGTTCCGCGCCTAATAAAAAACTTTTGGGAAGCTAAGATAATCAATGATGAAAGGAATATCCACAACCACGACAAAGAGGTTACAAAATAGTTCATGTGCAGAAAGGCGCTACACCAATTCAATTTTCCATGGAGCTTATAAGCTGTGGCTGCCTCAATCAAAAGTTAAAGCATGATAGCGGTTACATGGAACAACAGAATTATCGAAACTACAATCACATGCTAATAACCATAGAGCTCTGCAATATAATGTAGCATATTTGCTAAACGTAGAGTTCATGTGCAGAGAAGCGCAACACCAAATTTAGTTTCCCATGGAACTTATAAGGTGTGGCTGCCTCAATAGGAAGTTAAAGCATGATAGCAGCTACATGGAACAGTAGAATTACCGAAACTACAATAACACACTAATAACCATAGAGCTTCTGCAATATAATGGAGCATATTTGCTAACAATTGGAGCACCCAGTAACAAGATACAATCCACACCAAGAGAAGAGAGGCACACCCTTTGGAACTCTGCATAAAAAGAGAATATTAATTGGAAAATAGGGCAACGACAACTGGACCTCAAAAATAGAAAAACAAAGAGCAGTAAATAACTAAGCCTAACAAATCACCAATGAACTTGACATCGGTATATTTGCCATCATATGAAGATATCAGGGAGGTCTGAATCCCCATGTAAACAGAACTCCATTCATCTTATCCACATTGGCACCCACTAAAGTGTTGCTGTATGCAAATCAGGAAGGTCAATTTTAGGATCTAAAAATCCACAGTTCTTCTAAATCACTCACAAAATGATAAGAATAAGTTTTTTTGAGAAAAAAAAGGATAATGATAAGTTGCTGCTGGGACTTAAAGTTTTTCTGAGTTGAATACTCCTTGTTTACCAAAATAAGCATATAACAATGAGAAAAAAAATCAATCTAAGTATTGATTATTTCCCTGTTATTTCACCTATGTGTTTGTTTGGGATGAAAAATATCCTACTTACTAATTGGTGCAAATAAACATGGATTTTACTGTACAGCTGCTATGGATCACTACCGAAGGAAATAGACCAAGGTGTAGAGACGTCTACAAGTTCTTTGTCTAGAAATTTTAGCCACTTGAACACGCTCATATATCAACATCTTTCTAGACTTGTCTATTAACAACCGTGGTTTGACACTAAGAACCGGAGCTTTCAAGTTGAGGCCTGCATTAGCAGTAGGAATAGGAAAGCTTCAGATATCCAGACAATCATTAGAGCAAGACGAATCATTGACACACATGCATACAGTTAAAAAATTCACTCTTAAAACCACTACAATTGCACAACAATCGATTAAGGGAAAGAGACATAGATCTAAACTCATTTAACCACCTCACATGCAGCACAATAGAGATCATATCCTTCTACTGAACAATTTGATGAACAAAAAGGTATATTTGAAACAGATAATTCCAAGAGCATGAAAGAATATAGGGCTCAATTCCGACTTTTCTATTTACCCGAATTCCTTTTTTTTTACTCCATTGATTTGATTATACGAAACCCACCACCGGCAAAAACATCGCCGAAAAAAATTTCCCTTAAATTAGTGAGGAATAGGAAAACATACTCTTAGGGGAAGCAAATTCGAAATGAAGCTTAAGAAGAATGAAGTACATAGTGTGATTGATAGTAGAAGGATTCTTGTGAAGAAACCCATGCCAGCAGGATCGGCTTCCCCCTGACTCACACTGCTCCTCAAAACGTTAGTCAGTAAGGAAAAGAGGAAGATGAACCGTCACTAAAACTGAAATATAGCGCGCGAAGGATATTTGTTTCCCCAACAACACATGGACCCTACCCTACTGCGGTCATACATTTCATGATTTTGTTACGGTAATTTTGAGCAGATATATGATGGGAGCTCTCGACTGGACAAGTATCTTGGTGTTCCGGCGACCTTAGGGGTTAGACATTCTGATTTCAGATACCTGGTTGATTAGGTGATTCGGTTGGCCTAGGGCTGGAAGGGTAGGATCTCATAAGCGGACATCAGTCTTTATCAAATCCGTCCTTCAAGAAGTCTCGGTTTACGCTATGAGCCTCCTCATGCTCCTCAAGAGAATAGCTAAAGAGCTTCACGCCGCTATCTTTAAATTCTGGTGGAATGGTGGGTCAAATGGTAGCCCGATTCATTGGGTTAGTTGGAAGTGTCTGTGTGGGAGGGTTATTAATATGGTTTTGCTTACGAAGCACGGGTGGTGTCTCCTCTCTGACTGTCATTCCCTGGTGGTCTGGGTTCTTAAGGCAAAATAATACATGATTGTTCTATTCTTGATGCCAGTGCTCCCAGAAATTGCAGCAGGACTTGGAAGGCTATCCCTTGTGGCCTTCCATCCCTCTTCTCAGGAGAGTAGTTAGGAAGTCGATTAGAGTCAGGAGCTCCTCTCCTTTTGGTTTGATCGCTGGGTTGCCAGAATGCACTCCTTTAGTCTCGTTTCGAAGCCTCGTCTAGGGTTGGAGCACGTGACTGTTGCGACCTTCGTCGACTTTAGCTCCTTACGCTGGAATACTGATCTGATTAGGGTGTCGATTGACCCAGTTGGCTGAGATGTGATCCTTAATACACCCATTAATCTTCTGGGGGAAGAGGACTCATTTGTGTGGCATTTCTCGAGGCATGGTCACTATACTATTAGGTCGGCAATTTTCGGGCACATCGGCCTGTTGATGCTCCTAATTCCTCATGTATGGCCGGGGGCTCCCAATCCTCCGCTTTCCTCTCTTTGCTCCATTCCTCTAATCTTCCTCCCAGGGTCAAGATGTTGACTGGAGACTTTGTTCCAGAGCTCCTCCTTGCGGGGAGGCCCTTAGTTGCAGGAACCTTGGTGATCCCCTCTGTTGCCTATGTGGGATGAAAAAGACCTTTGAGCATTCCTTTTTCCGCTGCCCCCATGTAGTCCGGTGGTGGCCCAGTAGTCTCGTTCTCTGCCATCAAGTGAACATCCCTTGTTTCTAATCCATTAACAATACCATTAATTCTTTATTACACCAATTAGTTATTCTTTTAGTAGCAGTAGAAGAATTCTCTAACCTATACAGGATGTTACTGTCGTTGTACACCTAAATGTACAATAAGGCTACCAAACCTAATAGGAACGTTGTGCATGACTGTATAAACATATTTACCTATAACACACTATTAGCATCTATCCCAAAGCTACCCGTTCTCGCACTCCGGCTGAGCATCTTCGTATACATACCTGTAAAAATATTGTTGGAGGGGTCAGTCCAACTCTGAGTATGCTATTATATAACCCGCATACACCTTCAAACCACACTTGAGTTATTTGGTCAAAGTTAGCATGCAGCTCATTTTATTATAATTCAATTTCCAATAAATCAATAAATATAGCACATAGATATCTAAACATCTAAAACATCCAAAAAAAAACAATCATATCATGAATACAATAGAATAAATCATTCAGGTGAACGATAAACATAAAAAAATATTTCATAAATAATTTTGAGATCATACATTCTAGGTCTTCAAACTTATTAAGATTCATCGTATCTTATAATAATCATTAAGTATGTAGTAGCATTATATGAATGGTTTAGTTCTTAATTACTTTATTTATCCCATAACCCTGCTATGCCACCATGTTAGAAGGTGACATAATTCCCCTATAATAAGGCGGGAAACCTACGGCAGTAACCACACCAGACGGGGTAACCCGGCCAACGATCAATCGACTCTTTGGACTACCAAATACCTTGAACACCTGATCTTAGTCATCCACTTGTGATCACAACGTGCGACCAAGAACCTCTTGGATTTCCCATCATTAATTAATACCCTACCATATGATATGATTCTTATATCCATGTTTTTATTGATCATGTGATAATAAATTTCCTTCCACATTACCTAAGAAACATTCTTAGGTTGCTCATAGATTATGAAAATCATATCCAATAAATATCATCCTTCCCCAAATGCATACTTCTTGTCATTACTTATAATTGCTTGTACATTTATTTTGTACTTGTCTCATTTGAACTTACACACACAAACACAAGTAAAATTTAAGCAGAAACAACACTCCACATAACATCATTAACATGCAAGAGTAATATAAACAAAATACTGTAAACACACATATCTTCTTATCAAACAAATTTCACACATTCGAACCCAAGGTGATCCTTGGGGGTATTCGGATCATACAATAACATACCTGGAATATGTAGGTTTATATAAGTCTTAGCCAGGTGTACCAAACCATCCAAATCCAGCCACGTGCATCCCATTACCCCAAATCCTATATTTGGAGTAAACACAAATTATCAATCTTCTATCACCCTTTTATTTAAATTATATTACTTATTTCAATTATTTATTCCACCAACTAGCTTTGAAGGTTTACTAGTTATTGGTAACAGAATCCTTCAAGAGTATCTTAAATACAGGTTGGTTAGTATAAGTGATTCTATCATCATTAACTTGCACCTTGTCTGTTTACGATAAACTCACTAATCCATTCATTAATCATATTAGATCATATAATGAATATGCTTTAAAATACAAGATACCAACCTTAGAATTCTATTATTTGCTCCTCGTATCATGTAATAGAAACATATAACCTCAAAGTTAACCATATTATGCATATATGTTACTCTCTTATTCTATCTTATCTACGAATCCATGACACTTAACTTGTAATTCTCTTTACCAATCTATTATTTAATTCATTAATAATTTACTAACCTATCCTGCCCACTTATCAATACTCATTTAATATTATTTCTCATTTTTCTTTCGAAATCCATTATAACTAAACATTTTTAACCATTAAAACACTGTACTTTAATTCCACCTACATAAAATTAAACTCAAAGTTTCCTTAATAACTGTTGTACTAACCAATTAGTATTAATTATTCTATTTTTTAATTCTTTAAATTTATTTACACATATATTAATATTACTAACTCCCTTAACAAATTATTAATTTCTTACTAGGTACTCCCTTTTTATTCAACCTTAAAATCCCTATTTATTGTTTATTTGAGTTAACTTCTCTTTACCAAATTCCTAAAACCCAATATATCCGTTATGTTTGTAACTAAACTCTTTAGCTCATTTTTTTTTATTCTCCAGTTAAACCTAATTATGTGTTTTTAATCTCAAGATTGATAATTACCATTCACCCATTTATCAACCACTCACTTTCAATTTACAAAAACTTAACAATTAAATTCTCTACTCTCATACTAAAGTTTATTATCATTTCATCCTATTTTGCTTAAGTGTATATATATATTAATTCCAAATTCCTCCCCAATGTGGTGAGTTCTCTTACCACATTTCTCTAGGTGCCATGTAAACAAAATATTATTATTATATTAACTAAGAAATTTTCATTCTCTACATGATGAGTTGCTTATCAATTCTCTTTTCTCTTCCTCTCCCCAATCATTTTTAACTTTTTTGCTTTCTATTATACTTTTATTTTTTATTAAGATCGTTGTAGTATTGTAGCCAATCATATTGATTTATAGATAGTTCCTTAAATAAGAACGATGAGAGAGAAATGGGAGGGATTCCACACCACTGCAGTAGTTTTTTAAGTTTCATACTTACACGTAAGAGTGTAATCCACACCGTTGTGGATGCCCTAAATTTCTAACCTTCTCAACTACTTGGTAATTCCGTATTTACTCAATGCAAATCTTTTTCTCCTCTCTTTTTTTGTAAAAGACACTTTTTCACTTACTTTAAATCCTAAATCCACCAACTCTTTTTAACCAATATACTTAACCATTATTAGGTACTCTTTTCTTTC
Organism: Limonium bicolor; assembly: GCA_023374045.1. Lineage (NCBI taxonomy): Eukaryota > Viridiplantae > Streptophyta > Magnoliopsida > Caryophyllales > Plumbaginaceae > Limonium > Limonium bicolor. Next base: position 269,712,758 of record CM041778.1, on the reverse strand, counting down.
TCTCTTCACTACAACAATATGTAGCAACAAGTTTGGTAAGATCAACAGAGGCAACAAATAACTTGCCTTCAAAATGAAATCAAAGGAGGCGAGAATAAGTGTCGCCTCTGTTGGTAAGATCAATGGAGGCAACTAGTCAGGTCACCTCTATTGATGCATTTACAGAGGCAAGGACCTACAAGTTGTCCTCCTTTGTACAATCTCAAAAATTATTAATAGGCAATATACTTAAGTCGCCTCAGTAGCATTGTACATTTGGAGGCAACCTTTTGGTCACCCCTATTGAGAAGGGCCACTCCACCCAAGGGTCCCGTCAATTATCAACAGAAGAGTCGTCTCAAATCCTCCAACGACAACCCTTCTTGAGCAAATCCAGCCCCCTACACTATGATTGCCAAATCGGGCTCACCCCAATCTTCGGCCCAGTAGAAAGAAGAGAAGATGAGGGGAAATAAACAGTCTTCAAAACCTGTCCCATAAGAGACTCTGGATAGAACATAAGACGCCAACATAACATACAAAGCAGAGCCAAATTCTGGGCCTCAGAAGCTCGAAAACCTAATTCCCCCTCCTTTCTACTACGCTGAAGAATCCCCCGATGAACCCAGAAGCGGTTTCCCCACCAGACATACCACTCCATAAAAATGAGAAACTAGAGCCTCCATCTTAGCTAGAAGCGCCTTCGGAAACATATACACTTGCATAGCAAAGAAGGAATGGCCTGGATCACACTCTTGATAAGCACCGAACGACCAGCCTGAGCGATCCTGCCCGACCAAGCACTAACCCACTGCAACATTCGATCCACCACAAATCTGAGGACACTAACCTCATTAGCCTTCCCTAACCATTTTGGAAAGTCCAAATATTTTTGGATTGAAGGGACCTCCTCCACCTGGAAAAGAGAAACAAGTTGTCTTCGCCTCCCCTTCTCCATACCCTTACTAAACACCAACCCCGACTTGGCATGATTAATCCCCTGACCTGAGGAAAACACAAATGCAGACAAAGCAAATGTACCCACTTCGCATGTTCCACCTCCCACGAACTAAACAGAACACACTCATCTGCAAAGAACATGTGACTAATCGCCGGAGCAGCACGAGCCATCCAAATCCCAT